>CAXKVW010000256.1:0-256456 GCA_964058825.1 Carex arenaria
GATAGGCATGGCCGATAGCGTTGCGTTAAGCAATGTGACTCGGCATCCGATAGATAGCATTGACGCTTTCCATGTTGTCAACTTACTTGAGATTTTTTGGATTAGTGGCATGTAGTGACTTCTCTGCAACTTCTTGTTGGATAAAGGCATGCCCAAGTACTGGAAGGGAAATTTTCCTGCATTACATCCCATTATGCGCGCCAAATTGAGAATTTCATCTTCAGGAGCACATGTTGACAGAAATTCTGATTTATGCAGATTGACTCTAAGACCCGACAAGCTAGCAAAAATCTTTAGGACGATCCTAAGAAATTGCACCTGTTGTTGGGTTGGGTTGAGTAGAAATAGCGTATCGTCGGCAAATAGAAGACATGGTTGACATCCTATGAAAGGTGGCACAATAAGGTTGAGCTGTACTAAGCGAGGGCTGTGCGCATTGATGACATTTACAAGGCATCAATGGAGAGCGAGAGAAATTAAGTGTGAGAGAAATTAATTTTTACTCACCTGCTCTCCATTTACCATTCATCAATGCGCACAGCAGTAATTAATTTTTACTTTAGAGGTTTAACTTCATATTATATTCTTTATATATTCCCCAAGCTAACATAAAAGACGGGCTGTCTATACATATATATATACAGAGAGAGAGAGAGAGAGAGAGAGAAATTAAGTGTGATTTCCCAATGTATTGAGAAGTAATTAGATAGAAGAACAGCATAATTATTCAGTTTATATATTAATTGCACATAAAAAATGACTATGATGAAAGATGCAAATAATTATGCAATATGCAAAAGTGACTGGCCCCGGGAGGAAGGAAACTTTAGGTGTTCATGACCTAATTTTAAATATTCTATATTCAAATGGACAAATCCTGTTGATTCATATCCAAATGGACGTGTCCGTTTACTAGCCCGTTAATTATATTCCAATTTCAAAAACATTTAATGTGCTTATATTCTTCACAGAAATTATGATTTGTTTTAGTGACGTGTTTACTTACAATTTTTTTAAATTTAAATCAATTTAGGATAAAGTCAAGCAATCAGAAAAAAAAAATGTATTCAAACTAACTTACAAAACACATTCTTATTGACAACTTTTTTTTTTCTGGATTTATAAAATAATCCAATATCTTTACATAAAAATATTACAGATATATGTATCATCCAAATAAGAAAAAATTATGTCTGCAATAAAGGCAGTACATGTTATCATCTCTTATTAACCTAATAAAAAGTTAAACACAATTATTTTAGCTCATTTATACACAATTTCGTTTTTGGCGAAATGTTTGGATGATGTGAGAATAGATAGAATATGGGCTATTCGGAATGACAATATACATCCAAACAATATTTTTGCTATTCGAAATAGCTAGAAAACTGTTATTCTCTATTCCTTATAAATATTGGAATAATTAATATTCGGAAATGTAATGGACATTTGCAGAAATATGGATAGGAGGGAGTTCGGATCCTCTGAAATAACTTATGTATTAAATTTGGATTCAGATCATCCAATCAGTTTTGGCACGAATAATAAAAAAGTCTCTTAAATTTTCAAATTGAGTTTTGCTCGTATGCTTTGAGTTCTGGAGATGAATAGGAGGGAGTTCAGATCCTCTAAAATAACTCAAATATTAAATTTGGATTCATATCGTCGGATCACTTTTGGTATGAATATTATAGAACTCTCATAAATTTTCAAATTGATCTAAATTAATCCGAATTTTGATCATATGTTCTGAGTTCTGGAGATAGGAGGGAGTTCGGATCCTCTAAAATAACTTAAATATTAAATTTATATTCATATTATCAAACCAGTCTGACACGAATATTAAATGAGTCTTGTCAATTTTCAAACTGAACTAAATTGATCTGAATTTGATGGTATGTTCTGATTTCAAACTCTCAAAATTTGAGTTAGTTTGAGGAATCTGGATCCGGACATGAGGTGGATAGAAATATATAATAAGAAAGTAGAACTAATTAAGATGTTCTTAAGTTCATCAATTTTTTTTTATAAACTCAATTCTAAAATTTATCGTATTGACTTCAAACGATGAATCCGAACTGTTGACTATATACAAAGTGGTATGTTCTTAAGTCCATAAATGTACCTTTTACTTTCGTTAGTTTCTCTTTACATAGAAGAGAACTAGAAATTGCCATCTATAATGTTTGAGAAAGAATAGTTTTTCTATAAAAAAAAAAAAAAAAAAAAAGAGAGAGAAAGAATACTTTGAAAACCGCTATCTGTTTCTTCTTCTTATATATGCTTTTCCTTTCTATTTTCTCTTCAGATTTGGATTTCAATTCTCTCCGCTAATTTCCAATTAAATCTTACAATACTCAATGTAGCACGCACCTTTTACTGGAGAAAACGACATTGCCCCCATTAAGAATTTCTTTTATTCCTGAAAAAGAAAAAAAGAAAAAAATACACAAACAAAAACGCTGGTGACCTATAAAAATATTATTTAATTTGCATATTAACAGCAATAATGATGATGATGATGATGAGATGCTTTAGGAGCAGGTGAAATCTTCCTTGGCAAGTTTTATTGACAAACTTGAGAGCCAACTCGCCAAGGACAGAAAAAAAAAAAATCTCTTCGGTAAACGCCAAACGAAACAAATTGGTCAATGCGTGCGGAAAAGTATGGCTGCAGAATGCCCCACTAATGCATACATGATTAATTAAATATGTGATTTAAAAATTGGTAACTTAGACGTCAAGCCTTTAATATCTGTAGATCTATAGCATTCAATGGATCCGACTCCTTTGCTTTTTTTTTTTAGAGAAAAACCTTGGTGCTTCTCCCATTCCAACTATTTAAAATTTTAAATTTGCGTATCTCGATAAAGAAACTTTTCCATACACAAATCTCCACGAATTTGAATGGTTGGGATGGGAAAAGCACCGGAGTCAGATCTAGCATTCAATTACTTATCAGCAAATATTTATCTGGCTAAGAAAGATGTGCAGTATCTTCAGAGACTCAGCAAAGACCCACGAAGAGTTGATAGAGGAAGTGGCGCAGTTATATCGCCACAACGAAACACGGGGAGAAGATTGACTATCCAAATAAAATTTTATAATTCTAATTCCTTTACTACTTTTCTTTTATGTTTATTTATGTTTTCTCTTCTACTTACTTTTTTTTTATTTTACCTCAAGCTTGTTTGAGCGTCGTTTGCTTTTTCTTATCTTTGCAACTACAGGCCTCTTGTAACCGCAAATTATCAATCAAATATGGACTAGGCCCTTATTTTTCCTCAAAAAAAAATATATTTATCTGGCTAACACATTATAAATCCCCTTATTAATTTAGACCCTGACCTGAATTGAAGAGCTAAGATCTGTATCCCTGAAACTCTCAGAGTTTCTAAATAACTGTTAACAGAATTTTAGAAATTCCAGACTCTCTGAATTTCTAGATCTCTACATCTCTGAAATTAAAATTAGAGTTTCTTAATTGTCACATTAGCATTTAATTAAAATAGTATTAAAAATTGAGCGAATAAGAATTGATTATTTTGCCATGTCAGAGTTTTGAAACAGTTTCATATTTTGAAACTATTGAACAAAATTGCTAAATATGAAATCCATCTACATCCCTGAAACTAGTTTAGAAACTGCCAAGTCAGCTTTTAAACCCCAAGAGTTTCAGGGATGCAGATGCTCTAATAATTTAATATCATTAAGTAAATTGTTAGATTAGTGAAACACTTGAATATATTCAATTATTCAAAACACAAACGGCTTTGTTAACCATCATTAGTAGATAGTAACATGTGCGACGACTACTTAATTATTATTTATTTATAATAAATTATGTTCTTTAATACCTGATGAATGGAGTTGGTAGACCCGTGATGCATCGAACTAGTAGAAGTCCAGAACTCTCCTTCGGAGAAATTGCTGGTGTTTCAAGTTGATACACCCGGTGCATTGAAAAGATGTCCCTGGTTAGTGGGCTCACACAGGTGAAACACGTAAACGCAGTCCATTTGACTTGACTGATCCAATTGCGGTCAATTATACTCTCAATTCCATATCAAAGAAAGGAGAAAACAGTAATTTGCCTCTCTTAGTCTTCGAGCAGCCTATTTATACCCCCATTTCGTTCTCTTTGCTCTAAAACAAATCTCCCTCTGGTTCACCCCCATGCCCCATTAACAGATCAATCACACAATTCAAAAGAAGTATTTTTCCTGTTTCATTATAGTTCTCTTGCAACCCCCTCACACAACTCAAATTACAAAAAATGGCTTCCTCTGGCACCAGCAACGCCAGCACCAGCTCCTCAAGCACCACCACAAAGGCTCTCATACTCTCGGCCGCCACCTCCGCCGCTGCATCAGCCTTCTTCCTCCGCGAATTCGTACCTTCTTCAATCCAAAACCAGGTCTTCTCGGCTTTCAACGGCCTTCTCTACCGCCTCTCCAATCAGCTCACTATTGTAGTTGAAGAATCCGAAGGTTACTCACCTAATCGCATGTACAAGGCCGCAGAGATGTACCTCGCCTCAGCTGTAGTCCCGAGCGCCTCCACGGCCAGGAGGTTACGCGTCAATGTCTCGTACGATGACGATGAGATTGGAGGAGATCCTGACAGCGCGGATGTTCGGTCTGAAGCCGTGCAGATCACGATCGATAAAGGAGAGGAGGTCGTTGATTTCTACGAGGGGGTCAAGTTTCTGTGGAGGGTTGCAATTCGGGAGAGTAACCGCAATTCCGGTAAGCTTTTTTTTTTTTTTTTTTTTTTTTTTTTCATGTTAACGTGTTTATTCGTTTATGGATCAAATCTTGGATTTGTGTGGGGTGAAGGAATAGTGCGATTTTTGGTGCTTAATTTTGTATATGTCTTGCAATGTTGAGATCCGAGGATATGTTCTTGAATTCTTGACTATGATAATAGAAAGAATAACGAGATCCCCACCTAATTTCGTTGACTTTGTTCAGTTTATTTCGAATTTTCAGTATAAAAAGCATTAGTTATTGCACTGGACCAACAACTATCTTTTTTTTTTCTCTCTCAGTTGAGATTTTTTTACCAGCTCTGGCCATACAACATCACGCATGTCACATAATTTTATTACACGCCTACCAAATTTTATGAACATAGATTCTGTTTTACATACAATTGGATATTAATCACTGTCAGTGGTTGTCCGTGGCTTTGTATTTTGTATGGTTTATGAAGTAAAAGAAACTCCTCCAAGTTTCATAGAACAGGGGAGGAACTCAACTGGAATTTCAGGGCCTCCTCTGAATTAATAAGTAATTACAATATGCAAATGCAGAGGCATCATCCATCAATTAATGTAGTAATCTTATCCTAACAAATCGAGAATTAACTTAATTTTTTATTACAATGTCTATCTTTTGAACTCCCTCAATACAATGTTCTCATACCAGACAACTGAATACAGAGTCACAGCACATCGTATTGACACCTTATCTAATATTTGTTTATCTATATTCAGGCGTTCGTAACAGGGGCAGATTCCGATTCTTCTATGACCAGGGCGGCCCCACAGAGGTCAAGTACTATGAGCTCTGCTTCCATAAGCGGTACAGGGACTTCGCAATCAAATCATACCTCCCTCACATCCTTGACCGAGCAAAGGCGATCAGAGACGAGGCCAAACTCCTAAAACTCTACACAAACAATGAAGATGAAATGTGGACCCCAATAAAGCTCCGCCACCCAGCCACTTTTAATGCAGTGGCAATGGATGGGGGGAAGAAAAAAGCTCTGATCGATGATTTGTCACGGTTCGTGCAGAGGAAAGAGTATTACAAGCGTATTGGAAAAGCATGGAAGCGGGGCTACTTGTTGTACGGCCCGCCTGGTACGGGCAAGTCAACACTAATAGCTGCAATGGCAAACTTTTTGAGGTTTGATATTTACGACTTGGAGCTGACTGAGGTGAGGTCTAACGCCATGCTGAGGTCCTTGTTAATCAACACCTCCAGCCGCTCGATACTAGTAATTGAGGATATAGATTGCTCGGCGGAGTTGCAACAGAGAGAGAAGGAGAAGAAGTCTAAACCTAAAGAGGAGGGTAACGATGATGAAAGCAAGGTTGGTAACTGTTTTTGTTTTTCTATTTTATTTGTCACGTATATGACCTCTATCTTAATTTTGAGATTAACAAGTGAGTCTCCTAACAATTTCAAGGGTAATTTTGTTTTTCCATCATTGCTACTGAATCTTTGCCAGATTAGGGAACCAATTTCTGCAAGATTTTGATGAGAGGGGTATTACAAAAGCTAGTTTATGTTCACTAGTGAATTACTGAGGTCTGAGAGGATATTTGTTATAGAATCTCATTATTTGTATGTAGTGAACATATTTGTTAGTTTGCCCTTTTAGCAACAACAATTGTTAATAATTGAAGCTCTTTACTTAACCACAAGGCTTTTGCATGATTGCAAAAGTAAATTCTGAATTTCATTGGGATCCAAAATGAAAGCATTCATCAGATGAGACAAAAATTGAAACAAATGATTTCATGACTTTTAAATTTCATCTTGCAGGTTACGCTCTCTGGCCTACTCAACTTTGTTGATGGTCTATGGTCGAGCTGTGGAGACGAGAGAATTATCATCTTCACAACAAATTACAAGGACAGGCTTGACCCTGCCCTGTTGAGGCCAGGACGTATGGACATGCATATCCACATGGGATACTGTGATTCAGCAGGGTTTAGGGTTTTAGCATCAAACTACCATAGTCTGAAGGAGCACCCCCGCTTTTCTGAGATTGACAGTCTGATTAAGACAGTAGAGGTAACACCAGCTGAGGTTGCTGAGGCCCTGATGAGGAGCGACGATGTAGAAATTGCACTCAAGGGGCTAATTAAACTGCTCACTGATAAAAGAAGGGAGGCTGATGAGGCTAAGAAGAAAGAAGAGGATGCATCAACTTCTGGTAAGCAAGGTTGCCAGGAGGAGATAACTGCAGAGTTGAGTGGTTCAGAGTAACTTTTTTTTATAGTGATTTTACAAAAAAATAAATGGAAGAAGTTATTGTTTATAGGAATAAAATGAAGGTTTCTTTTTTTTTAAAACCAGTTGATGAGACATTTCCTTTCTATTTGTTCTACGGAGGCCTACTTGCTTTCTTTTTTAATTGAAACAATCTGGCTAACAGTTGATAAATTTGTAATCAGTACAACTTGTCAAAAGGAAACAATGAAGTAATTTTAGTCCATAATATTACCACATGATTCCATTGGTTAGCTGTCTTTTTGGAGTGGTTTTCAATTTTTTTTTCATTTCTTAATGTCTATTAATCAATTAAGCTATGAAAATCATCTAACACATCTCAGCTAGTCAATTGACAACAAACAATTGAACTAGATTGGAATCTACAGGAGAGTTCAGATGTCATTTTGTAAATCTTTAAATCTCACAAGTAAACATAATGTTTTTGTTTTTGTAGTATGAGCAATTTGTTTATAATGGAAAAACATTACAAGACACCAGACAAAAATCTATTATTGTTGCAAATAAGTACCAGTCAAGAATGTTTTGTTGTTTTTGAAATTATTTTTCGGTGCTTGGTACTTAATTGCTGTCTTGAAAATCATATTCTGGTCCCTTGAAATCAATCGACTTTTGAGGCCTATGCTTGAATAATTCTGGTAATTTGACATCTCTGTCCCCTAACAATTGGTAGCATTGAATTCTTAAGAGTGATATCAGGCGCCTCCCTCTAAATATAGGGAAATTTCAGTTCTTTGGCCTTTGTAAAGGCTAATTCCTATCGATACAAATATTTGTAATGAATTTGGGTGTTTCCATCAGTACAAATACCGCTCCATTCTTTTCGCATGCTTACATAGGTAAGTACAAGTACAATTATTCTGGCACAACCAATAAGAATGCCAACCAGGGGCATTCTAGTAATTTGTTTCTCTTTCAACTCACCAAAGGTCCTTCGGAAAAAAAAAACAGTTGCAGTTACAATCTGTGATGAAATCATTGGACGCATTCGGACATCATAGGTAACGTGGAACTGGACCTGGGTAGACTATATTCTCGTGTATATATTAGGAAAAAACAATGATACGGATTTTGTATAGAGGTAATAATCGGGTGAATTGGATCAGATTTGTGTCGAATCGAGATAGTTTGACCATGAAAATTGTCGGATCACGAGTCTTGGATAATTCAGTCTTAAATCATGTCAGGTCGGATCGAGTCGAGTTCAAGTCAGTTTGACTTTTCAAAATATTCAGATCAGGTAAGATTCAAAGGATCCGACTCTGCTGCTTTTCCGAGAGAAAAGCAGAGTCCTGCTTTTCCGATTCCAACCATTCAAAATTTTCAATTCGCATATCTCGATAAAAAACTTTTTCATGCACACATCTCAACGAATTTGAATGGTTGAGATTAGAAAAGCAGGACCCTGCTTTTATCTAAGAAAAGCAGCAGAGTCCGATTCAGATTCAAAACGATCATATCAATTCTTTAGATTAAGATTTGTTATTCCCAAGGTATATCCATATGACTCTGGGAAAATTGTCAGGTACAAATCGGATTGATTTGGATCTGATTTCAAATCGTGCAACTTTGCACCATATTTGGATTTTATCATCTTGAATCAGATTCGGATTATTTTTAACTTCTCAAAAAATCAAATCGGGTTTGGATCAGATCAGACAGATCCTTCGAAACGGATCAAATTTGGTCACCTCTAATTTGTACTTCATCCGTCTATGTAATGGTCACAAGTCACAAAATACTTTACATCAGAACAATATGGATTAGTTTTTTTTTTTTTTTTTTTTTTTGAGGTGAAAGCCCTTAGGCTGTAGCTAGTTCAATTCATTCGGCCATTGGGCCATCGCATCAGTCGGCCATTGGGCCCCACAAAAAATACTGTAAGGCAACACAATAACTTATTACCCATAATCCGTCTGGGAAATGACTACTAATTCCAATTGGGCCATCGCATCAGTCATATCTGACTGACATCTATGATTCAGATTTGTCAGCTTGAAGCATATGTATTTTGTTTGGATCGGCGATACCAACAAAACATGATAAAACTCAAAAAAGAGATCTATGATGTGCTGTTAGCATATGTATTCTGTTTGGGTTCAGAATTCTTGCTTAATGTTACCACAACATTGACAAGCACTCATACTTTGATGAGATCGAGGATTAAAGCAAGAGCTGTGGTGATTAAACCTGCAAAATGTTAGTAATTCTTTATTTCCATTTCTCTTCTTTTGGTTCCCTTTTATCTATCTAAGATTGAGGAGTTACAATCGCATTATGCACCAAAATAAAATGCAAATGCAGGAAAAAAAAAACACTTAAAAGCATTGCACCGCTACGAAAATTGATTATTTTTAATATAATATTTTCAATTTGGTGGAGCCATAATTTAACCAACCTATTGTTGCTGTTTTTAGTCAGGATGAATCCATGGTACACCCAAAAGAAACTACCGATGATGGATAATTACCAATAGGCAAGGGAAAAAATGCAAATCATAATATTATTGGATTCCAATACAAAATTGGTACTGATTAAGAATTGAAATAAAATTGTCCCACCCTCCTACTATATACATTCAACCAATTTTTCCAGATACATATCATAAATGGCTTGTAATGGTCAGTCTCTGACAAGTATATTGCACCACTTGTTACTGAATTTCGTACCAACTACCCAATGCATAACCAAACTTTTTAAGTTGTTCCAAGTACAAAATCTGAATTTGAAAAGTCATTTTAAATTCTCAAATTCGTTTGTTTCATAACCTGTTCATAAAAAAAGCAATCCAATTCAACTGACCTAATTGCAACAAATTAAGGTTCAGGAACCATTTTAGAAGAGAGTATTAAAGCCGGAATTGAAATAAAATTAAACCGTAACTTAATTCTGCCAGAGCTTGAAATTCCAAATTTCCCACTAGTCCTATTTTTGTTTCTGAGGATTTCAACTTGTCTTGTTTCATTTGTGGTGAAGGCTATATAGCAGCTGTTCTGCTGTTCTAATTTCAACTGTACTTTCCAAATACAAATTTCTAATTCAGTTGAGATTCTGATTCTGTCTTGGGTTTGGCATCGGCATGCTCTCATAGTACAAAATTCGGTAACAAATGGTGCAAAACTCATTTTAAAATGAAACCAATATTAAACCTTAGCAAGGTGAAGCTCGGCAATTGAAGAGCTGAGATCTTCTCGGGACTGAGATCTACGGCTCTGGAGGGTTGTCTGGCCCCTCGAAGGATTCCAGTTTCCGTTTATGGCATATTGCATTTGACCAAGACTCCCAGCCGAATAACTATGTGATACACCTGACAGGTTGGAGAGCTCGGTCAGCGGTACTGTACCACTCAGACTGTGAGCCGTCCCAAACGGGTGTGGGCTCGAGCCAGAAATTGTTGGACTCAGTGGCAACTTTTCGCCTAATTAAATTTGTAAGAGTAAAACACAGTAAATAAAAAACTAAATATTGGTTAGGAGGCAAACATCCTCTCATAGGTAAAGGTATACAAGTACGAGTTATTCAGCTGCAATTGGTATTATACCGTTCTGGTACCCAGTAGACACCACAAGTACTGCCAGTTTATGCTATTTATTTTCTTAAATCGCACTATTTTCAAAGTTACCTTGCAACTAGTTGAGAATCTACCATATCATACTGGTCAATGGTGGCAGAAATAATATTCATGTTCTGGAACTCGGTACCATATTACCAATTCTGAACCTTTAACAAAATACAAATTTAACCTTTCAATACTAGAAATCAATTTTAGCAAAACAAAAATGAGAATAAAAATAACAACTAATTAAAATGGGATGAGCATATCTGACCTGAGCTAATAGGGCTCCACAAATGCAACTTGAAGGGATTTGTCACCGCAGACCGCACAGATCCAGATGCATTACTCTGCCTAAACAATGGTAGATAATAAAATGGCTTCCGGAAGGTTCTCGGCAGCCAGTTGCCCACACACAAGGCTGCACAAATCACCAACACGACTGACATGAAGAACAAAACCCAAACCCAACTAGGGCTCTCTAACAATCTATTATACCCTTGCAAATCAAACCTACTTGAAAGTGCCTGGCCCGCCTCCAATATGGCAACGCCAAGTGTCCATGTGACGCTACCTGACCCAATAACAACCTGGGAGTCCTCTATCTGCAAACCTTCTCTCAAGAGAGAGGTAATATAAGGTGCTCTAAAGCAATATTGTTGTATAAAAGGTTGTGGAGCCACACTAGCCTTTGCTACATCCCATGGTTTAGCACAGAAATCTCTGCCTTTTTCCAAAACTTCGGTTAGGGTTGCATCGGGGGTCAAATTGAAAAACTTGAATACCACGTAAAATCCCGATATTGCATAGAAGTGACCATTTGGCCTTGGTAAATTGTTGGTCAGAGCACAAGGTTGGGAGTTGCAGTCTACTCCACCAGAGGTCGAGTTGTCCCAATTAGACCCATTGACTGAAACTTTAGCAAGTGCAGCACACTCATCCCAGTTAGGAGTACCAATTAGCTCCACGGCAATACCACCTTGACTCTTTATGGGGTTGCAGTACGAACAAGTGTAATCCTCTTTGTACCCAGTATGCAAACATGGGTGTTTTATTTGAATTTTGCCATTGACTTGATTTACATTTCCGAGTATCTTTAAAAGATGTGCAACTGATTTATCAAAGGCATCATTCAGCCCATAACCTGACAAGGAGTAAGCAGTTAGCTGGTGGGTCACTGACCCAATTCGTAAGGTGACCCGGGTATCGTCTTGGGCTGGCTTTTCGGTCTCAAATGTAACCTGTAAGGATGAACCACCAAGATCGAGAGATCCAAAAGTGGAAATTGAATTGGGATTAGGGTTTGCAAGCATCCCCTTGTGATGATTTAGGGCAATCCACCCATAATATGCCTCTTCCATTCCAGTTATAATTTTTATATGGTCCCGTGTACATGAAAAAGAGGAATTTTTCAAAATGCCCCAGGCTTTGTTAAAAATCCAGTCTGAGTCTGGGGCTGGTAGCTTCCTGACCCCACCAGTTGCATACAGAAACAAAGGTGTATTTCGATGAGCATGAGGGGGTATCTGTTTTTCAGCCCAGGAGAGTAACGGGCTTATAGCAGATCTTAACCCGGATTCATTTCTGACAAGCTTGTCAAAGCCTGGTTCTGTCTCCATTCTCTGGTAAGCACGGCCACTCTTCGAATTTGTTGGTTTCAAGGGTATTTCTGGTAAGGATCTTATAGCTATTGGGAAATTGGGTCTCCCTTTATCTGACTTGACCATCGACCACTCATAAACATACACTCTTGTACCGGTGCTTCCGCAGTCTAGAATCACAGAATACTCAGAGCTGCCTCTAGAGAAAAAATTACCAAAATACCCAGAGAAAATGTAACATAAGATAAAAAATGAGGCAAGGGATACTATGCATATAATGGCTCTGATATATCTTTTACGTTTTGTAGGAGTACGAGGGGAAGGTCTCTCTTTTGAAAAGGAAGCAGGTCCATCTCTTTGTAGAGGCCGGAGAGGCCTTGTCGGATCAGATTCTCTCTCTAAAGGGTCTGATGTGGAATATGTGGGAAGCTCTTGGAGAGACGCCGATAACCTCATTTCTTGCTGTGCCTTTTGAGTCTATATTTTATCTCCCCTCCTTTTATCTTTTGTTATTTACAGGTAGAAGGTGTAGCTACATCCTATACATTGGGAATAACTTAATTGCATCTGAAAAGGGAAAAAATAAAATCAACAATTAAGGGAAAAAAAACAGAGAAGTTTATTCAATGTGAATAATACAAGGGAAGGACTTAAAAGGCCACTAGTCGAAGAGGCATCCGTATCTATATAATTTTTAACATTTACCGCAATAATCAATAACAGCTATGGAAATTGGCAAACAAATGCTGTTGTTTACTGTGTATAAATGGCCAAAAGAAACTTGAACAGTCAGATTTTGCCCCAAAAAAACTCTGTTCTAACCCTAGAAAATGAGGTAGATTTAATACGCTTATAAACAAAAAAAGATAAAGGAAATATCTTTCCGTTGGTATTGCTAACAGACAACCGTGATCCAAATTATAAATACTCAGATAATTCAAATTCGGTGTGACCAAACACCCCCCCACCCTATTGTTTGTATGTGGGAGTACCTTACCTTAAAATTTAGGACCTTCTACCGTAGCAAGTAATAGCCCATTGTTTCTTGCCACCATGGGTTGGAAAATCTATCTATCGGCAGCGCGCGATCCGATTTATTGGGCAATTTTCCAAACCGACTGGCAGCGTTTAGGCGAAACAACGCTCGAATCGAGGCGGAGGTTAACCACTAGCTGGCGGATTCCTCCGGCGCACCGTCCGAGTTACGCCGATTCTTCAGATTTAGGGGGTGTGATTGGTGATCGGAGAAGAGATTTGGGGTAGCTCAAATACGTTTCGTTTCGTTTCGTTTCGTTAATTAAAAGAAGGAGAAGCGAAAGTAGTCGTCATCCTCTACATTACCGCACGGTTTGAGTTTATCTTTGGACCGTCCGATCAAAATTCGGTCAATCCGGCCAATCCTGTAAATGTAATGCATGGGTCCCTTTAATATTCGTGTAGATTTAAATCATACGGTGAGCGTATCTAAACTCAAAATTTGAGTTGACTCAGTGGATCGTGGGACCCGATGGTTTAAGTAGGCTGTTGAGGAAAAGCAAATTTTGTGGTGCCGTATATTTTAGAGTTTCTTCGGACCAACTACTATTCTTACAGGGTTGTGTTTAATATATTTGTATGGATATTTATTAATTGTTAATATAATTTGACTTCTTCTAACAATATTATTTTAGACATTATGAAATACTAAGATTTAAGAATTAGAAAACTAAAAAAATTAAAAATTTACTATTTTTATCATTTCAAAATATATTATTCAACACGTAAAGTTAGTATGTCAAAAATATATTCCATATTTATGTGATCTTTATTTATATAAAGTTGTTGTTTAATATGTATTCTTGGAAATAATTACTAGCATGCTTGCATTCCTACCCTCATTTATATAGAGTACAGTTTTTTTTTTTTTTTTTCTATAGTGAGATTTAATAGAGTGAAACTCAATTGTATTTATTTATTTTGTATGTGTAAATAATCTACAAGTATTTACAAATCAGCAATTTTTTTAATTAAGGGGTGCACAATACCACCTATCTCAATTTTTTTTGGTAAAATACCTATCTCAATTTTACCCTAAAAGTAAAACAAACTAATCAAATTACTCACCGGTGTCTTTTCCCTTCATCAATTCTTGTCTCCTGCTCTATCTATCAGAATCGACAATCACAAAACACAAACCAAACAACAACAGTGTTCATCTATTCTAAACACTTTTGATTAACATTATTATCTGTTGCAAGGTCTTCTACCTGGAAGCAGGGCACGGCTGATGGGCATTGGACCCAAATCGGTCTGATGTCTGCTCTTAATTTTCTGATTCATTTCATGATTCGCGCACTTGATCCGCACAGATATAAAGTAGTGTGTACGAATATTGAAGTGGACCGTATGAATCAAGAAACAAATCGAACGGTTCCGAGCAAGCACCCAACTGATTTGAGTCTAATGCTCATCAAACGCACTCCGCTCCCTTTCTACCTGATCACCTTTGTTGGTGATGGCCTTGACGCCTCAGATTGTCGTACTGTCATATTTGCTTGACAGAGACCGGTGGATTATTTGCATTCGCTCAAACCCTAATTCATGCCTCCAGAAATGGATCGGTGATATCAAGGGCAGATCTTAGTGTATCGAAAAGGTTGCTAAGCTACCCTTATAATTTTAAAATTTTGATTATGTATATTGAAATTTATTTTTATTTAATTTTTTTTTCTAAATTTTCTATATCGTCCAACTCCTCGATAATAATTAAATGTTTACTTGTAGTCTAGTGACAAAAATTATATTTTATATTTGAGAGATTTCAAGATCAAATTTCATTCACCACATTCAAATTTCACATTGTATGTGCATTTTAATTCTCGGCCCTTTAACAAAAATTTCAGTTTCGCCTCTGGTACCGTGATATAGTTTAAAACTTTAAATTAAGCAAACGCGCAGTGGGCTACTTTTGATTTAGACTACACACACGTGTGTTTGCGTGTGGGTGTTATACACAATAAGGGCATGTTCGTTTGTCGCGGGATTATACGGGATGGGATTTGACGGGGATGGGAACCCACTTTTGAAAAAGTGGGAACCCATGAACACGGGTACACATGGGGTTGATTATAGGAATGTGTTGAAATGAGTGTTCGGTTTTACCGTGGGAATAATTGTAGGAAATCTTATTTTTATTTCTAAAATAGTTGATAGCAATACAATTAAACTTATTAATACTTATTAATAAAATTAAATAATTTGATTTAACAATGACTATAATATTTTTTAATTATTTTTTCTTAAATTAAAATTTTGTAAAAAAACAACTGTTCTTTAAAAATGCATTAAATGTTTGAATATAGGCTTATATTTAGTCTTATATTTCAATTCTTATATTAGTAAATTTAAAATATTTGCTTAATCAGAACATAACAAGTGATAAAATGTATAATATTAGTTTTTTTATGTACCACGGGACAAGTTAAGAAGCATTCAAATTTTTCAAGAACAAAAGTGAAGTCTGTGGGAATTGAATAGGAATTTAAATGGAAAAATCCTTAGCTGCTGAATACTAATGGGAACAAAATGTTTAAAATAATAAACTTTTTGTAAAATAATTAAACCAATAATGTTTTGTAAATTTAGTGTGACTTATTTTTTTATTGACCAAGTAAAATAATTTAGTTGTGGGCTTATTGTCACCTATGCATTCTTAAAAAAATCATTGATATATGAAAATAAATATTCTTAAAAAATTACAAAACCGACAAATTTATTTGTCAAATATAATACACATCGTATCTAAATTATAACCAATTAATTAATAATTACCTAACCGATTTGTCAATTATCAAATAAATTTGTTGTCAATGTTATTTAACCCTTGATTTATTGTAATTGATAGCTTAAAATAAAATAAAAGAAGTTGCATGATCTACCTAACATGTGTATCAGCTTCATTGGCTAGTTTTGGTTGATGTACACTGTTCATTGCCTTAGAGATGGGGGACCCACCACACATGAGATCTAAGTGTTAATAAAATAAAAAACGAAACTAGGTCCGGATCTGAACCAGAGGTTAGTCCCACAATATCTAGTGAGTAAAAAAAAAGTCTATATATATATACTTCTTATGTGAATTGTAATGTTGAGTGAGGAGAGAGTACAGAGGAGACAGGCCCACGTGATGGACTGGAGGAGAGAGAAGAATGGGAAAACGAAAATTCAGTACGAGCTCATTTTTTTGTTCCCAAAAAATTACACTGACTTGGGAATTGTTTGGGGAAAAAGGTGGGAAATGGCCGGAAGAAAACAGAGCTTCCGAACATGCTTGGGAAAAAAATTGGGAATTAATCCAAAACTTCGTCCATTCCCATTAAAACCCAGTGTGCCGAACAGGACCTAATAGATTTTGACATTTTGTACATCTTATATTTTTTTTTAGTAGTGGGATATGCCAAATATATATTTTCTCTTCCTCTTCTTCTTACGTCAAAGTAATTAGTTATTGTTTAACATATTTATCATTATATTTGAAATTCAATTTCTATCATATTTAAATTTCAGTGAAACTTATGTTGGAATACAATTATTTTTCTAATCATGCGTAGTAAATACAAAAAGACATTGTTCTCGATTTTTTTTTTTACTAAATACATCTTTAAATAAATAAATTTGTAAATGGAATAAGATACACAAAAATATGCTAAAAAAAATTATCAATTAAAAAATTTGAATCATGAAAATGTATTCATATTGCACTAGTTTCTTATAAAAATAAGAATCAAATACAAATTCTATTAAAGAACCGGTCTTCAGTCTGATGGTTGAAGACAATATTCTCTTTAGAAGGTCGCAGGTTTCTAAATCCGGATGAGAATTTTTTTGTGAATATTTAAATGTGAGAAATTTATTTCTCATCTTTATTTTAAAAAATAGTTAACTGAAAATTTATGAATCAGTCTCGGATATGAAAGCTCCTCCAACTTTTTCGAAAATAAAAAATACAGCTTTGTATTTCAACATGCATCATGCATGTCAATTGGATTTTTTATTTTCAAACAATTAGAATTATCAACGGGAGTTTTTTAATTATTTTTCTAAAAATAGATATGTTGCTTCTAAAAATAAAAAGAGAAATTTTTTGTTAGGTGGAATGCTGCTTTCGAAAATTCTGGCCGTCTCGTGCCGTCAGCGCAACTGCTAACGAAATTGAGAAGACAGATCATAAGATCGTTAAATTCATTTTTTTTTGTTTACCAATCGACACAATAAAAAAAAAACATAATTAGATATTTAATTGATAACGAGACACTAGGTCAATTTTAAGAAATCACAGAATTCCTCAGGCAACTTTATTGTAGAAATTATTTATGCGAAAGATATCTTACAATTTGTAGTTTCTTTAGAAACCGTCTAAGTTTATTAAAATCCGGGTTTGAATGAATTTACTACGATAAACAACAACTTCATAAAAGCATTAAATATCTTCATAGTTTTATTATAGAAACTATTTATATGAAATATTTTAGTCTAATTTTTTTAAAGCACGAGATCATTAAATTGGAGTTTGCATTGAAAATATATAATCCAACAACCTATAGTATGATTGTATGAATATCGTAAAAGTTTCTTTAAACTTCAAGCAATAGCGTCCTGTTAAAAATAATTCAAAAATTTGAGACGTTACTTAACAATATTGCAGCATCTCGGAATGCTAGTTTTTTTTTTTTTTTTTTTTTTTTTTTTTGTAGTTAGAAATCTGATTTCTTATATATTATTTATGAGTGAGATTATGGTACTTTTTGTAGTTAGAAATCTGATTTCTTTTATATTACACCTAATCAGGTAATTTTCTACCTATTTAATAAAATAGTAAAAAAATTATAAAAAATATAAATTTGATTTTGAAGTTCATTTTCATATGAAGAAACGATTCAGATTGACTATTTGAAATTTAGAAATGAATAATTGAATATATAATATGACTTGATATGCGCACTGCAAAATACCATAGCGTCATCCCTCGTTTAATTTTATTTATTAGTATCTGCATATTTAAAAGATTAGGTGTAACTGAAGAAACTTGTGCTCGAAATTAAAGAGTTTATTGAGTTCTGATTTTTTTTCTCTCTCTTTTAAGGAAAATCGAGAGCCCTTTTTTTCTCGATAAAGGACGAAATGATTCTGGTAAAATATTTTTAATGTGTGTCAGCACTCAGTCAAGTCAGATTCAAGAGTTCATCTTATGGGTAACTGGATGAACTTGTGCTCGAAATTAAAGATTTTATTGTCCTTGTTAAAAAATTATTGTACAGACAAATTAGAATCTCATTCTTTTTTTCATTTTCTTTTTCCTGTTGTTCACTTGTAAATACAAAAATTTAAAGATTTTAATTGTATGTCTAACATGAATGGTGAGGAATTTTATCTCTTCAAGGAAAGACAAAACATGTATGCACAATTTTTATAAGATAATAAAAGGAAATTGATGTTGGCACTTAGAATATTATTATTTATTAAAAATGGATAATTTTATGGATGACCCAAAAACTCTCTAGTTTATCACAGATTGGTCCCTGATCTTTTAGCTGTAACAATAAACTCCTTCGAACAATGCAACCATATGAATAATCCTCAACGGTTAATCTACCATTAAATGGTCGATTCTGACACCAAAGCGACTAGAGGAACTAAGTTGAGCAAGGTGCACATATGCATGTGATATAGATTCATATTTTCATTTTCGTATTTAAAATTTAAACAGTCGATCTGAATCATCTAACTTGATTTTTTATATGACAATGAGCTGGGAGATCAAATTTTACATTTTTTTTTTCTAGACAGGTAGAAAATCACCCAACTTGGAGATTCTTGACCATATAAAAGTAGTGATTTTTTATCTAAAAATTGGCAAAAAAAAAAAATATAAACATAATAAAATTTGATTGGTAAGTACATTTTCATATTGAGATCGAGAGATTTAGATTGACTACTTGAATTTTAAAAACAAAAATATAGAATCATAACACGGACCGATATACGCATTGCAGAGTACCGCAGCTTTATCTTCACATTTTTACAACTATAGTATTTAGAATATTTATTATGTGTGACTTTTTAGTATAAAGTTTGCAAAACTTTCTTATAATAATTACAGACGCTTGAATTATATATTCGTAATATATAAAATGTTTGCCATTTCATTTTATTTTTTCATTTATGTAGTTAAATTCTTTTTCACCAGAAAAATATAATTTCATAAATAACCAAAGTTGATAAAATATTTTTTATATACATGAAATTTAACAAATATTATGAAATAAAATAAATTATAAGTTGATAGTGAAAATAAAAAAAGTATAAAGATTAATAAAGATACTTAATTTAGATTTTTTTTTTTTAAATAGAACTCATTTAAATAATTTAAGGGAACAATCACTATGCATGGGTGGAGAAGTTACAAAAATCACCTCCACCGAGGCACTGCCTGGATGGAGGGGGGAAGTGCTTCGGTGGAGGAGATTTTTATAACTTGCTCACCCATTGTACTTGTTCTCTTAAAATCACTTAAATGAGTTATATTTTAAAAAAAAAATCCTTAATTTACTAAGGATGCTATAGTAAATTTATGTCTGAAAATTAATATAATTATGTTAGACTAGATGTCTCAAAAAAATAATTTCTGTACTCAGCAAATATCCATCGCAAATAATTTTTTTTTGAAAAAGTAAAAGAAGTGTACAATATAAACAACAATAGTCATGCAATCAGGGGCGGACCCAAGTTCAACCCGGGAGGCAGCTCCCCCCCCCCCCCCCCCCCCCCCTCTAGATTTTACATTTTAGTATAAGTTGGGACGTTTCGATCGACTCTACTCCTCCCTGGAAATTTTTTTGCCCCCCGCTGGATGTTTAATTTGTTCTTCGGGTTATATTTAGAGTTAAAATTAAAATAAATTTCTTCAATTATGATTAATAATTAGAATTATATATTAAAACATCAGAAGTTACAAGTCAGAGCATTGAAAAGTATAGATTAAAATATTATTTTTTATTAAGTACTTAATTAATTAATGGATTTGAACCCGATTACCTATTTAAATCCGATTCGATATTTTTTTGTCCCCTCCTGACGAAAATTCTGGATCCGTCCCTGCATGCAATAATTCATATACACAAACATATTTAAAAGTTACATTGCACTTTATGCGTATCGAATGCATATCTATTTTAATTGAGAGAAGATAAGCATAACACGTGAATCATCCAATCGTGACAAGTAAGAAAAAAAAAACGGACTGATAATATGTTTTTTATAAAAAAAAAAAAAAATAGAATTTATTTTAAAAAAATTAACCAAAGCAGTACTGTACTCTAGAAAGCTATAAAAATAGTCTCCTCCGGTCTCCCAAACTGAGCTTGGAACAGTTGACCGTTTTAAATTGGCCTTTTCAAGCTCTACCGGTTTGGGGAACCGATGGAGGCTATTTTTATAGCTTCAATGGGTACGAGTCTGCTTTGGTTAATTTTTTTCTTATGAGTTCTATTTAAAAAAAATATTTTTTACATGTATCATGTACTAGCAGTTGGTTACGGATTAAAAAGTTTGAAAGAGTACTCGTGACAGAAAAAAATTGGAGGATCTATTTAAACTCTCCAGCTATATCTGTGTTGTTGTTTCTACTTTCTTACACGGAAGTTCTGTGTTATAAAAGCGGTCGTTAAAGCTGATTAAACAACTGTTTAATCGTTAACGGCAACCAAATCGTTATGAATACACTTAACAGATGCATGTTTGCGGATGAAAACAATTAATCGGCCGTTTATTTCAATAAATATTTATTTTCACAAATTTTTTTTTTTCTGTAATAGTGTGTGATAATAAGATTTATAAATCATGTATTGTAGTTTTATTTGTATTTCGATATACATTCAATATTTTTTATATATGTTTTTTCTTCTTACTTTGAAATCGATCAATTCTTCTATTATTTATATACCATATTTCTTTTTACTTACTAATGTAATTTTTTTCAATTAGTACGACGTGTTCATTTATAAAATTAAGTTGTTATCATAAACTAAATTTAGTTATTTTATGTTGGAATGTCAAATAATATGTTATTAGTATTTGGAAAATTTTAGTTCTCAAATTTATTTTTTCATTAAATAAATGTTACTTACACATGTAAAATGTTAAGAAGAAATAAGTGTAGTATTATGATATAATAGTAAAACTAAGCTCAATTAAGTTTATCTAATAAGTTTAATGATTTAAATAAATTATTTTTAATAAATTATGATATACATACATAAATTTAATAAAAGCATTAAATTATTTACATAATTCCGATTAATTACTTGACGGTACCCCATCCGTCCGATGACCGCATACTGTTATTTAAAACACTGCATGGGAACACATTATACCAAAATAAGTTTTACAGGGTTTAAACTGAAAAAGAAGTTTCAGAGGGTATAAAGGATAAACCTTACTTTCCGGAGAGAGCAAGTGTAAAACCCTAGGCCCTTTCTGTTCTGATAACCAGTGAGGGATAGAGATGGTGCGCCCGTACGCGGTGAAATGGCACAAGAAGCGCAAACTTGAGGAAACCCTGGCTTCAACTCATGGCGAAGAAGAAGAGGAAGAAGAACTGGAAGAGAAAGGACGGGAAGTAGAAGAAGAGGTGGAGAACGATGAGGAGGATGAAGAAGATGACGACGAGGCGGCGGCGGCAGATGATGTCGCCGGTCTTCCAGTGGTGGCGCGACCAATCGGTGGATCGAAGAAGAAGAAAGGTGTGATTTTTGTGCTCGAAAGGGCTTGTTTAGAGGTTGGCAAAGTCGGAAAGGTAAGTCTTATCATTGTATTTTCTATAATTTCCTTTGACGTTGGAATTACATTGATTTATTGAATTTCGATGAAATCTATTTCCCTGAAGCTTTTAACTATATTCATGTCCTTAGAATTTTCAAATCCTGAACTCGGACGATCATTCAAACTACCTGAGAAAGCAAAACTGCAACCCGGCTGACTACAGACCTGACATTATTCACCAGGTAGCCAACGTTTCTCTTTGCCATGAAGATGAAAATTTCAGATTGCTGTTACTCAACCGACTACTCTGAATCCAAACATTGCTTCTTCTTTTTTATAAACCTAGGATTGTGAGTGTATAGAGGTTTACTTGAGGGCTAAACATTAATTTTTGGGTAAAAAACAGCAAAGCCCTCAACAGCAGTTTAGAACTCTCCCAGTGGTACATGTGGTATTTACCAGTATTCTTGTAATAATGTTGAATTTCCACCATTGACATTAGCAGAAGTAAACTAAGTCTAGAGATGAAAAAAAGTACTGACTGGTAGTGTAATCCCATTTCTGTATTGGTGATGTCCTATATAATGTTGGTTTTGGTATTGTCGCATGTGAGCTCGTCATGACACAGGAACAAAAGTATTAACTTATCATCTCTATGTATTTCAAATTTTGTGAATCGTTAAGCTAATATAGTTCATATTGTTGATCATGACATAGGCTCTTCTTGCAATATTCGATAGCCCACTAACAAAGGCTGGGAGATTACAAGCCGTTTATGTAAGGACTGAAAAGGGTGTTCTTTTTGAGATCAAACCTTATGTCAGAATGCCGCGCACATTTAAAAGATTTTGTGGTCTCATGTGTAAGTCCCATAGTTATTCTTAATTACTTATTGCCACTATGTCCTTTTTATCTAGAGTTAAATGCCATCATTTCTTTTGGTGCAGCACAATTGCTGCAAAAATTGAGCATTACGGCTGTTGGGAAGCGTGACAAGCTGCTTAATGTTATAAAAAATCCAGTTGGCCGCCATTTACCTATTGATTCACGGAAAATCGGTAATGAAGTTACTTTATTCTTTTTTGTTGTAATAAGTTTGTAATTCTGGAAGATACATATTAGTATTCTTTTTTTTTCAGGCTAAACTTTAATTAAGCACAAAGAATGGGCTAAAATAGACACTCCAGTTGAATCTGTGAGTGGTAGCCTAAGTACCAATTACTGTGTACTGAAATTGACCATGGCCAGCATGGTGTTGACGGTAAATAACAATGATACCTGGATTTGGACTTTTAAGACTTACCATTCAATTATTTATATTTTCAGTTATGAGTTATGACACCTCGATTTCAAACCTAATCATGATTCGTGCTTGTCAATTTGCAACATGTTTGCTAAAATATAACTATTATCATCTTGTAGGCCTTTCGTATAGTTCGGACAAGTCAGTTAATTTGGTTGATTATGTTGCAAATGCTTCTGATGATAGCACCCTTGTCTTCGTGGTATGTAGTTTTAATACATGTGAATAATTAACACTGTTTGCTCAAGGTTAATATGGCAGTTGCTTTGGTGTGTAATTATTACTACAAGAGCCATTTAAATATTTGTTTTATAGGTCGGAGCTATGGCACATGGAATGATTGATAAGGACAACATGGATGATTTCATCTCAAGTAAGTTTTCTTCTTGCAAACTAATTATCTGCAAACACTGTCTGTAAAACTAATTATTTACCTTTGGTTAATGCAGTTTGCAACTATCCCTTGAGTGCCGCTTGTTGTTTGAACAGAATATGTGGTGCATTGGAACAGAAATGGAACATTAAATGAATCACATAGTTGTTTGTTTTGTTTTGTTTTCTAAGAGCTGTAGAAGTTATGTGAGAGTATGTAGATCACAACCTTGTATTTTGCCTCCTTATGTAATTATTATACATAAGAGTGTCAAAATAATTTTGAGTTTGCAGAGATAATCATATAATTACTTTTCATGGATGAAAGATGTGTAATCTCTGTATAGGAGACGCACATGTACAACTATTTATTGATAGTAGATTTTTTTTTTATTCAACAGCCTTATTATCTTAGAAGTTAGATTTTTATTCACTATGTAACAAATTTACAACTGGATGAAGAAAAACTCATTATTCAATTTAACCGCCCGTCAGAGTTTACCTTAAAACCGCAAGGACAGTCAAATTTACAATTTGCTTCAACCAAAATATGCACGGAAACGAAAATCGAAAAGCCTGATAAAACAAAGCGTCCGAAAGCCTAACAAATTAATTGATTATTAGAAAGGAAACCAAGAAAGCCTAACAGGTACGAAAAAAGCTAAATGCAAAACATGCCAGTGAACCTAGAGAAGAACTTGAGGGGATGAGCTGGTAGACACGAAGGGCTAGTTGAAGTTTCTGGTTTAGTGTTCTTTTTCTTTCTCCTCAGTTTAAAGAATTGCTGCATTATCTCAGAACACTCATCTTCAAGTATGCCACGCCTTATTACTATTTTTGGATGGAATGGGTGCACGGGCCCGGCTTGTTGCACTGGTGGTTCCAAGCTACCGCTGGTCCCAGTATCTCCAGGAAATAGTCTGTTATAAACACGCTTTATTGAGATAGTATCCATCGAAAAAGGAACACAGAAACTTCAGGTATCGCATTTCCAATTTTAACATCATGTATAATTGTGTATATTGGCCCTCATTAAGCGGGGGAGGGAGTTCCACAAGTATTGAAGCCAATAGGTATAACGAGATCATAAATTATTGAAAAAGAGAAAATAAGTTGAGTGTACCTGACCCAGCTACCATCTGCACCCAGAAGTTTATTAGGAGCACCCCACACAACAGTATCAATTCTGGCTTGGAGAATTGCACCGGCACACATTGCACAGGGCTCCAGTGTCACATACAGTGTTGTGTCCTGTCAATTTCAATTATTGTTTTTTTCAATCATTCCACTTCAGGAATACAAATACTCGAGAATTTTTACAAGTTAGAACATTTTTTAGGAGAAAAGGAGAGCTACCGAGAGGCGCCATGAGTGAAGAAGGTTAGATGCCTCACGTATACAAACCATTTCAGCATGCGCTGTTGAATCCCTTAGTTCCTCAACTCTACAAAATAAAAAAGAAAAATACAAAACAATTTTACTTGTATACCTTGCCAGAGCTAGATATTTGTAGTCCCCAAAGTTGCTACTTCCATTCCAAACTGTGATGATTATAGTAATGCTGTTGTAACAATTACCAGCACAGTTGTGGTGGCGTATGGCATACTGCATTGGTGGCAGTGTTAAAGTCATACTACCTGTTATACGTGCTCTTTTATTATGCTCTGATCACTATTCTTGTACTGGGGTATGGGGGATGTCCAAATTGCACTTCTAATTATACACGTTCCTTTTTTATGCTCCCAGTTCTGATCACTATACTATTTAGATAGGGATTTCATCAAACTGGTAAAACCATCTTAAATTCTAAATCACCACGTAAAAGAAAAAAAGAAAGAAAGAAAATATGTATTTTTGAGATGGAAGAAATTGAACTTACAAATTACAGCCACGGGCAATGACCTCTCCATTTCGTACCAATACAGCTCCAACTGGTACCTCCCACGATTCAGAGGCCCGTTGTGCCTCGACCAAAGCTTCTCTCATGAAAAACTCATCCAGCCTCCTTTGCTCTTTCTCTCTAATATATGCCTCTTCCCATTCTTCAAATGACTCTTTTGGGGCTTGGCTTAACCTCCTCAGATGCTTTCTGCTACTGTTGTCTACACTTTCATGCTCCTCCACAGCTCCACTTTCCGGTAACTTAGCTATAATTGCAGTAGAATCACTAGCAGTAGTTGTACTTTCTCCGACTTCTGTTTCCCCGTATTCATTAATAGATTTGATTTGGACTTGGGCAATTCTGTTTAGTTGTTTTTCTCTCTTCAATCCCCCTGCTGCTTCAGTTCCAGTATCTCCACTGGCACGCACGAGCGATGTACCGCTGGTAGAAGAAGCACGTGCACTAGGATGCCCAGTAACTTCACTTGGTCGTGATTCCAAGGTGGCAGTGCCAAGAGAAGTGGTTACATCAGGAACTCCGGTAACTCCACTTACCAGTACGTCGATTCTAGTTACACCAGTAGAATCTACGGCAGGTGTTTCGGTTTCTCTAGAATGTTCTTCCTCCCACTCATCAAATGAACTTTTTGGGACCTGCACTATTCTCTTTAATTGCTTCGCTCTCTTTGATTCTCCCTTTTCGCTACTTTCTGTAACCCTACTGATACGTGCTTCTGACAAAGAACCACTTGTAGCAGCACTTGCATTAATTTCACCAGCAGCTGGTAAATCAATGCCATATTTCTTGCTTTGCTCTGCTATGTTTTTTGCAATCTTTGGTATCTCCTCCATTACTATCCTTTCTCCTAACCTAAGAGTAGTTCCCACAACTCCACTTGCATGTACTCCAGAAGTAGTACTGCTATTAAATTTGTCAGTTTCACCAATGATTGAAGTGCTTTCATGGTCTCTGACTTCTTCTACTACAGTCTTCTCTTGCAAAATAGGGATAACTGTCTCATCATCAGTTACTGACAAATCCACTTCTGGAACTTTTACCAATGCAGACGGGCCCGCTTCTGACGAATGCTCAATCAATGGTTGTCCATCCTTCTTTCCGTCATCATTTTTAATTTCAAGGTCCATCTCCTCTTGACCTGAGAACCAATCATCAGTGCCTCTCGAGTCACTAGATGAACTCCTCCTAGCAGATTTCAAATGTCTTGCTTCACCCTTCAAAAATCCTAATTTTATTATACCAGCAACAAAGGCCCATAACGACCGCCCATGTCTCCGAGAATTTCCAGCTTCAGTACTTGCACTTGCAGCTGTTTGGGAGGTCCCATGTGAACCTAAGCTCTTTCGGTCCCATAAATTGTCAGATGGGTCTTTTCTCTCATTCCCACCTAGTAGCTCTTCGTGGACTGAATCGACGAACCCACCCACATGGTATGAAGAGGATTTCTCTAAATGTGAGGCCGACTCCAGACTACCTATGAAAGAGGTTGACCCAGCTACCAGACTGGAACTTCCAACCCTTTCGCTGCTACTTTCTGTTGCTTGAATTAAGGAAGTAGAGGTTCCACTACCAGTTCCAGTGCTCGAGTTGTCTGTGAGGGTACTTGCATCAGTTACATGAACCCTAGTAAGGTTTACATCAGTTTTGTTGAGCTCATTGACTTCAGTCTCGTGTACCATAAGTTTGTTTACAACACTGTTCTTTTCTTTTGTAACTTGATTCACATTGTGAACTGCAGTGGCTGTGTCGACCATTCTCCTCTCAGCTTCAGTCCGGCTTCTGTTTTGCACATCTGATTCAACCTCATTTACTGCAAGCTGATCAACTACTTCCTGTCTCTTGCTTGCAACTTGAGTTACATTCTGAACTGAAGTATCTGAATCAAATTTTCTCCTCTCAGCTTCAATTCGGCTCATGTTCTGTACTTTTGCTGCCACCTCACTCCATGTGAGTTGATTTACAATATTGTGCTTATCCCTCACAACTTGAGTCACATTCTGAGCTGAGGTAGATGCATCAATTCTTCTCCTCTCAGCTTCAATATGGGTTCTGTTCTGCAAATCAGATTCCACCTCACTCACTGTAAGTTGATTTAGGACATTCTTCTTATCCCTTGCAACCTGACTTAAATTCTGCACTGTACTTGAGGTATCGACCATCTTTCTCTGTACATCAACATTGGATCTGTTTTGCACATCTAGTTCGGTCTCAGATACTGCAAGTTCATTGTTAATATTTTTCTTATCCCTCAGGATTTGAACCTGATTCTGAACTGAGGAAGATGCATCAACCTGCTTTCTACCAGTACTAATATGAGTTCTATTTTGCACGTCAGTTTCCACCTCACTTACAGTTGATGCATTTAGTGTATTATTTTTGCTCTTATCTACTGCAACTTGACTTTGAACTGAGGTAGAGGAATCAGCCTGTTGCTCCTGTGTACCAATTTTGGTTTTACTCTGGAAATTCAGTTGCGCATCACTTGCCGAAAGCTTGGTTGCATCATTCTTTCTCTCTCTATAAACCAAACTAGAGTCATCCTCGGATATAATTTTAACAATCTGTGATCCTTCCTTTGAGCTCTTCTGATCTCTCTGCTCTCTATATTTCCCTTCTCTCTCCTCAGTCTGTCTGAGATGAGAGGTTGAAGCTTCATCTCTAGTCTCCTTAAATCTTGATTGTCTCTCCAATTTTGGATCAGAAAACATAGTTGCACTGCCCCTTTGCTGGAGATTTGTAAATAATTCTTCATAGTCATCAGCCTCCTCTCTGCTCCTATGATCTAAAATGTTAATTTTATTGTCCTTTTTACTAAGGACCTCTTTTCTTTTTTGGTCAGAAACTCGAATTTTGTCTTCCTCCTCATAGTCATAGTCCTCATCTCTTCTTCTTCGATCTGAAACTCTAATTCTATCATCTTCATCATAATCATAATATTCATCTCTCCTCCTCTTATCCATGACCCTGAGACTATCGTCCCTTTCATCATAAATCTCTTTTCTCCTTCGATCAGAAACTCTGACTGTATCTTCACCATTGATGTCATAGTAGACATTTCTCCTCCTTCGATCAGAAACCCTGATATTATCTTCGTTGTCATAATCATAATACCCATCACTCCTCCTACGATCAGAAAACCTTAGTTTATCTTCACCATCAAAGTCATAATACTCATCGCTTCTCCTTTGATCAGAAACCCTAATTTTATCTTCATTATTATAATCAGCGTAATCGTTTCTCCTCCTTCGATCACAAACCCTAATTTTATCTTCATTATCATAATCATAATACGCCTCTCTTCTCCTTCGATCAGAAACCCTAAGTTTATTGTCCCTTTCATCTTGTACTTCTCTTCCCCTACGATCAGAAACCCTAATTCGATCTTCTCTTTGCATTTCCTTATCTTCGTCCACATTATTATAGTTTTCCTCCTTTCGATCTGAAACCCTTATTTTGTCATCCCTTTCATTGTAATCCTCTCTCCTCTGCTGATCTGAAACCCTTATTTTATCTTCCTTGTCATAATCATAATATTCATCTCGTCTCCTCTGGTCCGAAATCCTAACTTTATCTTCCCCATGAATATAGTAGGATTCATCTCTTCTCCTTCGATCTGACGCCTTTATTTTGTTATCTCTCTCATTATACACATTGTTTCCCTTTTGATCTGTAAACTTAATTTGATCAGCCCTTCTCCTTCTGTAATTATCCACCTCCTCAAAAGCATACTCTTCCTTTTTTGCTCGATTGGAAGCTCTGATTCTATCGTCTCTATTCCTAACGTCCTCCACCTCGTGATAATCATCATATTCTGCTCTTCTCCTTCGATCAGAAAACCTAAATTTATCATCATACTCATCTCTTCTTCTCCTTTGATCAGAAAGCCTTGTCCTTTCATTATCCTCATAATCATATTCTGTTCTTCTCCTTTGATCAGAAATCCTATTATCAGACTCTCTTCTTCCCCTCTGGTTAATAAACCCGATCCTTCCGTTATCCTCGTAATCATATTCACGGTCATCTCTTCTCCTTCGATTGAAATTCCTAGAATTATCATCCCTTCGCCTAGAATTATCACTCTCCCGATAATCATAATACTCCTCAATTCTAGTATTATCAGAAACCCTGGGTTCATGTGATTTCTCTCCTCTTCTTACATCTCTCTCTATCAGTTCCGATCGGTCACATTCACACTCGTAATCTTCATTACACCTCCAGACTTGTCTAGCCTGAGTGACCTCCCTCTCTAGAAGCTTCTGGCCCCTCCCTCTGTTGCAACTCCTCGTTTCTCTAATACTGTAAACATTATTTACACTGAATTATAGAACGATAGAATTGATCTAAAGATAAAGCATAATGTTTAACATCTGAAGCAGCATATGTTAGGATCTACTAATGTGTGTTGATATTAGTACCTAATTCTAAATTTGATTTCAGCTAAAACGAGAATCTTACAACTGAAAGTTCAGTTCAGCAAAAAAGATCAGGCATTTTCACTGATATTTAACTAAAATATACCCGATTGGATATGAAACCAGAGACAGACATTGCCAAATCAGAATTTAACATTAGATTGCTAAGCATACTAGCAATTCAAGAGAAACGTCTTTCTTTCAGATTGGTGTATCAAAAGCACATGGTCTATATCATTAACAATAGAATTTAGCATGTAAGTAATGATCTATCGATAATGAAAACCAGAAAATAAGTACCTATACCTGGTCTGATCGCAGAAGCAGTGAGAATGGCTGCATCGGGTCTCCCGTACAGTCACACAGCAACTACTTGAGCTACTTGAGGCCGTACAATGGGACAATTTCACCTGAGACCGGCGAGTGGTTGCGAGGTATGTGGCAGCAGCCGCAAGGAAGGTTCTAGAAGGTGCCCAGTAAAGCAAAGTGGATTGCCTTGAGAAGTACCCATTCAAAAGCGGAAGCCTGTGGTTCGGATTCGGGTTGTAATAGGGGTTTCGGAGTAAGTCTTGATCTGAGGGAGAAGTGGATGTTGGGACGAGGGAGTAGGGGAATGCCGATTTTGCCCTTAGGCTTTGTGCGAAGGCACTGTAGCTGTGGTACATCTGAGCAAGGGCAGAATGTGAAGTAAGAGAAGCTTGAGGTTTAACGAGAACATCAAAGGAAAGGCTTCTGATCGGGTGAATAGAGCGAAAATATCATTTTGCTTGTTAAATATGGGGAGGAAGTATCTCTGCTCTCAAATTAGAGCAGGGGTAGAGTGGGAAGAGGGAAGATAGCTTTGTCGATGAATGCATCGCCGGTGAGCTTTACGACTGCGAATATCCACGTGGGCGGCTTTGATTGATTGAACCTGCTGGTTTGGTTAGATCGGACGGTGGAGAGAAAGAGCGTCGATGGAGGCACCAAGGTGACAAGTTGAGTATCGAGAGATCTCAATCGTACGATGTACGAGAAGTCGAGAACAGAGTAAGAGCGGATAATTAAGCTATCTCTGTTCGCTTATTTTAACTGAAATGGAGCCATCAGATCAGCCCATCACCCAAATGGGTCCCATGTGCTCGTCGAGATTATGGGCCCCTACATTTTGTTTTATCTTTCTTTATTTAGAGGACCCTGTATTTTCTATAGAATAATATATCTGATCTGACACAGCAACCCATGAATTCACAACCTCCCAGGTACCTGATGAGAGAATCTTTTACAGTTGTTGGATCCGGACCGTTTTTTTTAACTCTACACAAATCTCAAAAGCCCAATAATGCTGCCTCCTGCGCTAGCCCGACTCCCAAAGTTACTAAGAGTTAATCATAAACCGTAAAGTGAGAAAATAATTCTACGGTACCTGAGAGAATACGGATTCGCAAACCATGACCCTTGTCAATGTAGAAATTCGTTTCCTCTGAGTTAACTCAAATTTTGATTCAAGATCAGGACCGTCCGATTTATATCCGCAGGAATACTAAACGGCCCGGGCGCTACAGGCCTGGACCCGATTGACCCGGATTTTGATCGGACGGTCTGAAGATTATTTCAAACGGTTTGTTAATGCAGAGGACGCGGATTCGTCCCCAGTGTGCTCAATAATATTGTGCGCTCCAGATTCCATAAAAAGTTGACAAAGTAACAAACAAAGACGACTCCTTTTTCTCTCCGTTGAAAACTTGAAATAAAGAACAGCTTCCTCTCTCAAAAAAAAAAAAAAGTAACAGCTGCTTGTGTTTTTTAACAGAACGTAAATATTAGGCGTAGTAGACAACGGAGATTTATTATAAAAGAATTAAAAAAAAATCAAATAAAATAATATATTTTATAAAAAAAGTTAGACTAAATAATATTTCTAAATAACATCTACATGTAAATAACATATTTCATTATATAACATATATGTTTTTGTAATATTTTTAACATATTTTCGTACGAAAATTTCATACAAAATAACAATATTAAATATCGAATGGCATTTCTTAAATGATATAAAAAACTGAAAAGAAATAAAGACATAACTGATCAATTATAAATCAATAAACAAAATTTAGTGGCATTTAAAAATAGTTATTTAAAAAATAGAAAGAAACCATGACCAATCAGAAAGATGGTACAATTTGCATGTAGCTAGTACGTATTTAAATAAATTTAGACTTCTACACATAGAAAATATAAAAAAAATATATATATAGAATTAAAATAACACAAAATATTTAATTGAGTGGTTAAATATTTAATCCGATATTTCATCTTTTAGTTATTACAACTATTAACAATTCATGACGTACGTGCTTAATATAAGAATGAAAATTTAAATGGGGTAGGTGCTGATCTGAACTCGGCCAGATTTCGATTTTGGAGTGTGTTGATTTTATTATGGAATGTCGCGAGTCGCGACAACGGACTGGTTCAGGGAGGACGTGGCCACATGAAGATAAAGGGAGGGATTAAGAAGTTGATTTTTTGTGCCAAAATGTTACAACTCCGAATGATAAAAGAGTACATTAACTGCATAAATACATGTACATGCAACGAAGAAGAAATATACTATACTATTTGATTGCTACTTAAAATTTAGTTTAAAATTAAATTTACAGAAAATTAAATTTCTGTTTTCAAACTAAGATACTAAAGTTTTTCTTTTTTTAATTCATAAGATGACTAGAGTTATTCGTTGGAGTATATGCAGAGTAAGTATGGGGAGATGCCTTTTTCAAAAAAAGTATGGGGAGATGAATTAATTCGCTTCGTTTTAAATTTATCATACATTTCATGCAGGGGCGGACCCAGTGTGGTCTGGGGGGGGCAGCTGCCCCCCTTGGATTTTGAGTTTCAGTGGAGATTTATCGGTTCCGACTGGCTTTGCCTCCTCCTGAAATTTTTTTTACCCTCCTTTAAATGTTTAATTGGTAATTCGGGTTAAATTTATAGTTAAAATTAAAATAAATTTTCTGAAATATGATTGATAATAATAATTATAAGTGAGAATATTATAAATTATAAGTTATAGCATTATAAAGTATAAGTTAAAACATTATTTTTTATCAAATACCTAATTAGTTAATGGGTTTAAATCCGATTAGCTATTTGAATCCGATTTGATATTTTTTTGCCCTCTGACGAAAATCCTGAATCCGCCCTGATTTCATGTTTTACTTATTTTTCGATGGCATAAGCGCGGGATAGGTCCTTACTCATCTCTTCCGTACTCCACAAAGCATGTATGACCTTTTATATGTTTTGTCTCTGCTCTTATTTAGGAATACCAATAAAATATGTTTATTTATATCGTTAATTTGTATCTGGTTAGACGGATGTGAATAAAAAAATTTCAGTTTAACGAACAAAAAATAATTTTTATTTACTTGTCGGATTAGAGATGGACAAGAGCTATTCTATATCCATTACGAAAAAATTGATAATAAAAGTATAAAATTATTATATAATATCTTTTATTCCTAAATTTAACTATATAATATTCATTACTATGACGAGACTAATTTGTACAATGTTTGATATAAATTTATCTACTGTTTATATCCATTGAAAATAACGAGAACAGCTAATCATTATTTCTAAATGTTTATAATACTACGTATATGATGTGTTTCAAATAAACTATAACTCACCAATTTATTCAATTATTATGTTATTCACATGTTACTTGTTAAGTGAATAAGATAATAATACATATAAAATAAATTTTAAACCGACACTAATATAAAGATAATTCCGCACAACCGTATCGCATCCATCGACACTCCTGCCCCTTTTTCTTTTAGCATCTTCAATTTGTAACCAAATGAGTTCACCTAGAGGCTGAGTCACTTATAATAAGTGGGTGTCAATTGATCCTCATTTATTTTAAAAAAATTTTATTAGTCAAATTATATATAATTTAGTAGAAAATGTTATGAAACCGTCAAATTAACCTCCATTTACAGCATAAAAATTTCACAATTGATGTTTTTCTGTTTACGTTTGACACCCGTAATTTGATGGTTTGGCTCTGCCCCTAAGTTCACCCATACGAATTGCACAAAAATTATGGAAGCACAATTGATGTGAACATTCTACATATTTTTTTATTATGGATATACTGTTTTGATTTAAATATTTTGAAATATTTTTCACTTGTCGAGTAATTCTAATTACAAGAAACCAAAATCAAACGATATAAATATATTGACACCCGTAGTAGGAACTAGGAAGTTAGGAATGACTAGTTTATTTACGAGAGTATCCTCATTCCTCTCCGATATATGATAGAATAAGACTGTCCAAAATTGGAGTGACATAATTCGGATGAAGTGATATTCGCGAGACAAATTAACAAAGAGTCAAAGAGTGAGCAACTTTTTTAAGATAGAGTAAGACTTGGATAGCATAAAGTCTTCTGTGTTACAGTTTTAAAAAATTATAGTATGAATTTTAAATTTTGATCTAAGTAGCTCAGTAAATTGATTATATAATGAATTTATAGAATGTAAATTTTTACTATATTTTATGATTTATAAAAGATGACAAAAAATAGCTTAAAAATAAAGAAATTGTCAATGTTTTAGTTATTTTTTTGTCATATTTAATAAATCATAAAAAATAGTAAAAATATTTCAAAAATAATAAAAATTAATATTCAACACGTTCATTATATAACTAATTTATTGAACTACTTAGATCGAAATTTAAAATTCATATGATAAATTTTTAAGACCGTGGTACGGAAGATGTTACACTATCCATAACACCTAAGTCTTATTCTTTAAAATAAATATCTACTTATAACAAACTATTCATATTTAACCTCGAACGGTGCAGTACTTGTCAGGATGTGAACTCGTTTTCTCATCTGGTTCATCCGAGCACGGAATCACATCCTCTGCTGCAGTTTTAAAGTGCAGCAGAGTGCTGCACTTTAATATCGTCCGTTAATTTTTGATCGGACGGATGAAATAAAATTTTTGCACGAATTTTAAAGCAAAATTAATACTGCCCCCTCCATCATCCGAGCACTCACCGGCTGGAGATTAAATCTGAGCCGTCCAAAAGTGCAGCACCCTGCTGCACTTTAAAACTGCAGCAGAGGATACGGATCCTCCGAGCACTCTTACTCCCGGTCTGAACCAAGGCTTACTCTATATCGGGCCCATCAAATTCGACCGGGCCGACGTACACATAAAATAACTCCTCTTTTGAGTTTATCATGGCCGACAAATTTAAAGCGCGTATAAAAAACTCCTTATTGTTTCGCAATCAAATATAGATGAAAATTATAAAATTTTACAAAATTTTATTAGATAATTTTTTTATAATTAAATTAATATATTGAAATCGAATTTAGTCTTATTGCAATTTAAATGAAATTGGTATGAAGATCAATTTCGGCCCGACCCACAGACCTACGAGCTAGTCCGTATCCGACCCAAAACATCCGGGAGGAGTTAGACACAGCTTAAGTCGTACCCTATTTTAAGGTTTGAACACCTTGCAGAAATTGATTGTTTAGATGATAGGTCACAGCAACAGTGGCAAGAATGCCAAGGTGAGTTATATCAAATATTTAAAGAGGAAGAACTTTATTGGCAAAGTAGGGCTAAAACTAAGTGGTTCCTTGAGGGAGATGCTAATACTAAGTATTTTCATGTGCAAGCATCAATTAGGAAAAAGAAAAACTCAATTTTTGCACTTATGATTGATGGGGTGTTAGTGTAGGATATACAGGTTATTAGAACTCATATCACCAAATTTTATAAAGACCTTTTAGGTACAACTACAGAGAGATATATGTCGATTCAATCCTTGTGGGCTGAGTCAGAGACTTTGAATTGTACTCAAAGATCAGCTTTAGAGGCTCCTTTTACATTAGAGGAAATTTCAAAAACAGTGTTTTCTTGTAATTCATCCAAAGCTCCAGGTCCCGACGGATTCTCATTTTTATTTTATCAAACATTCTGGGAGGATATTAAATATGATTTTATGAAGTTAGTGGTAGCTTTTTTACAATAATCAGCTAGATCTAAGTAAAATAAATATGGCTTCCATTTGTCTCATTCCTAAGAAAGATAATGCAACCGATATCAGAAATTTTAGACCAATTAGTCTTATAAATTGTAGTTTAAAGATTATTACAAAATGTTTAACGGATAGGTTAGCACTTTATATGGATGACTTAATTGATTCTTCTCAAACAACATTTATTAAAGGACGATTAATTATGGATAATATTGTAGTGGCTAATGAAGTGTTGCATAATGTTAGAGTTACTAAGGAAAAGGGTGTTTTGTTTAAATTAGATTTCGAAAAAACATATGACAGGATTAATTGGGATTTTTTATTAGAAGTTCTTAAATTGAGAGGTTTTGGAGAGAGGTTTATATCTTGGATTGCTCTTCTTTTAAATAGTGGTAAGTCTTGTGTAAATATAAATGGTGACTTAGGTGCATATTTTAATTGTAAGAGAGGTCTCCGTCAAGGAGATCCTCTCTCACCTTTACTTTTTAACCTTGTAGCGGATGTTTTAAATAAAATTTTAGGGAGAACTCAACAAGCAGGACTATTGCAAGGGTTAGGTAAATTTAATACTTGTGATAGAATATTCAATCTTCACTTTGCGGATGACACATTATTTTTCTTAAAAGCTGATAGGCATATGATTATCATACTCAGATGAGAATCTGTCAGGTCTGAAAATAAACTTTGATAAAAGTGAAATGGTACCATTAAACCTCAGTGAGGAAGCAGGTCTGGAATTAGCTAGTCTTTTAGATTGTAAAGTAGTTCAATTACCTATTATATATTTAGGAGTGTCATTGCATTGGAAAAAACTAAGTGAAACAGATTGGATGCCTTTGATTGATAAAATAGAAAAACGATTACAAACATGGAAAGGAAAACTTTTATCAATGGGGGGGCAAGGTTACACTATTAAATGCAGTTATATCAGCTATTTCTTTATATTGGCTCTCATTATATAAAATGTCTAGTAAAATCAGATACAAAATTGATAGAATTCGTAGAAAATTTTTATGGTTTGGGGGTAATACAGTTCGAAAATGACCTTCTCCAATTGCTTGGGACAAGGTATGTATGAGTAAAAGTCAAGGAGGACTTGGTATTTTAGATCTTAACCGTATGAATGTTTCTTTATTATCTAAATGGTTATATAGGTTCTATGATACGAGTGTGGCAGGTACATGGAAGAATATCATTATTGATAAATATTCATATACAGGTGACAAAAGAGGCAAGTCTGCCTTGTGGAGTGATATTTTACATTTACGAGAGTTGTTCCAGGAGAATATAACATGGACTGTAGGTAATGGGCAATTAGTGCGGTTTTGGTTGGATCATTGGTGTGGGGACTCTTTACTTTGCTTTGCTTTCCCCAATATTTTTGCTATTAGTTATGATAAGGATATATTAGTTGCTACTGTTTTTTTTCAAGATAGGTTGTCTATTTCGATAGCTAGACAGTTAACAAGCATTTATCATACTGAATGGACAGGACTAGCAACTCTTGTGGAGTCGGTCAAATTAATTACTATTAGGGATCAAATTGTGTGGAAATGGACAGCAACTGGAAAGTTCACTGTGCATTCCTACTATCATTACTTGGCTGTTGGGGGTAGGGGTGTTCATCGGTTCGGTTCGGTTAAAACCAAAATAAAATAGACAAACCAAAGTTTATTTCGGTTTTCAAAAATAGAACCGAACCGACCAAAGTAAACATAACAACCAATTAAAACCGAACCAAAGTAAATTTCGGTTTGTTCGGTTAAACCGAACAAACCATTGTTTAGTTGAGATTGTTTTAAAACAAAATATTCGCAGCTCACAACTTGGTTTAATACACTGTAAACAATAAATTCAACAATTATATAATACATCCGATTGCAACTAAAATGCATATTAAATTCACAACCAGAATTAAGTAACAAAATTTACCTAACTAATTACCTCATCAATGTCATCATGTTGCAAAATTGCCACACACAATCATATCAGATACATAAGAAGAACCACTTAATTACTGCATTTGATACATACAGTCACAGATCATTACAATCAGAATTAATTAACAAAAACTTAAAATCTGTACACAGTTGCAAAAAGAACCATCTTTTTAAATTTTGCATGCTTACACTAAATACAAAACTCTTTACACACAGATATTTTATTAACCATCACAATGCAGTACCTGTTGGAATTAGTATATCCTTAAATTGAAATGACATAATATTCAAGTCAGTGGTACCTATGAAGTAACATACCTTCAATATTTTTCCTTGCCGAGTTGCATCCTTACATGTCACGGTACAAACAAACTAACATAAATATAAAGCATCATATTATAAACTTATACAAGCAAGACTTTTTTTTAACTAACAGTTTCAGAGCCACTCACCCTTGAGTTCAGCACTCGAGCTGTCTAACGATAGTCTCCTTCTCCTCCCTTTGTAATTATAGTTCTGATCCTAACATATAAACAAAAAAGTGAGAAGATAGTATTTGTTTTCATATTTTTTTTTCGTATGAAACTGATTATCCAAATTAAAATAGTAAACTCTGACTGGAGACAAGAAATCCATCAAATTAAATTATTTGTTAATTTCTGGTCTCTGACTGCTTTTGTTGGATTTGTTGGCCACATAGATTTAGAAACAAAAGCAAGAAATTAGCTTACGTGAGAGAAATTTCTTTCAAGACAATAGATAAATAAGAGGAAAAAGACTCAAAGAAGGGGAAATAGTGCAAGACAGGAGCAAATCAAAGAGGAAAATTGAACTGAGAGTCTGAGAGAGAGAGTCACAGTCTCAGTCTCTCAGAGAGGCAGAGAGAATGAGAGATAGCTAAAGAACATCGAAAAGGGGAATGAATCGAATTCGTACCTGTGCTATGAAGTGCAACATTGTGTCGTGCAGCTGGGTTTCGATGATTTGACGGATGAGCAGTGTAAGGTGAAGCGACAAGAGTAGGTGTGAGCACGTTTGCCAATTTGACCAGGGTGAAGGCGCGAAGCCGCGAAGAGGAGAAGCGATTGAGCGAAGAGTCGAAGACGCGATTTGGATTTTGGAGAAGTTTTGGGGACTGGGTTATCCAAGCGAAGAGAAGAGGGGGATAGAGACGGACGAGTCAGATCTAATATAGGGTAATGATAATCGGTCGGTTCGGTTACTGCGGTTTTTTGATATTATAAACCGAACCAAACAACAAAAACCGAACAGTAACAAAATTTAAACCGAACCGAACCAAATAAACTGAAAAACCGAACCGTTTGAACCAAACTATTCCGGTTCGGTTAAAAACCAAATAAACCGGCCCCAATGAACACCCCTAGTTGGGGGGGGTTACTAATAATTCTTTTAGAAGTATTTGGTAGTCTAGGATACCACTCAAAGTTAAAGTATTTTTATGGTTGGTTAAACAAAAAAGGGTTCTTACTCGAGATAGGCTAAGTAAGCATGGTTGGACAGGTGATACTAAATGTGTTTATTGCTCCAATCTAGAAACAGTGGATCATTTGTTTGTTAATTGTGTGTTTGTTCAATCTTTATGGCAATGGATTGCTAGGTTCAATAATTTTTATTTTGACATAGTCAATATAGAGGCCTTGTGGGACTTGGATTATAGTATTCCGTTAAAAGAACCAGGTTTGGTTGAAATTATAAGAGGTTCAGTTTTATGGAATGTGTGGTTGGATCGTAATAGGATTATTTTCCAACAAGGACAGGTGCAAGATGTGAGAATTTTAGGATCTAAAATATTGTCCGTTGCGAAATTTTGGGCTTTCAATCAAAAATAGGATCTGACTTCTCATTTGAATTTTATTTTACCGTGTGACGTGAAGGACCTGATAGGGCCTACAACAACCATTTCCATGGTGGCTACACAGGCTTCAACCCTTATGCATGGCATAGAGACTAGATCAAGAGAAGGTGATGAAAATTCAAGGACTAGAGTGACTAATACTTCTTTACTTACACTTACTGACTTTTGAAAGCAAGTAGGGCATTATATGAGTATATGTTTCGGTTATGTTTGATTTTGTGTTGCTGGTTTTTGTATTAGACTTGTAGGTGCTTACGATGTGCTGCCTATGTTGCTTAGTTTTGGTGCTGCGATGTTTTTATTGCTTTTGGTGTCTAGTTTTTCTTTGTTGTTATGATAGGATAGAGGTATTTCTCAATACCATTAGGAAGGTAGTTATAAATGGCACTAGGCTATTGCTACTTTTGTTTGCTTGTATGGGTTTTCTATTATCAATGGAAAATCAGTGGAAATTCCACTTTTTTTCAAAAAAAAAAAAATGTCGTACCCTATTTTAACAACGCAATCAAATTCTAAACTTCAATTAAGAAAAATCTCCCGGGCCTTCACAAAAAAATACAATCCTTTCCTTGCCCCAGGCCTCTTGATCCGTTTCCCCTCGGGTACCGCAGGGATACAATGAGTAAAGAATGGTCTGGATTTAGTCTCAGCCGGGCCCAAAAAAATCCGGTGAGATAGAGAGGTCCGTTTTAAGATTCGTGCCAGACTAAAAAACTGTCCAGATTTTCTCATCGTATCATCAGGTACCCAGTGGCTACGCCTCCGAATTCCCAGGGCTCCAGCGTCCTCCTCTGCCTCCGAGCATTTTTGCTTCGATTTCCCCCCTCCCCCCTCCCCCTCTGTTTCTCTCCGCCACCATCAATGGCCGACGGGGACGAAGATGATTACGTGTACTTTGGCACACCGATCGAGAGAGAAGAAGATACATCCTCTCGCAAGCGCAAGGCCGTTGCCGAGGCTGGAACCGTTCGTGCTCTCGCCCCCTGGAAGCAAGAGGTTAGCTTCAATCTCTTCTCTAACAGCGTGTCGGAGTTTGTAGTTGGTATCTCTAACTTGTAGAGACCAAAGCAAAAGCTTCACAGTTAAGTTATCAATCAGTGGCTGCAATTGATTTAGTATTTGGGATAATGATTAACTCAATCTAGTGCGTCAACTAACCCTATGAATGCAACTTGAAAATAGTCCTGTTGCATAGTAATGAATTGGAAAAGTGTAAGGGAAATTCATTAGAGCTCTTAAGTTTTTTTGGTTATCTGTTTTTTTTTTCTTGTGTAGTATAAAATCAGAAAAATAAAACCAATATAAACTATAGTTTTTAATTGAAATCAGGTGAAAGATGAAGAAGGAAGAAGGAGATTTCATGGGGCATTTACTGGGGGGTATTCAGCTGGGTATTACAACACTGTTGGATCAAAAGAGGGTATGCTCTCTTGTTTTTAACTCTTTTATATTTGATCAAACTGCTGATTTAGCTTTCACCGTACACTTAGGGCACTTTTCAAGGGAACTGTCTGATCTTCTAATGTTTAAGCCTTCATTAGTGTCACATAATCCTGAATTAAGCAGCCTAACAAACAAAAGACATTTAATAAGAATAAAAAAAATCACCCGATGGACAGAAGAATGTGAGATTTGAGTCCGTGCGCTTGGTATCAACAACTTAGTCTAATTGAAGAGAGCAAATATTATTGCAGAAAGTCCTAATTGAACTATGCTCTGCCTACTTTTTAGGATGGACCCCACAAACATTCACATCATCACGCAAAAATCGAGCTGAGGTGAAAAAACAAAGTATAAATAGTTTTCTTGATGAGGATGATCTTAAGGTACTCCTTTCTTCTTTGAAATGTTATGACTTTCAGGTTCAATTTAGAATATTTGGTGTGACGAGTGTAATGATGGAAATGTTATTAGGACCTGAGGAAGGCAGTATCGTTTGAGTAGTTCAGGGTCCAATTTGTACTACACAGGTTAATCTTTTAGTGTCGGAAATAAGATCAGGATTAGACCTGACTTTTGTAACTTATTAAACTGTTCAGTACTCAATTTACATGTGAAACATGAGTTCTTAAAATTATGTTAGCAACGTATACAGAACTTTTTTTTATCACAGTTTCTTCACTAAACTGTTATTAAGTCAAGTATAGATCAGGGATTACTGTACCAACGAGTTTATCTTGATACTTGGAAGCTTTTACTAGTTCTTCTTGGTATTGAACTGTCTGCTGTACCAATTTATTTTACACTTCAATTCTGCAAAATTTAATAATTGAATCTCAGCATATTGGAGGAAATGCTCTGGAAACTTCAATGCAATATGATACATTTGGATTTACAGCTGCCGAGTTAGCTCGCAAAAAGGCCGAGGAAGAACAGAAAAAGAGGTTCATTTATTCCTATCTATTTTCCTCAATTATTCAACTTATGTCTACCCGGTAATGCTTTAAAGAATGAGCCTAAATTTTTATTTAGGAGAAAGTACCTAATTCTTGTGTTGTTGTTCAGACCATCAGCTATACCTGGACCCGCTCCAGATGAAATAGTCCTTCCAGCATCAAGCTCAATCGGTACTTAACTTTATACTGTTAAAAACTTTTAGTTATTTTTCTGAATTTTATGACTCATTAAGTCATGATGCTAAATTTTTTATAGGTAAGAAACTACTGATGAAAATGGGGTGGCGCCAAGGCTCTTCTATCAAGGACTCTAATGCAGAAGCTTTACATGGTATTCTTCTTAGCACAAATAGTACTTGTTCTGTACCTACCAGTGTCGCTGCCTATTAATAATTTGTCTCCACCTTGCTTAAATGACCTGAAATTGTATGCTTTTGGTCACTAATATCAGTAGTGGACCTTGATTTTTTGCTTGGGACTCCCTCTGACTGGAGCACAGCCTACTGAGAACAGGGGCTGACAGAGGAAACATGTCATTAAGGTTCCAGGGGAATTACTGAAATTTTGTTGTACCCTCTGTATCGAGGTACATAGAGCATCTCTATACCACCTACAAAGTAATTGCAAAAGCTGACGCAGTTGCAATTTTAATTGCAGGAATGTAGAACAATTGGTAATTTAGTAGTCTGTTTAAAACTGTTAAAAGTGTCGCATCAGCTTGATATTAGTTTGAGTTGACAATTGCAAGGATATAAAACTTAAAGTTGCAAATTATTACTCACAACTGACTTGTAATTAATTACAAAGATGGAGATGGTATGCTATTGATTGGGAGATAATTACTAAAAATGCTGATTTGGCCAAAAAAAAGGTCATTTTTGCGATATTTGAAATGGGGATGCTCTTGATTGTAGTGGTTCTGACCCCAAATTCCTTTCTAAAATACAAGAACACTTTCAGTATATAGGATTGACGCAACCTACCTTAATATTATGCATACAAAGAGTTTTACTTTATCAATAAGCAGCTCATTTTAAATTGTAATAATGGTGATAAGTAAACCAGCATTTTTTTTTTGCATTTGTGTTTGTGTTTGTCTTTTTAAAGTTCAAATGTTTTCATTTGGTCCCTTTAATAGGTTGGACAAATGTGTATAAACAACGAAGTTTAATTGCATTACTTAGGATTGTGTTGGAAGAATCTCATTCAATGTTTCAATCTTACTATGCTTCATTTACTGGCATTCCAAATATGATTTGAAATTTTGACTACCAAAAACAGGACCACTGGTTTGGATTCCCACTTTTTTCAATTTCACATGATTGCAATCTTTTAAGTTGTTTTGTGTCACAACTGACACCAATGTTGTGAATGTGGATCTGATCTGGGATTTTAAGAAAACAGCATTTGTTTGTTTGACAATGGCTATATAATGATCAAAGGTATGGTTTTTATTTCTTGGGATTCAGAAATCAGAAGAGAAGCAAGGAAGGCATTTCTGGCCTTCCCTAGCGGAAATGCTGACCCTGAGCTTTTGGAGAAAGATGTAGTTGGCACTGACGAGTTCCCTGATATGTCCACTGATGTCTCACGTAAATCTGGAAATACCCCTGTGAGGAACTGTCACTTGATAATAATTTAGGTCCCTTTTGAGAATGATACTCGAATATTATATTTATTTGCAAATAATGGCCAACATTTCTGATACTGCAGTTAATTCCTAGTAATGTTTACAATTTACACCCAACCATTAGGTCAGCATGGAAACAGTCATTTTGTTCGGCATTGACAATTTTGATCCTAATTCTTGTGAGAACTTTATTGTCTAAAGTTCTAACCTACTACCTTTGGAGGTGGTCTGTTCCAATGTTATATGATCTAGCTATAAATCAACATATTTGCTTGAGTTAACACAAGGAGTGCAGGAGTAGTCAGGTGAGTCTTTCATTGAAAAAAGCTCAGTTTGAACTTTGAACAGTTGGGTGCTGTTTGCAAATAACCCGAATGCCTGATATTTTTAATGTCTTCAAATACTGCAAAACATTGTGTGTACTTGTGGAAAATTTTTAATAAAAAGAAAGAAAGAGCTGAGAGATATATCTGATGGGCTTAATTTGATGAATAATTAAGTTCTTTTGTTTATATATTTTTTTTGCCTTGAAATAGGTGTATGTGCTTGACCCAAAGCAGGATATGTGTGGGCTTGGTTATGATCCTTTCAAGCATGCTCCTGAATTCAGAGGTCCATAATTCATTACTGATTTAATTCTTCATTCTTTTAAGAAACCTCGCTCTAAATATTAATGTGTTGTGTTTTTCTTTTTGAAGATAGCAAAAAATTACGAGAATCCAAGTCCGGTGAGAAGAATAAGGGTAAAATCCGAATGGGAGGCAACCTGCTTTCTTCTAGTTGTAATGCTCTAGAATCCGATATTATGTTTTTTCCTTTATTTTGTCTCATTTCAATTAGTCAAGTTTAAAGATTTAATTAAAAAAATTGAAATTCTGAATCAATCAGCGGGAAAGTATGCACCTGGATTTGGGATTGGAGCATTAGAGGAGCTTGATGTAGAAGACGAGGATATTTATGCATCGGGTATTTCAGTTATTTTTTGGCATTATTCATTATCTGCTTCATAGTTGTCTTTTCAGTTTTCACTAATTTTTATTTTGTTTATTTAGGCTTTGACTATGAACAGACTGAAGTAGAACTTGAGCCTTCAAAAGCAGTCAAGGAAAGCAACTGTGATAATATGCTCCGATTAGAACACAAAAAGCAGGCCTCTTTGCTTGGTTTTAAACCAGCATCAGATTCTGACTATAAGCTTGAGAGGTAACTTCCGCATTTCTAAACCAGCATTTCATTAAAGGCATGCAAAATTTCTGAGACGACAACTATATGTATAAAATACACTTATCTTGGTATCATTAATTATTTCAGTACTGTATAGCTTTCTATATACAAGTGAGCATGACAGAGTCAAGCCTAGCTTTTGTAGAAGAAATAAAAGAAACTCCTTGGAAAAACTTAAAATGACCCCAGTGGCCTCACCCCTACATAAGAAACAATTCCATTACGGCCTCCCTAATGCATGCTCATGAAATTTATCCACATTTCTGCTGCTCATATAGTGATCAAATTAATTTAATCATACTTATTTTTCTTTTGAAAATGACTTAATCACACTATATATTACATTGGAGGAAAAAAATTGTTAAATTTTTTTTGTCGCAGATTTTCTAGTTACAGGAGCAGCCATGTTAAAGAGCTCCCATAGGAAGTTACAAACCCCCAAAACACCCTGTTTCTAAATAATGATGATTGTATATGAGTGTAAAAGTGATAACTGTACGTGTATACTTTCAAGTTTCAAATATGGCCCGCTGACTTTAACATTGGATGGTTAATCTGAGGTTTGGATCCTGAACTGTATGACTATTTGAGTCAACCAAAAATGTTATTTTTTTTTCTAAACTAATCTTTGAATAATGTTTGTCAGTAAGGTTTTGCAATGTCGTCTCATTATCACTAATTCGACTTTGCCACTGTTACCATTCAGTCATGCCAGTAATGCAGGATTCTCACTAGAAGTTTCATTTAGATAATCATTCGAATATGTATTTGTTTATTTATATGCATTTTCCTATGAATCATTTGGCTTGCATTCTGTTAAAGGAAAGAAATCATAGTAATTAGAGCATGGTTATAATTAGGGCTGTAATTAGGTGATAGCTGTAATTATATGTTTCCTGTTTTAGGTTTTCCTTTTCTCTATATATTTGTACAGAATTGTTAAATGAGATATATATCCACTTTCACATGCTATTGTTGTGAATATTATTTTATACACACTTTCCTAAGAACCATTAAGTTATGTGTGCTATTTTTTTTTTTTCTTGACCAGATTTCGTTCTCCTGCAATCCCTCCCAACTTCAGACCAATCCACAAATTTGCTGTTCCTCTTGACCAAACCCTTAAAGATTACAATAACGCCCCTCCGCCAGATGCATTGCCTCCTGAAGATGCCAATCTAAGGCTCTTGATCGACGGATCAGCAGCCATGGTAGCTCGATGCGGTAAATCCATAGAAGATGTATACATGGAAAAGAGCAAGACCAACCCTTTGTTTTTCTTCCTAAGAAGTGGGGCTGAGGGGCACGATTATTATATTAGAAAATTATGGGAGAATAAACAGAAGTTTGTAGATGAGTCGAAACAAGCTGAAAAATTGACCTCTGAGAAAAGAGGGAGGATTCTTGGTGAAAGGCCTCTTGCTTCTACTACATATGGGGGTAATGTTGTCAGTGTTAAGGCGAGGGAGGTTATCAATAAACAGTCTACCCTTGGAGATACCTCTACAAAACCAATCTCTCTTGTGAGCTTTCTTTCAAACATGTGTTTGTCATTGGATGTGCTAACTATGGCAATAAATAAGCATCTTTTTAAAATAAAATTGGTTGGGCCCGAAGCTATCCACAAGTAGGTTATGTAGTGCTAACCTGGAGGTGAGTCATTAAGTTATAAGTGTGGATTTTCTGGATACTTCAGCATTATCAAGACCTGATTCACCAGGAGGTCTAGAAATCCTGACATTAGCTCAGTGGAGTCAGCTTACACCAGATCAGGTCAAAATGTGTGAGACTCCTTTTTTATCCTGTCAGAAGTTACCGAATGGCTGGTTTTACTGTTAACAGTGTGATACTGGCACAAGAAAGTGGCTTTGATTTTTAAAGTGAGAAGAACCTGACAAAGGAGACAAGAAGATATGAGAATTTTAAGTTGCTATGAAACCAAAACAAATCGAACAGACAAAGTCCATCTTCTTAATTGTTAATTTATTTATGCTATCTAATTATCGGTTAAATGTTTATTCTTTGAATAGGCTGATTTGCCAGAGTCAGCGACAAAAGCATTCAACCATGACCCAGCGAAGCAAGAGAGGTTTGAGCAATTCCTCAAAGAGAAGTACCAAGGGGGTCTACGTGCCTCTGGAACTGTAAGCAGCACCAGCATTAGTACCATGTCAGAAGACAACCGAGCCCGTGAACGACTTGACTTTGAGGCTGCTGTAGAGGCGATCGAGAAAGGCAAGTGGAACACACAAATCAGTGCACCTTCGGCTGACAACGCAAAGGATCTCTTAGGGTTTGGGGAAGATCGCTTTGTGTCATCTACTTTTATTGAGGTAAATGGGCTTGTACTGAAATTATTTGTACAAATTAGAAAGTAGGAACTATTTGTTTCTTTTAAAAGAGGTAAATATATTTGGTCTCTCTCTCTTAGGTAAAATACTGGCACAAATTCATACTGGTACTCAAAGCTAACCAAGAAGTTGTACTTTTTAAGTATAAGACAGATCAAATGTTTTGCTCCTTCCAAAGAAGTGAAATCCAATTAGTCTTGGTCAACACAAGTGCTAATTTGCTGGTGATTAATTGATATTGTTATCATGTAATCCTTGATTAGACCCAAAGGATTGTTCTTGACTTGCATCCGTAGAAGGTATCTGGAGATGCATGTGGGTATTTTAGCAGAATTTGAAAAAAAAGAAATAGTACTGCATGTTCTGATTTCATTCTTTAAAATATAATAGAACCCAGAAACAAAAGAAGAAGCAACAAAGGCGGTGTACCCCAAGCGAGAGCAATTTGAATGGAGACCTTCTCCGATTTTGTGCAAGCGCTTTGATCTTATTGATCCTTACATGGGGAAGGTATTACATCTCTCTCTCTCTCTCTCTCTGTACAAGTACTCTTTTATAGTCTGCTTATAATTAGTTCCTGCAAATATTGTCCCTCGTTTTCATTTTTGCAACAAGCAATCGATACTCTTTGGGCTTTGTGAAAATTTCAGCAACTTCCAACTGTTCAACCAGACCTAGTTTAATGAAACTAGCTATTAAGACTAATTGTACTGAAACTTTGAATGTGAATTAATTGGAATCATTTAAAAACTTGTTAATGCAAACTTGGGGATCTTAGTCTAGCTCTTATATTGATCTTGGCTTGATTAGTGTTGAGAATATTCAGTTTGGTCTGGGAAATTTTGTGTTGTTTTGTTTTCTTTATCGGGTGGGGTAGAGGGTTCAAATTTTGTTTAGATATAATACAATGCACATTCTCATCACACTAGTCAACTTTCTTGAACAAAAGAATTATTTTCTCATTTGAAAAAATTAAAAGGGACTTATATTGTGCATAAAAAAATAGGAGAGCAGACTAGTCTTGGAAAAGTAAAAAAAAAAAAAAAAAAAGGGAAAAAACTTAAATTAACTTCTTATGATACAGCCAGCACCAGTGCCAAGACCGAGGAGCAAAATGGATTCACTTGTATTTCTGCCAGAGACTTTCAAGAGCACGAATAGTGAAGAAGCTAAATCTCCTGTTAGAGGCTCATTGGAGGCCTCTAAATCTGGGCTTAAAGAGGCAGAGGCCGAACCATCTGGTATAGAAGCTGACGTGGCGCCAACAAGCCCGAAAAATGTGGAGAGACCTGTTGATCTCTACAAGGTATGCACCATTCCCCCTTCTATGCTGGCAGAATAGTTGAAGTAGTTTTACGGAGGTTTGCAATGTTGTCTTTCTGTTAGTTGACCTTCAATCCATTGAAATGTTTTGCTAATTAAAAGATTGAGGAAAATGCAATGACAAATTGGTGTTAAGTGAAATAATAAACTTGTTTATAGTTTTGAATCACTTGCTAAGAAAATAAGATTTAAGTGTTACAAATCCTGACCGTATATATTAAAACATGCAATTAATATCTGCACGAGAGCTTGCTTGCTTATATCAGAATTATAGGAAATCATGTTTCTAGGAGTGTAATAAAAATGGTGTTGGATGCTAACTAATCTAGGAATCTTTCATCACAACAAGCCTTTGGGGTTTTTTGAAGTTCTTAATAGTGCAAGGGCCTTTTACTATTTTCTATTCTCGTATGTACGATATTAATGTAGTCTTTTCTAAGGTTGATATATATCTATTATGGGTACGGACATAATAATGTTATTCAATCTTTTGTCCCCCCATCAAATAAGTCTCTTAAAGCTCTTCAGTCGAATTGATATAGTGGGGTCTCCGAACAACAGTTTTTTAATCCTTTCTATCATTTATTGGTCTCAGGCGATTTTCTCTGATGATTCAGAAGATGAAGTGGCAGATTCTGGGCCTACTTCAAACCAAGCGCCTAACCCAGTTAAATCAAGTGAAGGAGCAAACAAAACCCTAAATCGCCTGGTAGCTGGTGATTTCCTCCAGTCACTTGGGATGGAGCTTGGCTTGGAGGTCCCACCGGACAATAGACCAGGTCCGTCATTAAGTGCCAACCCCATCTCCCAGCCAGAACAAAGAGAATCTCCAAAGGGTGATGATAGAAATAATACGGCTTTGACTGAAGTGGAAATTACCAAAAGTAAGGATTATGGTTCTACTGCAGATTATTCTAGAGAGAAGAAAAGAAGCCATTCAAGACACCGTAGAAGGAGTAGGACTCCTGATCCAGATTCAGGTTCTGATTCTGATTCTGATTCTGATTCTGATGGGGGTCATAGGTCTAGAAGTAAGAGAAGGCGTGATAGGAGGGATCGGAGTAGAAACCGAGATAATGAATCTAGTGATGAGGCATCTTTGTATAGGAAGGAAAGAAGAAAAAAACACCGCTCAAGAAAGCATCATGAGCATAAAAGAAAAGATTATGGAGATAAGCACACAGATAAGAAGAGACGGTCATGAAAGGACAACTTGCAAAATTTTGGAATACCAGTCTCTGAGGTTGTTAGTTTCTTCCTGTGGGAGCTTGGATGCGTATTCTTTTTTTTTATATGTTTTTTTCTTTTTGTGGTTTGGTTGTTGTATAATTATTACAGTTGCATTTTTAAGTGCCTCCTGATATGATAGAATGCAGCAATGAAACTTTTAAGAAATTTTTTTTTGGGGGAAAAGATAAGCTTCGTTTCCTTGTAATGGGAATGGATATATTGACATCCGTGACCAACAAAATCGTCATCACAAAAATGGTTATCAACATTAAAGAAGAAACAATATCCAAACCTTTTAGATATTATTATTTGTATAATTTTAAAGGATATATTATTTTTTACACAAACAATATATGTAGATGCAATTCAACAAATTGAATGCGCATTAGTTGTTTTTGATTAATTTTGAGCGCATTTCAAGTGGTTGAATCATCAAATATAAAATTAATGTTCTAAATAATATCTAGAACTTGCACATAATTATTAGAGCAATTTGAAAAAAAAGATATATATCAGTTTTTTAAGTGAACAAAATCTCAAAGTAATGCAACTCAACAAGTTAAATTAACTGCCGTAATTCACGAATTTAGTAAAAATGACATGAAAAAACTGTAATTGTAAAAATCAAATCAAGGTGACTACGTCATGTATTTCAAAATATCGTAGGTTTAAAGATAACTAAAGCTAGGAGAACTCGTCACATAAATTTAGAGGAGAAGATTGGGTTTTGTCGATCTTTTTGGAATTGCATCTGTTTCGTTGACTTGTTTAAATGTTTAATAACTAAAAAAAGTATGAAATTTTAATGAAAATAAAATCCATACATGCATACTTATCACTTGTTATATGTATACACAAAACATTATTGTATTACAAGTAATTTTACAGAACTAGCAAATCAGCTCACCAAATTTCTTCACATTATAATTCTACAAATTTATTGATGCCTGGGAAAACAATTGTGTAGTATTTTATTTAAATTAATAGAAGATGATTTGCTTCCAATTTTTAACTAAACAGCCGTTGGAAAATTTAAGCATTTTGGTTTGTTGGGGGGGGTTCATTTTCTCTTAATTCAATTTCAACGGGGCAAAACAGGAAAGAACAGATACAGTAAAAATAAAATTGAAAAAGGATCCAATGCTAACCGTCTTGTGGGCTAGAGATGCGTTTGGTTATTTATGGGCCTATATTGACCATAACAATTTGGGCCTTTGAAAGGACAGATGAGAAATGAAACAATTATTTTCACACTGCATGACTTACTTCCCCTTTTTTTTTTGAGCCCGCTAAGGAAATTTCATCCTCGACTCATTTACGGATAGCGTTTTGTCACGTTATTTATCAGCACTCACCTCTGATACCGTCGTCCCTTTGTTTATTTTATGTTTGTACAAAGTTGATTCCTAATAAATACAAATCAGAGTTGTGCTGTGCGGTTGAGGCCCACGAATCCTAAATTAGCGGTGCCAAAGTCACAGAGCCCTTGTTTAACCAATCAGACATTGAGACCTTTTTGTCTTGTCAAATGAAACCATCTGTCAAGCTGTTAGCAAAGACGTGTCCAGAGAGGCAGATAGTAAGAAAATAATAAACTAAATAAATATATGTTTTAGGTGAACAAATTCTCCTCAAATTAGGCCTACGGGCTACTTGCCCAAAAAAAAAATTATCCTCAAATTGGTTTTTTTTTGTTTTTTGTTTTTGCATATTCACCCTGTTAACTTAATTATTTAATATATTCACCTTCTGTAATAGTGTGATGTTTATGCAAATTTCTAGTGTAATAATGATATCAGACAAGTCAAATTTGTTCTAAAACAAACCCTTAAAAGCTATAAATGGTTAAAAATAAAAATAAAATGTTAGCAAGCTAGCCCTTTGACTTGACCATCTAGCTACCTTGAGATTTATTTATTATTATTTCTAGATGTATCTTCCAACCTTTTTATTATATTATTTCTTAGGCAGTATGCTCAGAGTACCAATCGTTAATTATTTTTCGGACTTAAATTAATTTTATACCAAAACATTTGTTTTTCCTGCTCTGGTGAGATTAACACGACAGTATCGACAATAATTTTTAAAATCTGTAAAAGTCAAAATGAATTTTTGGACATGTTATTATTTCTAAATATTGATTGCGTATCAAAATTCGTATAATTTGCATGTTTTTTTTTAACTTCATCAAAGATCATCAAGTAGTTATATATTTTTAAATCATTTGATAAATGCTAAAAGTTGGTAATAGTGTGATGCTTATATATGGTATACATAAAATATAGGTCATGATTAAATTATTCAATTCTAAAATTACAAATTATTTTTTAAGATTTTAAAATAAGTAGCAACTATATTCGCCGGATGCATTCAAAATGACTAGTTGGAATTTTCTTTTGTTTTGGTGGAGCCGGTCAACGGTCATGAAAGGCACTTTAGTCTTTAGTCGTTTGGCTTCAATTATGTACTTTTTTTTTTTTTTTTTTGAAAATCTTCGCAGAAGCCTGCGAAGTCGTGAGAGGGAATCGAACTCTCAACCTTTAGATAACCAATAATCCTAGAACTTTTCTCCTAGCCAACTGTGTTACCTCCCCTTTCTCTTCAATTATGTACTCTCTCTCTCTTTCTTAGGAAAGAGAAAATATTATTGAACTTAATAAACAACGACTACCATTCTTCCTGCATCCGCCTGCACTGATTACCTTTATGATCGATTACTTACTACATTATTTTTAGGATTTCGAATTATATGCGAAATAACAGTATAATAAATTTATAACTGGAGGAGGGATTCACTTACACCAAAAATTGGTTATACAAAATTGCACCATCTATTTTTAAAGTTTTCAAAGTTCAAACAGTCGATCCAAACCGTTCAACATGATCTCCATATTAAAATGTGCTCAGAGACCAAATTTTACATTTTTTTGAATTTTTTACTATTTATTAATTATTTTACAAACTCGTTGTTTTTAGACCATTGAAATTTTATACCCATCTTAATAAATAGTAAAAAAATTCAATAAAAATATAAAATTTGATCTGCAAGCACATTTTAATATATCCAACATGTTGAACGATTTGGATTGACTATTTAAACTTAAAAATGTAGAGTGTAATTTTGTGTCACTAAAAAATGGTGTAAGTGGATCCCTCCTCTTATAACTGTTAGGTAACGTGCGTCAGCAGAAAGCTTTAATACTACTTGTTAGGATCATGTGACAACGGAAGCTCTGATGTCAACGTGTTGGGATAGCAAAAGTCTTTAATGTTAGAGCTTCCGTAATTACGTGGTCCCTAATAAATAATATCAAAACTTTCTGCTGACACATGCTGTCTAACAATTAGTATCAAAACTTTTGTTGTTGCATAGGTATTAACAAGAGCAACGAACTTAGTACAGTGACACAAGTTCTCATCTCTCAGAAGAAAAATATGTGTTCAATTTTCAACATAAACATTTAAAAGATGGTGAGATGTACAAGACTCTTTAATAAAAAAAAAACAATATAATAAATTTTTGTATATCTTTTAATTATAGATCTAATGGATACCGCAAATATGATTTGCGTGATTGTCATGACGTTTTTTCTTGTTCTACATCTCGCTTATATTAATTACTTCATGATTTCGAATTATCAAAGTAAAATAGTACTTTCAAAACTAAAATAACATATCACTCGTGAGAGATGCAGGTTGAAAATCTAGTTTAAACTAAAGCAAACTCCAGGTGAAAAGGGCGCATAGGTGCATAGGCATAGCCCGTGGTTTTTTAATATAAATTATTATTTCGGTGAAAAACGTATAAAATTTGTTCTTTAATTTCCATAGATAAGCAGAGAGAGTTTATATTGTTCCTAAAAAAATACAAAACTCTTTAAGGAATTATACCAAGTGTTAATAAAGCACAGAAAGAAAAATTGTCAAAGTTTTGTCTCACTAACTCTCATACTCTGAAGTAGAGATACTTGTAAATTAATTTTATGCCCAATTAAGATGGAAGTAGAGATACTGCCGCATATTATCGCGGGTGCCCCATATTGGAATTCGCATTCAGTGTAGTACTGCAAAAGAGAATTTTTTAGAATAATTCTCTTTTTAATAGATCCGAACCGTTCTTTTAACTTGGCACAAATCTTAAAGTCCAATAATACTGCTTCCTATTTTTTTCCGAATCTCAAACCGGCTGAGATTTAATCTCAAACTGTAAAGTGATGCACATCCTTTGTAGTAACAGAGAGGATATGGATCCCCCCATATCGGCCCCACTCCAAATGATGACAGTGCTATGCGTAGTACAAAGAAGACCCCAAGTACAAGATGGGGAATGGTTGTTATATTATTTCTAATGTTTTAGTTGAACCTTCTTAATCAACCACCAAACAGATTCTGATCTTTAATTTGAGGCTCTAAATCCATCTAATATTGTTTCTTAGGTGGGACGCTGAGCACTTTTTGTCAACGAATCTAAGCACTTTTATGTGGATTTAATTGTCGCTCCCGTTTCTTTAGCAAATGGAGAGTCTTTCCAAAAATTTGTCAATGTAAATAGCAATTTCTGCGCCTTCTTGTCCGAATAGGTGTGAAAAGTAGTTGGTCTTGGATTATCTTATATGGATATTCACATGATATCATTTTTTTATTTTAATTTTGTGAAGGTATGATTGGATTAATTATTTTGATAGTTTTACAAAATGTTTAGTTTAAACAATAAATAGAATTGAAAAGTAAAAAATTAATGGATATGATATTGACAAAGAGATAGCCTAACAATAAACAATTAGATTTAATGCAATTTGATTATTGTTTGTTAATGTGTCAATGACTGTTAATTTTAGAGTATTGGAATATTTAATTACGTAATGTACGGTAAATCATACAATAAATTTCATTATGTTAATAGACATAAATATATAATAATGTATATTAGAGTGAGGATATGGTACTTTGCAAAACACGGATTGGTATGTACTATGAATTCATATTTATGTTTTCAAAGTTCAAAAAATCAATATGAATTGCTTAACATGATATTTATATGAAAATGTAGTTAGAGACTAGATTTAACTTTTTTATAATTATTTTACTACTTTTTTAGATAGGTTGTCACTTTTTTGGATTGTTCAGAAAATTTTAAATCAGGTGAATTTCTACTTATTTTAAAAATAATATTTTTTAAATGTAAAATTAATTTCAAGTACATTTCAAATGAAGATCACGTTGAACGGTGAGCTCGACTGTTTGGATTTTGAAAATAAAAATAAATTCACAGTACATATCGACGTGATATGTACTGTGAATTATATAGTACCATAGTCACTATTATCGAGTCTGGTATGACATCAGTGTTATTTCAGCTTATATAACACAAACTCCAAAATCTATTGAATCGACTTTAAACAATGAATCCAAACCATTCAATCCGATTTATTTCATTAGTTGTGCATTTAGATGCAAAATTTATAATATTTCAAATTTAATTTGTATCAAGTCAAGCCGTCAAATGTGAGAGTTTTTAAGTTAATTTTAATGCATTCATTTTTTAATATTTTTTACTGCTTGATTTTATACTAAAATAGCTCAAAATATAAATTTTTTGTATGCAAACGCATCACTCATTAAAAGTAAATCGATTTGAACGGTTTAGATTAATCATTTGAAATCTATTTACTAAATTTTTGGAGTTGGTATTATATGACACCGATGTCATACTAGATGGACTCACTATTATCGTACAACACTAGAGATTGATTTTGGAAAAATAAAGTGTGACGATTTCAAGCCGGACCGTGCGATTGAATCCAAAGAACCAGATTCATAGAAGAAGTGTTTCCCATATTTTAAATCGGATTGATCCAATTTGTTCGTTTAAATGAATCGTCCGGACGAAAAGAGTAACATCCTACCCATAAACGAATTTGTGGGTAAATGATGGAGTCGATTAACCTCATTTTTTTTCCCTACTTTTTTTCAAATTTATGTTAAATTTTCATTTACTTTTAGAAAAAAAAAATTGTCATATAAGTCAATTTTAACCCCCCATATTCCGGCATTTTTATTCATAACCAAAAAAAAATATAAAATATTATTAATAACCGCTCCCCCAAAATAATTTTACCCCCCACCAACCCGCCTCCCTAGGGGCCGGTTTACCCCCCCACCAACCCGCCCCCTGGGGGGGCGGTTTACTTTTTTTTTTTTTTTTTTTGCGATGATGGATTATTTATAATTATGTTTATAATTTATGTATTTTGTAATATTATGTATTTGTTTATATTTTTAATACGATGGATTTTATGATTTGTGAATAGTTTAAAACATAAGTTAACAAAATAATCAAATAACGTCTGAATGCAAGGTTAAACTTGATAATATTATATTTATGATTTATGATTTCATAATATCATATTTTGTAATATTATGTATTTATTTATATTTTTAATACGATGGATTTTATGATTTTATGATTTATGATTTGTCAATATTACATATTTCATGTCTAAACTTCATGATATCATATTTATTCTTCTAAACTTTAAACACTTACAAATTTACTCATTTTAATCTCTTTGTCTGTTAAAGCTTATTTTAAATTTGTAAAATATCCATTATATCCTTTATTAAAAAAAAATAAAAATATATCCATTATACCCTTTACTCATTTTATATCCATTATACCCTTTATTAAAAAAAATATCCATTATGATTTTATGATTTATTCCTTTGTCTTTATTTAAGAGACGCCTACGCTTCTTAGAATTAACGGAACCAGTAAACTATATTATAATTACAGAATTACTAGAGCATATACCTTTCAGTCCTTGAAATCAAACCAGAAGACAAAATACTTGTATGAGACTTCTCCTGTGGCAATTGCACTTGCTACTGGTTCATTTCTCAGTACTGAAAAGTATTTTTTGACATAAAAAAATTCAATTAAGATACTAAAAATCTTAAACTTAATTTTTGAGGCACTAAACGACGTTTTTTGGCGATTCTGATTTTTCCATATCATGTGTTATCTATCCATATCATGTGTTATGTATTCAAATCTTTATTTTTAAAATTCAAGTAATAAATTCAATCTGCTCAAACAAACATAATATTACAAAACAATTATTGTTATCTATCCATATCATGTGTTATTGTTAAACTATTCACAAATCATAAAATCCATCGTATTAAAAATATAAACAAATACATAATATTACAAAATACATAAATTATAAACATAATTATAAATAATCCATCATCGCAAAAAAAAAAAAAAAAAAAAAAAAGTAAACCGCCCCCCATGGGGCGGGTTGGTGGGGGGGTAAACCGCCCCCTAGGGGGGCGGGTTGGTGGGGGGGGTAAACTGCCTCCTGGGGGGCGGTTTGGGCATGGGTAAAATTGTTTTGGAGGAGCGGTTATTAATAATATTTTATATTTTTTTTTGGTTATGAATAAAAATGCCGGCCCCATATTTGTGCTGACCCTTTCCACTGTGACACACTTACTTGTAAAGTGATATGTATTAAGTAAATTAACAACTATATAATTTTCAATTAGTAAATACTTGATATGTATTGTAAAAGTTTTGTATCAGCCCTTGATTCTATCATATTCCTTTTTATTTGAAGTAGCAAACAGGGATCACACGACCGTAGTATTTATAAGGGAGTCTAGTTGTGAATTCAAACTGTTCAAACCGATATATTTCATTGTATGTATATTTTTTTAAAATTTATTTAGTATCAAGTCAAGCGGTCAAATATTAAAGTTTTTAAGTTAAAATCAATATATTCATTTTTCAAAAAATTTGTCCGCTTGACTTGATACTAAAATAACTAAAAATAAATAAATAAAGTTGTATATAAACATATCACTAATAAAGTAAATTGGTTTGAACGGTTTGAATTAGTTGTTTAAAGTCTATTACATAAATTTTGAAGTTGGTGTCATATGATACCGATATCATAGTAACTTAACTTCTTATAAATAATCCAGCTAGCATGATTGTAACATCTGAAAAAAAAAATTATATTATTTTTTTTAAAATTATTTTGGAATTTTATGTAATATTTGGAAATTATAAGGTTTAAATTGCAAAACACAGAGTGAAAAGAAAAGAAACATAAAAAAGACCTACGTGGCACTTATGCCACGCGGCTCATGTGGGTTGTTCCCCTCCCTTATCAAACCTAGTTCTTTAACTCTCTCTCTCTCTTTACGTTTCAAAACAGAAAAAAAGAGAGAGAAGAGAAAAGAAGAGAAAAACGAAAGAGAAAAAAGAAAGAAAAATATTATGATAAATATTTTGATGCCGATTGTTATTTGATTATGGATGCGATTGAAATTCTAACTACGTCGTGTTGATTCTGAATAGTCGTTGCATCTCGAATCGAATTTCTGAACTAATCGCTATCAGGCGTAAAGAGACTGACGAGACAGAAAGTTTGGAACGTATAGACTGCTAATGACTTCATCTGGTGCCCTACGATATCAGGTGCGAGGTTATTGGATTAATCTGAGATTCATGACTAGGAATTAAATCGTAACTCGCTGTGCATTTTGAATATTCGATTGACTGCATTGATCGAACTGTTGTATCATATGCATAGCCCAATACAATTGAAACTGAATTACAGGTAAGTCCGTTGACTGTCATGTTAATATTGTTTATCGATTGATTGATTCTTATTTCAAATGATTGATTGTGACCACAGTGACTAAATTGATTGAATATTGAATACTGTAATCCTTGAACCTCCATATAGTGGAGAAAAATGATTAATATATCGTAAAGTCTAGTTAGCTACTAGACTTTACTCCAGGACCCTTATGCGCATATGGTGAATGACCCCAATTGAACCCAGTACCGGTTGGGTAGGGGATACTGAATAAATATAAATTATGACTGTAAGACTAATGAACTGTGGTAACTGTCTTATCAATGATTTTCTTTCCGATAATGACAGTACTGTCATATTGATTTCGTAATGTTTCTGCTAACCGATTGTTAGGATAGTTAGAATTGTCTTATCATCTATTTTCTTTCGGATACCAATGGCATTGAGATATTGATTCATATTGTTTCCATTGACAAATTGTCAGGTTGAATAGAACCGTATAAGTCCTAACACGACAGATATTTGTTGTGGTATCTATCAGTGTTACCAGACTAGAAATTGTGTAGGTAAAAAACCAAACATTACCAGACTTTATGGTGTAAAAGATTTTGACCCAAACCATTTATTCTGATAAGATCCTTCGAGTTCTGATTTATTTATGATATTTCTGTTGTTCAATTGGATATCTTTTTCTAATCTGACTGAGTATAATATCAATAATATGGAATCTGAATCAATATCTTGAGCTTAGCTTTGGTTACTTATTTTCCTTTCTTACTGTATTGATGTTCTATTCTCTTGTCTGACATTGATGATACCAATTGGTTTCGACCTTCTCTTACTTACTAGCACAAGTGGTATTATTATTATGGAGTTCTCTGTAAATTTTGATAAGTCTAAAATGAACCTAAATAAGACTAGATCTTGAGTGCAAATATCATTAAGTAAGAATTATGAAAATACTGAAATCTAAATTATAGGGGCTAAAAAAAAACAATTGTTCTGAAAAGTTTGAAAATAATGATTGATAATTTTTTTTATTTGTAAAATGTTGACCAATCGATAGAATCATAATAATTGTTGTCTTGATGAGTCATCTTCTTAGCCAATCTGTACGAACCTGTAGTCTCTCTTTATAAATGTGAGATAAGTTATTTTGAATTGATTTCGTTTCTATCGTGTCCTTCCTGTCCAAGTGTCTCTTCCTGTACTGATTATTGTTATATTGACATTGGTATCAATTGATATTGTTGTGCTCCGATCCTTATTTATGAGATGAATCAAAGAAAATTGGTAATAGTAGTAACCTATATTGTACTAATATTTTTGAATAATTGTAAAAATGTACTAATGTATTATGTGATATGTTATGATTACTGCTATTGATTTAATATTGGATTAATCGATGTGCGACTGTACAAGTAATGTGATAAAATGAAATACATTTTAATGTTATAATTATATACATTGCTAGTTGTAAACTGATTGTTTTGATAAAGTACGAAGATTGGGACAAAACTGATTGATCATCAGTTTTGGTAACCAAAACTGATCTTGTATAATGAAAGGTTTATTCTTTCTTCTTTGACTGATCACCAAAGAAGTAAGGAATAAACTTGATAATTATGATACTTGTTGTATGATTTGAATATAGAAAATTTTCTATAGAACTAATTTTTGTTCGATTACAATAACGTATAATTTGAAAATATTGAATGAAATATTATGAGTCAAGTAATGATATTAGAGTGCGCAGCGGAAGCATGATAATTTTCAACTAATGAGTATTGTTTAACATATGCATATTGATTTGAATTTCGAGGACGAAATTCTTTTTATGTGGAGAAGAATTGTAACATATGAAAAAAAAAATTATATTATTTTTTTTTTGAAATTATTTTGGAATTATATGGAATATTTGGAAATTATAAGGTTTAAATTGCAAAACACAAAGTGAAAAGAAAAATAAAATAACAAAAAGACCTACGTGGCACATATGCCACGCGGCTCATGTGGGTTGTTCCCCTCCCTTATCAAACCTAGTTCTTTAACTCTCTCTCTCTCTCTTTACGTTTCAAAACAGAAAAAAAGAGAGAAGAGAAAAAAAGAGAAAAAGGAAAAGGAAAATATTATGATAATTATTTTGATGCTGATTGTTATTTGATTATGGATCCGATTGAAATTCTAACTACGTCGCGTTGATTCTGAATAGTCGTTGCATCTCGAATCGAATTTCTAAACTGATTGCTATCAGGCGTAAAGAGACTGACGAGATAGAAAGTTTGGAACGTATAGACTGCTAATGACTTCATCTGGTGCCCTACGATATCAGGTGCGAGGTTATTGGATTAGTCTGAGATTCATGACTAGGAATTAAATCGTAACTCGCTGTGCATTTTGAATATTTGATTGACTGCATTGATTGAATTGTTGCATCATATGCATAGCCTAATACAATTAAAACTGAATTACAGGTAAGTCCGTTGACTGTCATGTTGATATTGTTTATCGATTGATTGATTGTGACCACAATGACTTAATTGATTGAATATTGAATACTGTAATCCTTGAACCTCCATATAGTGGAGAAAAATGATTAATATATCGTAAAGTCTAGCTACATACTAGACTTTACTCCATGACCCTTATGCGCATATGATGAATGTCCCCAATTGAACCCAGTACCGGTTGGGTAGGGGATACTGAATAAATATAAATTATGAATGTAAGACTAATTAACTGTGGTAACTGTCTTATCAATGATTTTCTTTTCGATAATGACTGTACTGTGATATTGATTTCGTATTGTTTCTGCTAACCGATTGTCATGATAGTTAGAATTGTCTTATCATCGATTTTCTTTCGGATACCAATGGCATTGAGATATTGATTCATATTGTTTCCATTGACAAATTGTCAGGAGAAATATAACAGTATAAGCCCTAACACGACAGATACTTGTTGTGGTATCTATCAGTGTTATCAGACTAGAAATTGTGCAGGTAAGAAACCAAACATTACCAGACTTTATGGTGTAAAAGATTTTGACCCAAACCATTTATTCTGATAAGATCCTTCGAGTTCTGATTTATTTATGATATTTATGTTGTTCAATTGGATATTGTTATTGAGCATTTGCATTTGTCATTTTAAAATGAACTATTAATTTCTCGTGCGGAGATTTCATTATGAATCGAATCCAATAATCTGAGTGGCAATCAGCACTGAGAAATAATTTATTATTTCTCACTCGTTCCCCCTTGTGGGTTACAAGTTTATTAGACGAAGATTGAGAAACACTTTTGGGATTATAATTAACAGCAGGGTCACTTAAAGGTATGAGATTTGAGATTATTTTATCTGACATGATGCAGAAAATTCATCTAGCATCATCCGCTGTAAAATGTCAGATAAATATTGTAAATAAATTGAAATATGAGAAAATAATAGATGCTATTGGCAATGCATAAAAAGATATATACCTTGTGTTACGTAAAATTGAATTGTAAATTGGACGGCGTAGAATTATTGCATCTCCAGAGCAGAGGTGTGACAAACTGACAATGATATTGGTGTCATAAGAATTTAATATTTTTCTCTCTCTCTCTCTTTTTTTTTCGTTCGTTTCGTGCGCGCTTATCCCACTGACGATGCACGTACTGACGTACATTGATGGTCAAAGTAGGACTTATAAATTAGAAGCAACAGGTCTGTTTCAAATTTTGTAACTCATGGTTTCAATTTTAGCAGCGTGTTCGTAGTAGCTACGCTACGGTGACTTGACTGCAAGCATAATACCAGCAACTGTCAACTGGCAATTGCAATTGGAAATTGAGGTAAAAGTCTCGAAAGTTGTTGGGAACCAAGGACATTTTTACTATTTATTTATTTTTAATATCAGAGACATTAAAAAGAATAGTACAACTCGGGTGTTTTTAGATTATCAAATTAAAAATTTATCGGAATAATTTTAAACACAAATTTAAACAGTTGAACCCGATCTACTTCTCAAGTAATAGGTGCATATTAGGATGCAAACATATTGGATAGTAAAACCATATCCGTAACTGTATTTATGTTTCGGATACAGATCGAATATTAAACAGATACAAATACAGATCAGATATTAACGAATGCGAATACAAATATGGATATAATTCGGATATCTAATTTATATATCATAACAAAATTAACATATTTTCCTACAATTATTTTTCACATTAGAAAAAAATACATAAAATACGAATATAATTCGGACAACAAAATAATTTCTTTAATGTTAAATTTGTTATGCCATCACAAAATATATACTTTATATACGAAATATAAACACTCGTAAATTTAGACAAATATATTTTACATACAAATATAAACACTCAGAAAATTTAAATATGGACAAGTAGTAACTGAAAATGAAATTTAATTTCGCTCAATCTTTTCTTATATCTAATGAATCTTTTCAGATTCCTAAAAATTTCAGTGAACTTTCTAAATTAAACAATTCAATACACGCTTTCTAACTACAGAAGTCACCGGTAGTGTCCATTGGAAAAATAAATAAATTACCAATACTAATACTAACGGATATCCGTTCAACTAAAATTTACGGAAACAGATAATTATTCGAATCCGCATCTCCTTCTAAAATTAAAACCTTATCTGTGTTTATATCCGCATAAAATATATATGTATCCGCAAACTATCTGTATCCAAATATTTGAATCTACAAAAATTCAAATACAAATCTGAACGGATAATATCTGATCCGTTTGCACTCCTAGATAAACATGTCTATTATTATAACCGGTAAAAAAAATTATAAATTAATTTTAATGTGTTTATTTTTCATTATTTTTTTATTGTCCGACTTTATACTAAATTGAATAAAAAAAAATATAAATTTCACATGTAAACGTATCACTCGTGGTCTAAATCAGTTTCAACAGTTCAAATTAGTTATTTTAATTCAATCCAATAAATTTTGAAGTTAAACTCATAAAAAAAATACTTTATGAGTTTAAGAGCATTCTAATTCTACTAAAAGAAGTATTCCAAAATGAGTGAGTCTATGGTACTATGCATATCACGGGTTGATCCATAATACGTGTCAATATTTCTATTTTTAAAATTTTAATGGTCGATCCAAACCGTTCAACATGATTCCCATATGAATATCTACTTGCAGACCGAATTTAATTTTTTTAGAAATTTTTTTACTATTTTTTAATATAGATAGAAAATCACTTAATTTGGAAATTCTGGACCATTCAAAAACAGTAGTTTTCTATTCATCTTAAAAAATAGTAAAAAAATCTAAAATTTGGTATGGAAGTACATATTCATATGAAAATCATTTTGAACAGTTTGGATCGACCGTTAGAATTTTGAAAATAAAAATATCGATCCGTATTACGGACTAAATTGTGATATGTATAGTACCATCAACTCACTCTTCCGAAATTAAACTTAATTATGAGGAAACTTTTTATGAGGATGTACGAAAATAACAAATTTCATATCGATTGACGGTTGGACCTCAGACGCATTTAATTTGTCGGTTGGATCGCATAAATTTTTCGGCCGGTTGGGTCTAAATCTATTTAGAAATTTAATAGTTTGAGCTGGCTCAAATATAGTCGGAACTTGAAAATTTAGGTTGAAGATATGAAATTTAAATACATAATTTATGATTAGAATTTAAATATAAGTGTTCCCTACGATATAAATTGAAAATTTATCTACTAAGCTCAAGAATATATTTGAATTTGATGAGAAAGTTGAACTATATAAAATTTTATAATAAAAGGAAAATTCAATTAAATTTCAAAATAAATACTTACAAAATTTAAATCATAGAAATAAGTAGGGGTGCAAACAGATCGGATAATATCCTACCGTATTCGCAAAATTTGATACGGATATCCGATATTCGAATATCCGTGCAGATATGGATACGGATATGGTTTTGAATTTTAATTATCCGTATCCGAATAGTAGATATGTTCCATATAGTTTAATATATATTATAGAAATATTATGTATATATTTGCGGATATCCGATATCCGATCCGTATCCGTATTCGAAAAATAAAAGCAGATACGAATATGGTTTTTCCGTATCCGATCCGTTTGCACCTCTAGAAATAACTAAGCAACCCATGACTTTTGACATTAGATCTGTACCTAAACTTAATCCTATTTATGGACGGGATTGTTTCAGACTTTTCTCTTTTTTTCTAAAAAACACTTAAAACTTGTACTGAAGTCTGAAACTCTGAAAGAGTCTTGATTGTGGTATTAATTAGTTACATCTATTCCTGAAGTCGCTATTAATTCGCTTAAGAATACTTGCGTGCAAGTTACTGTTAAGAATGTACATAAGACCATTAATTCATTAATTATTTAATCATGTTGATTATATAATTTCATTAACTCAGTGTTATCTTTGACAGTGTCTAAATCTGTCCTTACTTTTTTATTTTTTATAATAACGAACAGTTGTTCTCAACATTAATAAAATAATGCATTAGTTATTGTAAATGGATGTTTATTCATACATTGTCAATTATGAGTAAAATAAAACTGGTTGTTTTCAAAGTTCACCGAATTATTTTGTGAAATTTAACTCTAAAATATATCAAATTAATTTTAAACAACAAATTCAAATAATTAAAACCTATTTATCTTACGAGTGATGCATCTTCATATGAAAATTTTAATTTTTCAAATAATTTAGTATAAAGTCAAGCGGACAAAATTAGAAGGTTCAGAAATTAATTATAGTGCACTAGGTTTTTTTTACCGCTTGACTCTATACAAAATTAGTTCGAAAATTTATTTTTTTTACATGTAAACGCATCACTCGTAAATTAGACAGGTTTCAACGATTTCAAGTAAGAGAGCAATTCAAAGAAAGAAAGAGAGAGCAAGTGAGAAATCAAGAAGAATGTTATAGTAATTTGGAAATATAGGATAATATAAGTAGCAGAGGGTGTAAATTTAAATGTTAGATAATTGAGTAGTAAAGTTGTAGTATTGATAAGAGAGTTATAAGAGTATTTTGAGTGCTAAATAAATGAAAAGTTTTATATAGTGTCGCTCTTCATACTCAACACGAAATAATCAAGTGTTCAGATTTTTTGCTTATAAATTCATTATTAGGCATTTACACAAGTTATCCTACACAATCACTTGAAAATGCAAATTAAATATTAAGACCTGCATACCTGTGCATTGTTATGTGTTGCATCAGATGTTTATACTAATTCATGAACGCCTTTGCAGAAATATAGGATAAGGTATCCTAAAAATCTGTAACTGCAATTTATTTTTCAGAATAATTATAGATCTATAAAAAAAAAAAATTCTAAAAATGTAAGAAACAAAAGGTGAGATTTTAGGACCATGTCAAAATAAAAGAACAGGATTAGAAAAAAATATTTTCTAAAAGGAGCCGAGTAAAAGGGAGAATATTTGCTAAAAAGAGAGGGACTATAAGTGAGATTTTGAATCATGGATCTAAATAGGACTATGGCATGTTTGGTTAGAATTGTGCGGGATGAAAAGTTTTAGATATGGAAACTCACAAATTAATTTATGGGAACTCATACCATTGGACATGATCACAGGAATATGTTGAAATTAATATTTGTTTTAACTGTAGGAATAGTTGTGAAAAATCTTATTTGAGAAAGATATTCGTAAAAAATATTTTTTTATTTCATTTTCAAAAACTTGTTGTCAATAATAATTTTCTTGTTTGATATTTTTTTAATTCTAATAATCTAAAGTCAAATAATTAAAGTACGACAACATTTGAAAAATTAAAAGATAGAATTATAGAAAGTTAAAAGTTGTCTTGAAAAAATTAAGATACTAACGGTGAAAAGAAAAAAGTAAAAGTAAAAATGACGGTGACGGTGACGGTGAAAATAATAATTTAGAATTAAATAATATACACTTATCATGAAAATAAAAATAAAATAAAATTGATGAATGTAAATGGAGAATGAGCAAGAGATGGCGTGTGAAAAAAAAAAGTTCAACCTCTTGTATTTTTTCCATTCATTATTATACAAATTTGATTCTCATATTCTTTTTCTCTGTGAGCAATGTCTCTATTATCAAAAGACCAACGAACACGTTTCTGAATAAGCCATCCGAACACATCCAAAGTTGTAGCATGTATAATTCGTGGCGGGCTAAGCAGGAGCTGAGATACTCTACACATAGATATTGTCTAATATTAGTTCGAGGTTGCATGCTATAGATCACCGTGAAAATTACTGTAGATAAGGTAATTTAGAAAATTATTTACGTATCAAGCGACATTAAAGAAAATCAGATAAATGGAATACGTAGGAACAATTTCTTGAACAAGTTATAATCTCTTTAAACCAAAAATTTTATTTGTACTGATAGGTCCCGTTCAGGAGAGCAGGCTATATATACTGGACTTCAAGAATTTTGGGTTCGTCCCGTTACGAGGAAGAGGGCCAAGATTGGTGGTGGTGTACAGTGTTGGTCCCAAGTCGGGAGTTGAGGAGGTATTTTGTCTCTAATCTGTGATACCTCTTTCAGTGTGTGAAATCCAGCTCCTAATAAATGAAGCTTAGCGCCTTAAATAAGTTATGCCTTTTGTACGGGGCGGCCGCGACACCGCAGTTATTGTTGGCACAGACGTCAAGCGGTGACGGCAACCTTAGACCAAATTGGACCTTTCTGGGCCGAGGCATGGTTAGGCCTTGTTCGGATGCAGCTGTTTTTAGGCCTTACCGGGCCGGCTGTACCGCGCTCCGGATCTCTTTGTTAGTCTCGTGCCGTCGCGGCGCAGGAGCCCGATCTGAGTTGATTTTGGCCCTGCACTATTCATGGTGTTTTAGGGATACTTTTCGGCCTTGGACTTTCTTTTTGACTTCGGCTTGGCCCGAATATGGGATCCGAGGCTTAACATATTCTTAGCCCAAGACCTGTTTTGTGTGGGTCTTCAGTACATGACCCTATCATAGTACCATATTCAAACAAAAATTTCGGCTCTTTAAACGCATAGAGTATATTAATATCATTGTAGATTTGTAGTGCTGTAATAATAAAAAGCTAAGATAATTATAAAATATATATATATAGCAGCGTGACAGAAAATTTAAAACCTCAATTGGAATTTATTTATTTTATTTTATCGAAAACAATCCTGCTGGAAACCTCAGTCGAAATTGAGAAATAGTTTCCAAGTTCAAACACATAAAAAGGAGCAAATGAACAGAATGGGAGAAGAATTGTGCAGCGGGTGTACCTTCGTTCATTTTCTTTGATAGAAATGCATGCACCACAGATAGAGAGCAGCTTGGGTTCGATGGATGTTGGAGTCACTTTTGGATCCAGATGATACATCAGTCGTCCGATGTGCTTTAAGATTCGTGTGTATGAATTTAGATCTTAAAGTGTGTCGGACGGCTGACATGCCCGTTGGACCCAAAAGTGACTCCAACACCCATGGGACCCAATCTTTACGCAGATAGAGAGAGATAACCTTACAGATAGGGGTGTCAATAAAAACGTATCGTATTCGATAAGACGGGTATGGATAAGGTTTTTTTTCGTTGGCTTATTGGGTATGGGGGTGAGTAATGGTTTTTTTTCATTAGCTAAACTAGTAAGGATAGGAGTAAAGACTATTTCGTACTCATTAGGTAACGAGTAATTATATAAAATAAGATAGATATAGATATATAAATATTGGGTGAGGCTACGGTGCTATCCATAGCACCGTCCACACTATGCAACGGCTCAAAATTTGAGTTTTTAAAATCCTAACGGTCGATCCGAACCGTTAGATGTGTTCTCCATATTGAAATGTGCTTGGAGACCAATTTTACATTTTTTGGAATTTTTTTACTATTTATTAAGCCACTTTGAAAATCGCTCAAAACGGGTGAACAGTAAAAAAAGTCTGGACCATCGGATCAGCGATTTTCAAAGTGGCTTAATAAATAGTAAAAAAATTCCAAAAAATGTAAAATTTGGTCTCCAAGCACATTTCAATATGGAGAACACATCTAACGGTTCGGATCGACCGTTAGGATTTTAAAAACTCAAATTTTGAGCCGTTGCATAGTGTGGACGGTGCTATGGATAGCACCGTAGCCTCACCCATAAATATTATATTCAATTTTATGTTTCTCATATTATTGTACCAACGTTAATCTATGAGAAAATATATGTATTTTGTTGTAAGATGAATATTATATTAAACATATTACTTTTTTATTTGAATGTCTCTATAAAAAAATTATTAGTTAGAATTGATTGCATATTTGTATTTTGATTTTTATATTAGTAATTGTGATTGCATATGTATGACATGATAAGTTTTGATAATATATTTGTAAAAATAATAAAACTATTATATTAGTATTATTCGTTATTCACCCGCTATCGTTTTGTTATCCACAAATTTTAACGGGTACGGATAGAGTAGGGTAAGGCAAATTCTTAACTGGTAAAAGTAGAATATGGGTAAGATCAACTCTTTTAGGCTTGTTCGGCGCCATCACTATTCACACGAGAAAAAAAATCAGTTTAACTGAATTTTTTTCTCCACATGAACAGTAAAATTCAGTTCAATTCCTGTGTCCATGTCCATTCCCACCGTACAGCCGAACAGGCCTGTTCGACTGCACAGTGGGCAGGTGAATGGGCACAAGACCTGATTTTTTTAACTGATTTTTACTGTTCACGTAGGAAAAAAAATTTAGTCTGAGTGAATTTTTTTTCTCACGTAAATAGTAATTTCTGAGAAACCACCGAATAAACCCTTAGTGAATATGAGTATAAAAATGTTTCGACCCTACCCATTGACACTCCTATTTACAGAAAGCGCAACAGTTTATGAATAAAAATGCCCATCTGTAAAGCTTCAAAAATAACATCTGTCCAGTCCATCTCTGAGGGACACGTGGCGGAGACCTGGAGCTAGCGGGACCACCATGAGTTTGGTCCTTCGATTTCCACATTTTCTGGGGTCCCACGGACCACCATCCGTCCAGTTGAAACTTGAAAGCAAAAAAAAGAAAAAAAAACATCCATCCAGTCAATATGTGAGTGACACGTGGCCGATTTTTTGAGCCAGCGGGGACACCACACCATGTGCTGGGGCCCACCAATCTTCTACAACAGGATTTAGTGACTCCTTTAATGCAGTGTCTTTTTGCCACCCATTATTCTTCGAAATAACCCATTACACGGAATTATTCACGAAGTGGGATGCTGAAATATCTCTCTCTCTTTCGAAATTAACCGCAAATCGTAACGTGGGATGAACGCTCCCGATCAGAATTTTATAATTTTTTAGGCAACTGGCAAGTGCCTCATTATCCTGGATTTCCCCGAGACTTTCAGGAGTCAGATTTTTTCTAATAAATGAGATCATGTATGATGTATCTACCATTTTCATACTAATAATCAAACTAATAAATAGGGGAAGAAAACCAAACTTTGATAAACTATAATACTACTTTTTTTTTTTTTAAAAACTGATAGTGGCTATCAGTGTCTATAATACTACTCCTAAGCTGTAGGGCGAGATATGCCCACCATGTTCTATCACAGGTGTCTCACATATTTGCGCCGGATTAGGCTCTAGACTTTGATTAGGATATTTTTTTTAATCAAACAATTATTGAATTATACATTCATCAAATGTTGAACGCAGGTCAGTTTATTTCACTTCTGGCGTCAACCATTGAGTAAATGGGAATCTCTTTTTGGATTGGGTCTAATCAGGATATTATTGGGTTGTCTCATCTGGCTTTATTTTTTATTTTTTATTTTTTACTTTTTTGCTGAGATATTATGTGATTTAATACTGTCATCGTGAGATTCTCCTTCGATTTTTTTTTGCCAAATTTCTTTTAATTACCATTCAGAAAAAAAAAATAGCAGAGTTGATGTGAGTTTAAAAAAAAATTAATATTATAAGGTACGCACAAATTTCGTCCAAATTATGGAATATCTCACTAATCCGGATTAGTGAGCTATTCATGCTATTTTGGATTAGCGTTCTCATTCAAATATCTGATAATACAGGCTTGCCACAAGAGTGCCACCATTTTGATGGTGCGCAGTTATTTTCAGCGGGTAGTATTGGATTATTTTTCCAAATCTATGTCAACTCTGTTTATTTTTTTTTTAATGGCAACTAAAATAAAATCGAGATTTATTGCCAAGTAATCTAAAATAGTTCAGCTGAAAAAAAAAAATCAGCTTTCTATATAAAATTAGTTCGAATTTAATGGTAATAATTCAATTTAATAAAAAAAAAAAAGGGTACTAATTCAGTAACCGAACGAGCGTGCCATAGTGCCATCACAAAGTCAAATAACTTGTAATTAATTTCGTCGCTTGGTCAGGTTTAAAAGATACTCCATTAGCATATACTTTTCTATCCCTAAAAAAAGCATATTCTTTTCTACATTATTTTCTTTGTCCAAGTATAATTCCGGTGCCCCTGGGAATGGTGTGTTTTTGGATTGGGTCAAGTCAAGCCATGATTCCGTTGTCTCGTCTACACGTCTGGCCCTTTTTGTATATATAAAAAAAGAAAAATAAATGGTGACAACTTGTCTACATGTTATTGTTTTCATGCTGAAATACATTACGTATTTTAACATGGTTATTACTCATCAAAAATTCTTCCTCAGTTCCTGTCCCATGTTCTATCTTTTTTTGTCAAAAAATCTTATGGGGTTCTTTTCTCTCATTTCTACAAACAAGAAACGGTTCTCAGTGATATATATATATATATATCAAGGTTCTAAATAGCAATTATAGCGGTATAGCGGGGAGGCAAAAAAAAAAGCTATAGCGAATAGCGCAGCTATAGCGGAAGCTTTCCTACATAGCGTTTTTCTAATTTTCAAAATTTATAGTCTATATTTCTACTAATTATCAACATGATCAATATTGGAGAATTAGGATAATAACTAAATGATAACTTATCTAAATCTATATTTTTTTCAATCATGCAAATCAGAAGGGAAAAAAAAGAATATACAATGTAACATTATTTAATAGTTCATACTTCATAGTATTACATATTTTAATAGACGAAGAGTAATTAATTTTATAGTGAAATAAAGTTAGCATACCTATTTGAATATTTTATATATTATTATAATCAAAATCAGCTTTCAATGAAACGAACGGCGATAATTTTACAGGCGAATACTAGACGAAAAGAAAACAAAAGGAAGAATTAATATTTGAATATTTTCTGATATATAATTAGAGACTAAATCACAAATAGGAACAAAGGCATATAGTTTGATTTTAGCATGCTTATTATAACAGGACATGTAGTATCATAAATATGAACTGAAGTACAGAAGTCCATGTAAATTGTAAAAAAACCTATGTAGCATAGCGGTAGCAATAGCGCATAGCGCGTAGCGGTAAAAGCGGTTAGCTATTACAGCTATAGCAGCCGTAGCTGAAATAGTGCACTTTTATCTCATAGTGTAGTGTTTATGGTTTGAAAAAGCTATAGCGGAGCTATAACGTAGCTATAGCTAGCTATTTAGAACACTGATATATATATATATATATAGAGTAGAACTAGGGTGCTCCTAAGCTCACCCAACCTCTTGTGAACTTGACTCTAAAATATATCGAATCGAATTTAAATGATGAATCCAAACCGTTGAAACTCTTCTACCTAATTAGTGATGCGTCTACATGTGAAAATTTTAAAGTTTCGAATTAATTTAATATAGAGTGAAGTGGTCAAAGGAGTTCAAAAAATGAATGCATTAAAATTAATTTATAAACCTTAAACTTTTGACCACTTGACTCTATATTAAATTAATTCGAAACTTTAAAATTTTCACATTTAGACGCATCACTTATTAGGTAGAAGGGTTTCAACTGTTTGGATTCATCGTTTAAAGTCGATTCGATATATTTTAGAGTCAAGTTCACAAGAGGTTGGATGAACTTAAGAGCACCATAGTTCTACTATATATATATATATATATATATATATATATATAGAGTTGGGTTATGGTACTCTATAGAGTAAAATGGGTTGGTACTCTACAGCACTATATTTTCATTTTAAACATTCAAACACCCGATCCGGACCGTTGAACATGTTCTTCATATTGAAATGTGCTTGGAGACCAAATTTTACATTTTTTGGAATTTTTTTGCTATTTATTAAGCCACTTTGAAAATCGCAGATCCGATGGTCCAGAAATTTTTACTGTTTTTTACTGTTCACAGCAGATCAGAGATTTTCAAAGTGGCTTAATAAATAGCAAAAAAATTCAAAAAAATGTAAAATTTGGTCTCCAAGCACATTTCAATATGAAGAACATGTTCAACGGTTAGGATCGGGTGTTTGGATTTTTAAAATGAAGATATAGCGTAGAGTACGAATGCGTTTTACTCTATAGAGTACCATAGTCCATCTCTCTCTCTCTATATATATATATATATCTGGTTAGTATAGAGAAGAAATACGAAACTTTTATTCACATCCTCAATTAATGTTTTTTACACAAATTTCTTCGATTTTTTTTAAATGCTCTAACCGCTGATTTTTTATTTTTAAAATGTCTTCAAAGACAACCGGTGAGAAACTCGTCCATTGTCGTTTTTTTAAATTTAAAAATATGTGACGTTTGTATTTATTACAGAAATATCGATGTTTTTTGCATTGAAATATTGATGTTTTTTTTGTATTAAAACATCGACTTGTACTGAGATTAACTAAAGTGTAAAACATCGATGCGCCATCGATGTTTCGCATTAAAATATCTATGCACTTGTTCTGGGATTAACTGGAGTATAAAACATTTGTGCGTCATTCATGTTTTCGCAATAAAACATCGATGCACTTGTGCTGAGATTAATCATAATATAAAACATCAATGTGTTATTGATGTTTTTACAATAAAACATTGATACATTGTTCCAAACTTTAAACGACTATAAGTGTTGGTATGAAACTCCAATTTTAGCATTTGATGACAATTCGGAAAGCTCGTGAAGAGATGGATGGCATGGAGTCTCAGGCATAATCTTTTGAAAGTCGGAAGAATCAAAATTACAAAAAAAAGAACGTTATTTAGGACTAAAAACTTTAGTTGAAGTTGTTTCTTATTCTACGATCCGTTAATTATTCATCGGAAAATTTTATTTTACAATATTAAACATTCTAAAATTGAATATCAAAATAACAAAAATGAGGAGTAACATATTTTTTTTTTACTTGAACTAATAATACAGTGTTTCTATTTTTTCTATGATTTAATCATGGTTATATATTATGAGATTGATATTAATCATTAAAAAATTTAATCGATGGACAAATTTACTCAATTAATCTCAATCTATATATAACGATTGGGGCATTACAAAAAAATCGAGGGCATTTGTATAATTTTTTATTGGGGATATGAATAAATATTTCGGGAAGAAATAACTTGATAATTCCCCTTTCATCTTAATAATTTTGTTGTTTGATAAAAATAAAGTTTAAATTTGAAATTTAATACTATATGCATGATCTATCTGATACACAAATATTGCATATAAAGTATGATGATATTTCATATATATTTATTGTTTATCAAGAGATTTAAATTTTAATTAGTTTGACATTAATTGTTATTCGTGTATCATGAGATTTTATTACCGGACTATTTATATATCCCGCGATATATTTATCATTGATTTCTTAGTAGAAATTTCATGTGTATACCTCAAAAACTTTGAAATTACGTATTTTTTCTCTAAACTTGAAAATTACGCACTCTCCTCTCTAAACTTCCAACACTCATTTTAAATTTATAAATACCGACTGTACCCTTTATTAAAAGTATACAAAACTTGTAGTTTGTTCCCAAAAAATGCTAATCTTATAAGATACCCATTATATCATTTACCCTTTATAATAACTATTTTATCGTCGAAAATCGGATACCCATTATATCCAACCATTTCTAAAATATCCATTTTGCCCTAAAAAAACTGATCAAATATAAAAGCCCGACATTTTTCTTAAACAATCTACAATTTTTATATGTTTTTAATAAATGGCACAATGGGTATTTTATAAATTTAAAATGAGTGTTAATATAAAGGACAATAAAATAGATAAATTTGTGAGTTTTGAAAATTTAGAGAAAGGAATGCATAATTTGAAAGTTTAGAACACAAAAAAACGTAATTTTGAAATTTCTGAGAGGTCTACATGAAATTCCCCTTATTTCTTAACATTCAATCGTATTTACGTTGATTTCAAAAATATCACTTGGAATATCAAGATATATAACTGTCGGGAGAGGAAGGTGTCCGATGCCCATCGGACCAAACTTGGTTTGATGGGTGGTTTCTACCGTCCGATTCATTTCAAGATCTGTGCGCATTACTTCAATATCCGTGTGCACAGATATTGAAGTTGATCAGACAGTAGAAACCACCCATCGAACTGAGTTTGGTCCGATGGGCATCGGACAGCCCCCTCGCTCATAACTGTCAAGTGAAGTCTCGGAGGGGGCAAAGCCAAGGTGCGGCTCTAGATGAACGATCAAATAACTTGTGAATTGTATCAAATTTGGACTGATTAGAAACCAAGCTTTCATGTCCTTTTCAATACAAGGTTTCCAAATCCTTTGCATTTATTAGAGTTCTCAACGTTGAACGCTCTGTCATTTTCAATACAACGTTCGATTTTGGTGCAGCGCAGCGGTAGTAGTAAGATTCTAGAGAATTTATGTTTTCTAATCATAAATACCAATTTTTTTTTTCAATGGGAGGCACCTTTTCATATGGGTTTCCTTAAAAGAATGCAGAACTACAATTAAAAGCTTTCAGGTTCCATTGATTAATGAATTATGTAACTAGAAGGATAAATTGTACTAAATATTCATCCTTTATTATATTCAGGACCGAATCCTCTGTTCCAGGGGGCATAATTTTCCTGTGTCAGCGTGTCAGCCGCACTAAAGGCAGAAAAATCCTGCTCCTTGGAGGACAGGTGATCTCTTTCCATTATATTCGTGCCACTAAAACTGTCAGTTTTGACAATTAGAAAGCCATAATTATGCAATAATGCTAATTAATTACTATTAAGTGCATTTTCTATTCTAATTATAAATTATTTTGTTAATTAGAGATGTTGATAACGACAATTAAAATACTAATTGCAGGACAATAATACAATTAATAATTTAGTGAGCTTACTTATTTAGTATTGGACTCAAATTGTCACGTCATTATTTATAGGTAATTTGATTTTGTGGATTACAAAAATGTGAAAGAATATATTAAAAATTGAATGGGTATTGTAAATTAAAATTTGGAGTGGAATTGCATGCATGAAGATGGTTTGGCATTGTTAATTAATAATTGCTAAAGTTGTTAATATATTATAAGAAAACTACATTTTAATTTACAACACCACATTGCTATTATATTAGGGATAGAGATGCACTAATATAATTAAAATAAATGTAGCTCATATCTCTTCTCTTCTCCAACTACAAAAATAATGAAACAGAAAAATAGATCACTCTCATGAAAATTGAATTGTAATTTTTTACTAGTGTAAAGATTTGCATTTTTATCCGGGATCAAAATTTGCTTCTTTTCTTGAGAAAAGAAGCACCCTCCTTTTTTTTTCATCTGGATTGTTTAAAATTCATCGTACGGTTTTAATTAAATCTGAATTATTTTAATAAATTAAATTAATTTGAAAATAAAAATTAATTGAGACCGTGCAATGAATTTTGAACGATTCAGATGGAAGAAAAGGAGAGTCCTTTTCTCAAGAAAATAAGTAGTGTCGGTTCCTATATCTGGACCGTTCAATTTAAAACTAAAACACTGGGTTGGTACAATGATGTCATTGAGGATGGAACTTTGATGATATTGATTTGAACTATTTGTTTAAAATCAAAAGTTTGAACCAAAATAAGATTGTATGCTCCAAAATGTTAGAAGAAAAGGAGGTTGTACAAGTTGACGTTGTTTATAAGTCTATTCCTCTTCAGGGGCGAAAGTATGTATTGAGGAAAAGAGCTAATTCCCCAAATTATTAATTTCATTTTAGTTAATTTTTTAATGTTCACAAAAAAGTATTACTTTATTTTAATTTTCCTCATAAAATGAAATTACGGGACACTTATTTTGTCCAACTCTATAATTAAATTTTTTTAATTCCGCCCCTGTTTGTCTCTATATTTTCAGTGAGTTATGCAATAGCTCTGTACACCACAGGCCACACTAAGGCTGTACAACAAATTCGAAGTTCGTGATTCGATTCGAGTTTGATTCAAAAAAGTTCGTAAAAATTTCGATTCGAAATAGTTAGAAATTAATTCAAACCGAACTCAAACTGGACCTGGTTCGTTCGAAATAGGTTCGCGCACTACTCTAGTTCGAATCTCAATGTAACGTGAACTGTTTATTTCGGCTGATGACTTATGTTCGGTGATGACTTAAAAGTTAAAACATAAGGCCGCCTGGCTATAAGTCATAAATGGTAAGTTGTAACTCTCGCTCTTAGTTCTGAAACCCTAAAATACTTTTACATCTCACTCTCAGCGACTACGATCACTCTTCCTTGTTGTAAAAAATTCGTAAAAGATTCGAAATTGAGTTCGTAAAAAATTTGATTCGAAATTAATTCAAACCAAATTTGTTTGCAGCCCTAGATCACACCACACAAATTTGCAAAAATACAATAATCCAATCTAAATTTTTGGGCAGCAGAGAATGATACAGTTGTCTACTTGTCTTGGATTTGAGCAACAGGGACCACGTTGCCTTTATTAATATATAACGCGGAGATATATATTCAGTCGAATCCATCTTAGTTTTGTATATATCGAGTGCATATTTGATACGATGTGCTAAAAACGATACGCATCAGATGCTCCAACTGGCTTGATACATACATTAAAAATAGGGGGGTTTGTTGGATGCATGATCAGAGTAAATGGCTATGATTGGGTTATATATAGTGTTGGTTGCAGACTTGCAATTTCTTCTATTTGCTAGTGGTAACACATGGCCAACTAATTTAAAAATATATATATATATATATATTAAGTGCATTTTAGGTTAAGAAGGAAGTTCGTCACGTCAGAATTTTGTTTCTAGAAACGAATAGACAGAACGAATTTTCTTTTGGGCGCCTATTTGGTTACGTGTGATCATCAGACTGGAATTTAAAATGGAAGAATATGTGAATTCCGTACAAATGTACAATTGAGAGGATCCATTGCCGTACAAATGTGACCGTTCAACCAAAATCGAACAATCCGTATTATCACGGAACTCTATTAGAGGAGTTTTGATTTTTAGTACCATGAATTTTGATCAGGCATCTCACAAACAAAGTCATAACTCATAAGCCCATAGTTTTATGCCGTATTTAAAACACGGTTTTGAATACATATGCCGGGCCCATCATCCCTCCACTCCTTTCCATTCAAACTCTCTTTTTTACTTCTTGTAAATTTCATTTTCGACACAACATCTTCTTTCTCTTGGTACCTCCTCGAACAAAGAGAAGAATGAGAGAGAGGGAAGGAACTGGAGCCGACTGAAGTCGAAAATGCGATATCGTCGGAGCTTAGAGTGTAGAGTCCCATCTCGATCGGAGCGCAATGGTGAGTAGACCTGGTTGTCATCGGAGCACGGCGGCGATCAAAGAAGCGGATCCGATCGTGCATCAAGAAGGAAGTAATTAGTGCCGAGCGGAGCCGAGAATGCGGTAATGTCGGAGCTCAAAGTGTAAAGTTTTCATCTCGATTGGAGTGTGATGGTGACTAGATCCGATCGTTGTTGGAGCACGGCGGCGATTGAAGAAGCGGATCCGATCGTGAAGCGAGATTGAAAATAAATTCTAAAATTGAGTATGAATATAAATATTTATTTTTATGTTATATGAGGTGATAGAACTTAGGATTTTGTAACTCTTTCTTATTAATATATTTGTTAGTGGTAATTTTAACCACTAACTATAAAAAAAAATAAAAAAAAATACATATGCCGATGAGCCACTGTGCACGGATATATGTGATGCTGTCTTTATTTATTGGACATAAGCGAAATTATACTTTCGAATTATGAGAATCAATTATATAATTTTTTATGGAAAATAAAATTAGTTTTACAATATCATATTATTTTACTCTAAATTATATAGAAAATCATGCATACATTTAAAAAAAATACAAAAAAGGAATCAATTAACTCCCTTTCTCTCTTCTTCGCTCCGCCCCTGGTATTGAGCATTTAAGTGTTTGTTAGTCGTGTCATGTCATGCAAATATATATTACGGTCTATAAGTGTTATGCTGATGATCGCAGTGGTGGAGCCACATTGAATTAGAGGTAAGTAATTATCTATTCATAAATTTTGAAAAATGGATCTAGGTCTATATGTATAATCGGATTGTTGCATATTGTTCGAGAAAATTTTGCCTAACAGTTACTGATATCTCGTTATTTTAGCTACATTTCCGACCTAATCTTGTACCAAAACCTGTGTCCAAAACAGTAAAATCATGTTTATTGCATTGATTATCTATAGAATATGGTACTGCTGCGCTTTTGTTTGTTTATTGTAGGAAACGGGCGAAGAAAGGGTGAAATCCAGCAATCTGGACTTCCCACACGGGCCGAGTCACAATCCACACGGACCGTGTCATACCCTACTCGACCTCTCATGCTAGCGCTGCACGACCCGGACAAGAGACACAGGCACACGGCCCTTGTCAACTCTTACACGGCCCTTGTCAGACAAATCCGGCAGTTAATATAAGTTTTCAGATTGATGCCTAATTAAAAGAGGGCGGTTATGGAGTATAAAAGGACGACCCCTTGGGCCAGAAAAGGAACAATTCGGACAGAATACAAACCCTAGGAGAGTTTTACACCAACTGACTAGGAGACGAAGTAGAGAGGAGGAAATCGAGAGAATTCCGACGAATCTTCTTCGTATTTTGTGGTCTTGTCATGAATTGCTTATTCTATCTTTACTTTTCTGTTTTGAGAACTATGCTTGAGTAATTACTTTAATTCTTGGGATATGATGTAGTCGAATGCTTCGTTTACTGTTAGTTGTTTGATTATGTTTGATATTCTGATTTTGCTTGTTTGCGTATGAATTTTATTGCTTATCTGCGTTGTTCAATTATTATTTGGTTTTTACCATTAGGCTTGGCCACGTCTAACAAGGTACTGCGTCCAATTTGATCTTTCAACCAGACCAAGGTATTTGAGGTAAGTCGATGAACCGAGAGGGAAGACTAATTAGTAACCGAGAGGTGAACTTTTCAGTAATCGAGAGATTGTGAATACCTTTAGTAAACCAAACAAGTAACTTAGGTCATTCAAACCAACGAACGAGAGTTTAGGTTAGAACCCTAAGAGGATTGAATTGTATTTCCATTATAGAGTTTATTAAGCCAACAAACGAGAGTTGAGGTTTAGAAACATCAAGTATGGTCAGTTCATCCTATACGGAATCAATCAGCATAGAAACCAGACAACTACAGTTTCACTCGAGTCTGACACGGACCGTGTAGGAGACTACACGGGCCGTGTGACAGGGGTCGTGTACGAGAGTACACGGGTCGTGTCAGGCAAGAGGCAGAGTTGCAGACGAAGTCAGAAACCCAGGAAACGCTTGTTTTAATTATTTGTTAAACTCCAGTTTAGCTTATTTGCAATCTTATATTATCGTCAACCAAAATTTCAACCAACTCAACCCCTTTGAACACTTCTAGTTTAAGGATAAATTAGGTAGAAATCTAGTTAAGTTATTGAACCGTCCTGTGGATCGATACCCGATATTACCAGCGATAGTATTGTAGACTTGCAGTCCGAATCAAAAGTAGAATCGAGGTTTAAAAGGTACAGCTTGCTGTACTGAAACTTTGTAGTACACTTTTGTGCGAACAGTTACAACTTATAATCTGAATTGGTTAATTCACTGCAGCCCATAAACTTACTAGTCCTACCAGTATTTTTTTTTACTTATCTCTAATAAAAATCTTAACTATACACCCATGTGGTAGTATAAGTAAATGGATATGTAGTAAATGGATATACATATCAGTATATATATTAATTTGAGTGAGTTTATGGAACTATGTATATCACGATTTAGTTCATAATAGGGATCAATATTTTTATTTTCAAATTTCTAACCGTCGATTCAAACCGTTCAAAATGATTTTCATATGAATATGTACTTACAAACTAAATTTTATATTTTTTAATTTTTTTTTACTATTTTTTAAGATAGGTATAAAATCACTATTTTTTATAATTCAGGATTTTGATATCAAGTTATTTTCTACTTATATTAAAAAATAGTAAAAAAAAAATCTAAAAATATAAAATCCGGTCTGCCAGTAGATATTCATGTGGGAATCATGTTAAACAGTTCAAATCGACCATTAAAATTTTGAAAACAGAAATATTGACCCGTACTATAGACTCACTCTATTAATTTTACAGTTTTCACTGTACTTGTTCATTAAGCACATACAAACTACATCTTTAAAACTAAAGTCGATTACAATAAAAGTTTCTGATTATAATTTTAGTTCTACACATAATACACTGGACTGGAGGGTATAATGGAATTAATGTAGAGTATTAACTTTTAATTTATTAGGATTGACTCAGGCAAAATTCAACTTGTGCAACCTATGATTGATTTTATGTCAATGCATATATGTCTTGCATAATTATTGCTTCATGCGCGAGCTCATATTTAGATATTATATTATAATCTTAATTACAGGTGACCAACCACAGAAACATATGTATGCCAAATGAACCACACTGCTGGTCCATGAAAGCATTTTGTTCAGCGATTGATGTGAAGTCTTACATCTAAATCTAACACAATCTAAAGTTGTACTGCAATGATTGAACTTTTTACCATGGCTTTGAAAAAGCTAAAGACATTACATAACAGTTCTTGCTTTGTGCAGCATCCGAGTTATATGCAATATTATAATTTTTATTTAATTATGTGACCTATATTATTATTATTCTACACTAATTTTATTTACAAAATTAATAAAAAGATATCTGAATCATAAAAAAATTTAGATTGCTATTTATAAAATATATTGGTCTAAAAAATTGACTCAGAATTATAAAAATACTCCTCTCATTTGGATGTACTCCATTCTGAAAACTTCATCCATAAAAATAAATAGAGGAGTTAAAGAAAAACGCCAAAGGTCTTCATTCTTATGTCTGAGGAAAACCATTGAAAATTAGTATTTACGTTTATGCTTATCGATGCCGTCACTTCAGAAATATAAGATTTAAATTACATTTGTTATTTTATTTTGAATTTATAAATTCTGAATTGTTTGTGTTCTAATTATAAAACACATTACAATTTTATTATCACTATCACAATACTTTCTCGACTCTGTTATTCTTCTGCTGCATGAAGTAAAACCTGCACCGTCAATATCTTTACCTTTTGAAAGGTCTTACTTTCATCCGATATTAAAAAATATCTTGAACTTAATTAAAAAAAAAAAAAAAAAAGTAGAGATGTACGTACGGGTGAAAAAGAGTGGATGATGGTAAAATTATATTTATATATTTTTTTAATTTTTGAGATACAGATATGGAACATATATCAGACATATCAGATGACTACGAATACGGATCCGAATCAGATCAGACATTTATCAGAATTATATAAAAAAATATTAAAATTCATAATATTTATTTAATTATAATTGTGAATAACATAAATTTTTTATAATATATATTAAAATATATAATATATATCTACTATTCGGATACGGATAATTAAAACGTAAAATCATATCAATATCCTTAACACACGGATATTCAGATAATCAAATATTCACATTTAATTTTTCGAAGATATTAACCATACTGTTTTCACCCCTAGATATACGCTAGTGAAATTTCTTTTTCTCGATAATTTACGAACTGAAGTCACGTGGTAGATTTCTTTGTCTAGATTCAAGACTTCAATTTTTTTATTTTATTTTGTTGACCTGAAGGAAGAAGGTACAAGCACTTTGATTGAATTATACGGAATTTCTTGCTCTAGATGCCACCAAGGTCTATTTAAGTGATTGTCTATTTCTAGTAGTTTTCTACAAACATGATCAAATTCTGGTGGTTTATTGTGATGTTGATGCTTCCAATTTGTGAAAGAGAAAAAATTGTTTGTACACGTTAGGAAGCAAGTATATTGGAAAAGTTTTTTCCTTTCTGGAAAGAGAAACTTCAAATATTCACATTTAATTTTTCGAATACAGATCAGATATTTATCATACTGTTTTCACCATAGATATACGCTAGCGAAATTTATTTTTCTCGGTAATTTACGAACTGAAGTCACGTGGTAGATTTCTTTGTCTAGATTCAATACTTCAATTTTTTTTTATTTTGTTGACATGAAGGAAGAAGGTACAAGCACTTTGATTGAATTATACGGAATTTCTTGCTCTAGATGCCACCAAGGTCTATTTAAGTGATTGTCTATTTCTAGTAGTTTTCTACAAACATGATCAAATTTTGGTGGTTTATTGTGATGTTGATGCTTCCAATTTGTGAAAGAGAAAAAATTGTTTGTACACGTTAGGAGGCAAGTATATTGGAAAAGTTTTTTTTTTCCTTTCTAGAAAGAGAAAGTTCACCAAAGGCCCACTGGGTTTGATGTTTAGTTGAAGTGCAGGTGCAGCTAGAACTCGATATTAACTTGTAATTAAAACATTTGCATGTGATTGGCATTCAATTTGTTTTTTATATTATTTGAAGTACAGGTTTAGATGTTTTCTTTTTAACTATTGAAAAGTAATTAATTAGGATGTATTTATCAGACAAAAAAACATTGTTAGGAGAAGTGGCGGTCCATTAATTGTTTTTTTGTTCCTTTTTGTATTCATTTCTTGATTGAATGTCAATTTTTTTTCGTAATGGGTAGCTGATGAAAGAAACCTTACATTGATATCGAAGTACCAACCAAAGAAGTGAACAGTGTCACTGGTGGACTGGTGGGTAAACATTTTAACAGAGTAAGTTTCGCTGCATGCAACGCAGGAATCATATGCTGCATTGTTTTGATTCTATAGTCTGTGCGCTGTGTGAAGTCAAAGCTAATCTGTTAAAATCTTCATCGTCACTGGTCCCCAAAACAGGAATGGACGTCTCCAAGATAAAAGGAATGGACAAAAAAGAAACCGAGGCAGTTACATTTTTCGGGAGATTTTTTTTTTTTTTTAACAATCAATGCATCAATTCATTTTTACCGATTATTTTTTCCAATTCTTCGGCTTTTCCATCTTTCTAATAATTCCATTGTATTTTTTTTTGTCATGTTTAACATTTTTTTTTCTTTTTCAGCTAAATTTATTATGTCATTCTAACTGGATATTTATGTCAAACTACCCAGCACACGTGCTTCTAGAAATAGACAGAATGTTGTCAAAATGCTTGATAGATAAAAAAAAAAAAATTCCACATACTGGGTTGATGAATTGATGTTGTCATTTTGGGACGTTTCTGTCGATACATTTTTGTCCAATTAGAACGGGGGACCGTTATTTGTGATTGTCTGTGTATTGTCCAAGATGACTACATGAGACATATATAAAAAAAAAAAAAAAAAAGGACAAAGTACAAATTTATGATCACAAAAGGGTCCTGTTTCCTTTTGAATAATTTGAACATCATTATTTTTTTACAAGTAATGGTATTTCATACTAAAGTTTAACATAATTGACTGATTACTTAGGGTATGTTTGGATGGTGTAAGAATAGCTAGAATAGCAAGCTATTCAAGAATAACTGCTATTCGGAATAGCAATTTGCATCCAAACGATATTTTTGCTATTCGGAATAGCGAGAATAGCTGCTATTCGCTATTCTTATAAAAACATGGAATAGCATTTGTTGTTTTCAATATTAATACTAATATAATATTTAAACTAATATTATATTACATTTAATATTTAAATTAATATTATATTGTATTATATTTAATCTAATATTATATTATATTTAATATAATATTTTATTTAATATTAATCTAATATTTAAAATAATATTATATTACATTTAATAATTAAATTAATATTATATTGTATTATATTTAAACTATTATTATATTACATTTAATCTAATATTTTATTTAATACTAATGTAATATTTAAAATAATATTATATTATATCTAATATTTAAACTAATATTATATTATATTTAATCTAATATTTTATTTAACACTAATCTAATATTTAAAATAATATTATATTACATTTAATATTTAAATTAATATTATATTATATTATATTTAATATAATATTTTATTTAAAACTAATCTAATATTTAAAATAATATTATATTACATTTAATACTAATCTAATATTTAAAATAATATTATATTATATTTAATATTTAAACTAATATTATATTACATTTAATCTGATATTTTATTTAATACTAATTTAATTTCTAAAATAATATTATATTACATTTAATATTTAAACTAATATTATATTACATTTAATCTAATATTTTATTTAATACTTATTTATTATTTAAATTAATATTATATTATATTAATATAATATTTTATTTAATACTAATTTAGTATTTAAAATAATATTATATTACATTTAATATTTAAATTAATATTATATTGTATTATATTTAATCTAACACATAAGTTATTATTTTATTCATTATCTCCAAACTCTATTCCAAATATGCAATCCAAACAACTTTTTCACTGTTCCGAATAGCACTATTCTGAACAGTAGCTATTCTTATTTACTATTCTGAACAGTAGCTGTTCTAGCTATTCTAGAGTTCATCCAAATATACCCTTAGGATGCAGAGTGTCATCATATATACGCTCTTTGTTTTAAAATCGTGCTCAAACAATAGTACCGAAAAATATGCAAATTAACTTTCTTAATGAATTTTCAAAAAAAAAAAAAGGTATTTCAACTGATCGACCTAACTACATTTAAGAATTTAAGAATGTGATAATTACACAAACTTATATTCCTATATCTCCAGAAATTCGCTATCATTGATGTATGTATTTGTGATCAGACTAATAAAATTTATAACCCGTATCCGACTAATAAAATTTATAAAACTTATACTGTCACTATGAAATCCAATCCTCTATCGATTTAGAATGTAACATATCATGTAAAGATTATATCAGGAAATGTTTCACGTACTTTCCCAAAAAAAAAAAAAAAAGTTAAGGGCGTGTTCGTTTGTCATGGGATTACACGGGATGGGATTTGATGGGGACGGAAATCCACTTTTAAAAAAGTGGGAACCCACGGGTGCATGTACGTACGGGATTAATTATGGGAACGTGTTGAATTGAGTGTTCGGTTGTACTATGGAATTAATTGTGAGAAGTCTTAATTGTGGGAAGTCTTGATTTATTTTAAAAGTATGTATTTCTATTTAAATTTTATCATATATTTAAAATAAGACAAAATTTGTAAAATAATTAAACTAATAATATATTGTAAATTTTCTCATATTTTAAATTTCAATAATTTGTAAAAAGGCATGAGATATAATTTGTTAACAAATATTATTTTCGGATCAGACCATTGTTTAATTATAAAACCATCCATTAACTATATGAGAGTTGTTTATATATAATATTAAATAAGAGAGGATCCGGACCTTGGACCTTGCTTAGTCCCACAATGAAAACAAAAAAAGAAGATAGTTGTTTATATATAACATTTCATATATGTGTGCTATGTACGTGTGGAGATAGAAGAGAAAACAAAAAAGTTACAAATTCACCCACGTGGATGGAGAGAGAGAGAAATGAGAGAATGTTGGGAATAAATTAATTCACTCCTACCTCATTTTGTTTTTCCCTTGATTTTGACCTGTTGGGGATGATTTTGGGAAAAGAAAATGGGAACTTGATGGAAAATTTTTGGCATACCGAACGGGCTTCGGGAAAAAAATTAGGAAAACCCCAAAATCCTTTTGAATCCCGTAGGAAAGAGTGAAGCCGAACAGGGCCTAAAAGACAGTAGGGCACACGGTTTCACGGAGAATACATAAAACGAGCCACAAAAGATCCTGACCAGACAGATTTCCCTGCCCTGGCTGCATTCGAACGCTGTTATTTAATAAGAGCCGCGTCAGCCGACAAAAGTAAGTGGTCAAGTCCTCTTCGTTTCGAGTTTCGACGCATCAGTGGGGCAAAGACTTAACAGAGAAGTTTTAACTTTATGCAGCGCATGAGCCATATACAGTGATATTTTGGTTCTATAGTTCTTGCGCTGCATGAAGTCAAAAGTGATCTGTTGAAATATTACACGGATCAATGTTACCCCATGCCTCCAGTGCTAAACCGGATGCACAAGCAGCAGAGATGACCAATGGGCAATTGCGATGTCTGGAGCAAATCTCAAGGGCTGGCTTATTTGTTTGGAAAATAACTATACGTTCATGTCTTTTACTTTCCTCCCCTTCCATGTCGTTTTATCTTAACATAGGATAGTTAAAATGCATTATTTTTTTTGCTCCAATGCACTCTAATATACTCCACATCGTTTATCTCTGTTTTCAAAGTCCGTACAGTCGATCCGAACAACTAAACATGTTCTTCATAATAAAATATGCTTGAAGAATTTTTTTTATATTTTTTAGATTTTTTTACTATTTTTTTTCTTTAGATACAATATCACTTTATCGGATGGTCCTGAATCTCCTTAAAACAATAATTTTGTACCTATGAAAAAAAATAGTAAAAAAATTCTAAAAATATATAAAATTTGGTCTCCAAGCATATTTTATTATGAAGATCATGTTGAGCAGTTCAGATCGACCGTTCGGACTTTGAAAACAGAGATAAACGATGCGGAGTATATTGGAACATATTAGAGCACCAAAAAATGATGCATTTGAGCCCTCCTCATCTTAATAATAGATGTGTACTTATTAATAAAAATATATGATTATTAAAGATAGAGATATTACGAATTAAGAAAAAAAAAATAGTATGCCCTCAAGAATCCATTTCAGAAGCAGAGGCAGATATTTAAGTAACGAAGTAAAAAAACATAAAAAAATAAAATGTTACAAGATTCAAGTTGTAATACAATAGTCTATTTTTTCTTTAAAAAAATGAGAATCAATTATATAATATTTTTAATCATATTCTTAACATTTACTATAAAATATATAACAAAACCATATAGTAATAATTATTTTTTGAAAAAATAGGGATCAATTGACCTCCGTGTCCATCCGTCTCTGATCCATATCAACTAGTTCAGCTCCTAATTATTATTTTTTCCAATTTGTCTCCAAGTAAAAAAAAAAATTCACCCACTTTTTTTTTTCCCTAACGATATATGAAGAATTTTGTGAATAAGCTACAAAAATATTCTAATCGATTTTCTCTTTCAAAGAAGATCTATGATAAAATATTTTTGAGTTATATTCATGTTGCTATTTTTTCTTTATTTTTTATATGCTACGTATAAAAACTTGATATGCTAAGTTTAAAGGCTTCAAATACTAGATTTAAAGACTTGCACACACCAATTGTAAATGCACTAGCGATTTCTAGAAGGTGGTCCCAATAAGGTAGTTAGAATTAGAGAATTTGACCGGAAATTGAATCTTGGAGGCAGTTACTTGATTCCTTACGAATTTACATGTACATATATAAAAAAGAATTTTTATTTAATAAATAATCATTAACTATAAATATTTTCATTTAATAGATAAATGTATACAAATCCAACTAGTTGGTTCTTAAAGAATTTTTCTTTAGTCTTTATGGATACAAATTTATATAAAATTTTCATTTAATACTGATATTATTTAGGGTAAATAACACAGATGGTTCTAAAGGTTTTGAATTTATATATCGGTCCCTAGAGTATTCAACTAAAATAAGAAACAATAACTTAATTTGGTTGTATGATAACATGAATGTTGATGTCAATCTACATTTCATCCATGTACACTTTACTCTAGCTTCCACCCTCATAAAAACTAACAAGTTGACGCCGTGTTATGTAACTGTTAACACATTCTGATGGAAGGACAAATTTATGCCAATTTGACATAAATTTTGAAATCTTTGAAGCTAAAATAAGTACTTAAGTGCTATAAGTATTATATTGAGAAAAAAAAAAATACTTTACAGATCATTTTTGTAATTTAGTAAATTATTTTCAACAGCATGTTCATACGTCATAATAATATGTTACAATACAATACTAATTTTGTATGTGTAATTTTGTATTTGAGATTTATTTAGGAAAGTTCATGATTTAGAAACCATAATCAAGGGCAGAGCTACTGTAGCACATAATAGGCAGTTATCTATTCCTAGAAAAAAAAAATTTGGACCAGATTCTTTAAAGGACATTGTCTATTTTTGAATTTAATTCTGCCTACCAATGACTGACATAGATACATTTTTTGCAACTATATATGTTCAGCTACTACTAACAAAATTTCTAGCTACGTCAGTGACCATGTTGCTTTTTTTCTTTTTATTATTATAGCCCGTAGGCAGTGACCATGATACTTACCATAGGCCACATGCCCTTCGTTTAGGGTAAGTTATCAGCAAAAGCCTCGCTCTTTCTCTTTTTCTTAAAAATAAGTGATTTTGATTTACGTGTTCATGTATTTCTAGTTTCTACAACCTAAGCTAACAGAAAGGAAAAGAAAAGAAAAAATTCTCCGAAGGATAAACTACCCCCTTAAACAAAGGAGACGTGTAAATGACTAAATGCATCAAAACAAATTCTAAATCGTCCAAAGCTAATATAACATGAAGAAGCTTTCTCTTGGATAAACCCATCCAATTTCGCGGAACCTTCTGCTAATTTGCTACTTTTCCCAAAAAAGGAAAGAAAAAAGAAGCGTACCTCCTCTCCGTTCTCAACGCGTAATCAGGTTAATGCTGAAATTTTCCTAAAATTAAATTTAAACCCGTTCATGAGTCCGAGATCCTGAATTACATGACAGTATGGATGCCTCCATTTTGTCAAAACAGGAGAGGATACCAAACAATTGTGCCTTAACAACCTGGCGAAACTTTCAGCGCTCCTTGGGCGCCCCATGAAGTACCCAAAGCAACGCATTTCTGATAATTATTGCACACTGTAAAACTCCTAAAAAAGAGAAAAGCGTTAACAGGAACAGAAGTACATGCATATAATTAATTGCCCGACTGTTTTTATCTCCTCCATTCTCTCATGTCGCCGTTCTCTCTAGCTCCTCTCTCTCTCTAGAGGAAAAAAGAAGGACAACAAGAAACAAAGAGAGAGAGAGAGAGAGAGTTTTAAATTTTTTTGTTAAAGAACCCAAAAAAAATAACCAAGAAATTGTATTTAAGCTTTGGGCACGCACAGCAATGGCGTCAGAGCTATGACTAACCGTACATCCTATTCCCCTTAGAAACATCTCTTTGAACTTCTAGAAGCCTTTCGGGTTTTCTCTTCCCTCTCACCAAGCCCAAGCTTCGGCAATGTTGGCGTGTATGCGTAAATTTATCTCATTACTTCACCGCTTGATTTATTAAATCAAAGGGAAGAAAGACTTTTGGAGCTTTGTTTTCAACGGGAGAACTATTCAAATAGGGGGAGAGAGGGGTTCTCTCTTTCAATCCCCATTTCTCTAAAGAGGAGCTTTGCTAATTTATTTACTTGATTTCTTCGATTAGAAAGGTCAAAGTTCGGTCATCTCCTAATTCAGTCCTTTTGGCTTCTTAATTTGCGCAAAGATAGTTTTTTCATATCAATTTTCTTGGCTGTTTTTGTTTGAAGTCCTCAATCAATGCGTTCGTGGCCTTGTTCAGAGATCCAATTTTTTGCATTCCATTTGTGTATCTAGCCTAGAACTGAGCTTGGTCTCTCCCCTGTTACCCAAATCATAAATTTCAGCTGAGACAGTCACAGAAATTCAGCCGATTACCATTTTTGACCCAAATCTTGAAGTTGATTCGACACATAAACAACCATGCCACCTAATGGGAGAAGAAGAAAGAGAGCTGGACTTAGCAAATTGTACAGTTTTGCAACATGCGGGAAGAAAGGATTTGGGGAGGAACACTCTAGAATCGGTACACCAGGTTTCTCACGGATTGTGTATGTAAACGACCCAAATAGTGCTGAGGCGCAAGCGCTAAATTACACATTGAATTACATCTCGACATCCAAGTATACTTTGGTGACCTTCTTACCCAAATCCCTATTCGAGCAGTTTAGACGGGTTGCGAATTTCTATTTTCTGTTATCGGGTTGCTTGGCATTTACTCCTTTGGCCCCTTATACAGCCGTTAGTGCAATTTTACCGTTACTAGTGGTGATTGGTGCAACCATGGCAAAGGAAGGGATAGAAGATTGGAGAAGGAAGTCACAGGTACTTTTCTTGCTAAAATGTTTACTCTGAATTTCGTGTATGTTTTGTTTATTCCTTGCTTAACTAGAAGAGGAAAAGAAGTGATCTTGGAATCTTTTTTTTACCTAATTTGAATTGTATTTCTGTCTGACCTTGGTGATGTATTTTAAATTATTTAAATGAAAAATACTTCATCTATGTGATGATAGAAGGAAGTGTTACCCTTTTTCTTTTCACTATCATTTTACAGTTTGAGCACTTATTTTGCATCCTCCGTGAAAAATAGTAGTAGAGAGTTCTATGTGAGTGTTTATTTTTTTGGTTTCAGTTGTATTTCTGACTTACTGTTTGAGCTGGAAGATACAGTTTATAAGGTTAAAAATAATGAAATTAGAAAAACAAAATTCTCAACATTTGTCGTACTGTATCAGTAATTGAATTTCTTTGTGGTGTTTAGTATGGAAATGATTTAGTTTGGGTTTTGAAGAAAGGTAGAGTCTGTTGCATTTTTGAGGTTTCAGAGCGGCAGAACTTAATAGTTGAAAATTTTATTAAAACAAGTAAAATGAAGATAGAAGCTGCTATGGCTGTGTATATCTGCACAGTACATCGTGAAGATTTCGATAACATAATAAATTAAATATTAAGAATAGAAGCCCACTGGAATATAAGAAGGCTCGCTATGAGTGTATGATTTACTTTATTGTTTTGTTATATATGTTGACTTGTATCGTGATCGTCGTCATTTGTTACTTGGTTAATATTATAAGGTAAACTAAATAATGGCTATATTGAGGGGCATATAATTTTCTTTAATTAATATGAGAATACTGGAAAAATATACCTCGTCTATTTCAGTATTTCATATAGGTTATACCAGGGTTTATGCCAGTGTTAACACTACTCTAGTACTCTGTATGTTTCTTTGTAGTTACCATTTTTACCCTCTGAATTAGGACAATTAGGTGAACATGGTTGCATAACCTGGTCCACTCCAGTACCAGTCTATTCGATATCAAATCCACCATAGCATTACCGCACTATTGCCATATGAACCAGTTCACTACCAAATGATTCTACATATGCCATTATCTTCTATGAAATAGGATCATGAAGTGAACAGCCGGAAGGTATCAGTGCATGTCGGCAATGGCAAATTTGAAACCACTTCATGGGACCAACTCCGAGTAGGTGATATAGTGAAGGTACAAAAAGACGAATTCTTCCCAGCCGATCTGATTCTTCTCTCTTCAAGTTATGATGATGGCATTTGTTATGTTGAGACGATGAACCTTGACGGCGAAACCAACCTCAAACTCAAGCAAGGCCTTGATGTCACCTTTGATTCTCTACATGATGATGCTGCTTTTGCGGATTTCAAGGCAACGGTGAAGTGCGAGGATCCTAACCCTCATTTGTACTCCTTTGTTGGTAGCATTGAGATTCATGAGCAAACCTACCCTCTCTCTCCTCAACAGGTAATAAGGATTACATTTTCGATCTTGACATGTTTTGTTACCTCCAGAGACTGAAATTGTACCAGTAATTTCACTTTAGGTCAAAGTTTGGTGAAGTATGGATACAAGTGTAAGAGCCAATGGAAGAATAATAAGCCCATTGAGGATTGAAACCCAAACTTTGGAGACTTGAAAGGCGGAAGTTTATCCGTTGGCCTCACTCATTTTGTTGAAACAATAAAATTATAATTCCTATCTCATGAACTAGGATTCTTTGTTTTCCTTTATTTTGGTATAGACTGATAAAGAAATGTTACTCACAGAAAATTTTCTGATATTCTAATTTTTGGCAGATACTGTTGAGAGACTCAAAATTACGAAATACGGAGTATGTTTATGGTGCTGTAATTTTCACGGGTCATGATTCAAAAGCAATGCAGAACTCCACAGACCCGCCTTCCAAGCGGAGTAAAATCGAGAGGAGAATGGACAAGATTATTTATTTACTGCTGTGTTCTCTTGTTACAATTGCATTCATCGGGTCGATTTTTTTTGGTATATGGACGAAACAGGATATAAGGGATGATGGTACGATAAAGAGGTGGTACCTTCGGCCTGATGACTCAACAGTCTATTTTGATCCAAACCGCGCTGCACTTGCTGCCATTTGTCATTTTTTGACAGCCATGATGCTTTATAGTTACTTCATACCAATCTCTCTTTATATTTCGATTGAGATTGTTAAGCTATTGCAAGCACTTTTTATCAACAATGACATACATATGTACCATGAGGAATCTGATACGCCTGCCCGGGCCCGCACTTCTAATCTTAACGAGGAATTAGGTCAAGTGGATACTATATTATCTGACAAGACAGGTACACTGACATGTAACTCAATGGAGTTTATTAAATGCTCAATAGGCGGCACAGCTTATGGTCATGGGGTGACTGAGGTAGAAAAGGCTATGGCAAGGAGAAAAGGGGTTAATTTATCGAATGTAGATACCAACGAATTTGAAAATAATAATCAGAACAATCTCGGCCCTAATAGACCAAAGATTAAGGGTTATAATTTTGATGATCCACGAATAGTGAATGGGAATTGGATGAAGGAGAAAAACAGAGATGTGATTGAAAAATTCTTTCGACTCTTGGCCATATGTCATACATGCATACCTGAGGTGGATGAGGAAACTGGTCAGGTTACTTATGAAGCAGAGTCACCTGATGAGGCGGCCTTTGTTATTGCAGCCCGGGAATTAGGGTTTGAGTTTTTTGAGAGAACTCAGACTAGAGTATCCATTCGTGAACGCGACCACAAGACCAGTGATTTTACCACAAGGTAATTCTTTTCTTTCTAAGGAGATTTTGCTGCTATATACAAGTTGGCTGAGGCTGATACGTCAATTTATCCTATTTTGAAATATAGGTGTTTCTGCTAAGCATCTTCATCTCTCTCTTCAATTGAACTTAATTGCAGATTAGTTTCCCCTGACTGCCAAAGGACAGCAACTTGTAAACATCTGATGGTCTTTTATTGTGATTTTTGTAGAACATACAAGTTGTTGAATGTGTTGGAGTTTAGTAGTGCACGGAAGAGGATGTCTGTCATAGTTAAAGATGAGAATGATGACCGAATAATTCTTCTATGCAAAGGTGCAGATAGGTTAGTAAGCTCATGCTGAAAATTGCAGATAAAACTTTTTGTTTAAATTCCTCAGTTAGCTAGAATTCATCTCTCCAACTTTGCTGAAGAGAAAACAAAAGGTGTTATGGTCTTTATGGGCATTCATAAATAATTGAAGGAAGTGCTCCTTTGTTAAATTTCTCTAAGAAAATAAATGTTTTATTACAGAAAAAGCATTTCCCCTAATATCTCAATATGCTTCTCATGAACAGTGTAATGTTTGAGAGAATGTCCAAAATGGCAAAAGATTACGCGGAAGTGACTAGAGAGCACATAAACCGATATGCAGATGCTGGTTTGAGAACCCTTGTTTTGGCATATCGTGAACTGGAACAAAGTGAATATGAAGAATTTAACAAGAAATTCATCGCCGCAAAAAATATAATCGGTTCAGATAGAGACGATAAGATAGAGGAGGCTGCCGATTCTATTGAGAGAGACCTGATCCTTCTTGGTGCAACAGCTGTGGAAGATAAATTGCAAAATGGGGTGTGTTTAGTTTTAAGTTCCATTTATTATGAATCCACATAATGTTTGAATTGTTATTAACATTTTTCTTTTAATTCTCGTTTAGGTACCTGAATGCATCGACAGGCTAGCGCAAGCCGGGATCAAGATATGGGTGCTGACAGGAGACAAAATGGAGACTGCAATCAATATTGGGTATGTTCAACAAGAATATGGAAAGTAGTAACTTGATTTTCTTTTATTTTGTTAAGCACTTGACAAAACTTTTACATTATTGTTTCATAGGTTTGCCTGTAGTCTTTTAAGACAAGGTATGACCCAAATAATAATCACACTAGATACAGCAGATATTGTTGCACTGGAGAAAAATGGAGACAAAAGTGCCATTGCTAAGGTATTCTTCTCTTTCCTCCACATTTTTATTATTGCTCTATTGTCTTGTTTGTGCATTTCTACTACAAGGTGTAAAGCTCTTTTGTGCTTATTTTGTGTTCTTTTACTTTGTGGGACTTTTAGGCATCAAAGGAGAGTGTGACGAACCAAATAGAAGAGGGAAGAAGGCAGATAGAAGTGTCAGTCTCCATGTCATTTGCACTAATCATCGATGGAAAATCTCTTGCTTATGCATTGGAGGATGATATCAAAAACAAGTTCTTGGATCTTGCCATTCGATGCAGTTCTGTTATATGTTGCCGTTCTTCCCCAAAACAAAAGGCCCTTGTAAACTCCCACTTTGCATTGCTCCTCTTGTTCTGTTGTTTTGATAGAAAAATTTCTTTTTATATTTTAATATTACCTTTTAACTTTTATTTCCATTGAAATAGGTGACTAGGCTAGTGAAACAAGGATCGGGGAAGGTGACATTGGGTATTGGAGATGGTGCAAATGATGTGGGAATGCTTCAGGAAGCTGATATCGGTGTTGGCATTAGCGGTGTAGAAGGAATGCAAGTGCGTACTCATTCAATTTCATAATCTTATATAAGTTGGTACTTGCAGGCTATACAAGCGAATTTCTCTATAAAGGATGGATAAAGAAGAATTTCTCTATTAACTTCTGATTCTTTGCAACTTTGTTAGGCAGTTATGGCTAGTGACATAGCAATTGCACAATTTCGGTTTCTAGAAAGGCTGCTCCTTGTGCACGGTCATTGGTGCTACCGTAGAATTTCATCCATGGTAAATAATTTTGTCTATTAAATACAGTGAGGTTTACTCTAGGGGGATCCTTTAGTTCCAATTCGAAGACTTTGTTTACCAAGTTCCTATGTGCTTTACCTTTTTTTTTTCTTTTTTCATTTTTGTAGGTCTGTTACTTCTTCTACAAGAACATCACATTTGGCGTGACACTCTTTTTGTATGAAGCACATGCTTCTTTCTCGGGTCAACCTGCATATAATGATTGGTTCTTGTCATTGTATAACGTCTTTTTCACATCTCTCCCAGTTCTTGCTCTTGGCGTGTTTGATCAAGATGTTTCAGCCCGTTTCTGTCTGAGGGTAAAAGCTGAAACTCTTTTTATACAAATTACCCAAAAAATTGTTGGTAAATAACTAAATATAATAAACAAGCAGTTCAAATTTAAAGTCTAGAAAAAAAAAGAAAAGAATTATAGGAGCACTGTCCACCCACATTAGTTGATCTGCTGCATTTTGTTCGTTCTTCCAAATGTTTCTAGTCATGGGAAAATGAAGTAAAAGCTGACAAATAATGATGGTTTTTATTGCTGCAGTTCCCCCAGTTGTACCAAGAGGGGGTGAAGAATGTGCTGTTCAGCTGGTTCAGAATCATTGGCTCGATGCTGCATGGTGTTGTCAGTGCATGCATCATCTTCTACCTCTGTACAAATGTGATGAAACATCAGGCATTCAGGTCAGATGGGCAGACCGCACCGCTCGATGTTGTGGGGACCACCATGTATAGCTGTGTTGTCTGGGTCGTCAACTGTCAGATGGCGCTCTCGGTTTACTATTTCACCCTCATCCATCACATCTTCATCTGGGGTGGAATTTCGTTTTGGTACATTTTGCTTAAATCTTTCTATGTTTATGTCTGTGTGTTTCTCTGAGTTTCTGGGATTTACATTTTATCTGTCCTTCTATGGTCAGTTTTGTATAACTCACTAATGAAATGTGACACAAAGTTCTACACATAAAACAGGTGTACCTGGTATACCTGTTTTTTTTTTTGAGTAAAGGTTGGAGGTCAAGCTACCCAACTATTTAATACCTTTGTTATTATAACAAAGGATTTCCCCCATCTGGGTTTCGAACCCATGACCTCTAGTATAGAGACCATGTGGCTTAGCCACTAGACCAAAGGCTAGTTCTCTGGTATACCTGTTTTAGGTAGATTTAAAATGCAATATCATATCGTATCATACACTTTGGTAAAACTGGTTTCTCAATACCTTTTTCCTTTTTTCCTTGTTTGTTGAACTGCAGGTATCTATTTTTGCTGGCATATGGGTCCATCTCGCCTAGTCTGTACTCCAAAAACCCATACAAAATCTTAACTGAGCGTGTGGGCCCTGCACCATCATACTGGCTGGTAACGTTGTTTGTATCGGTAACGACATTGATACCTTTCGTGGTATACTCGTCAGTGCAGTTCAGGTTCTTCCCAATGTACCACAACCTGATCCAGTGGCGGCGCCACCAGGGCCGTCCCGAAGACCTTGAATTGATGCGTCAGAGATCGGTTCGAATGACAACTGTCGGTGTCTCAGCTCGTCTTGAAGCGCAGGTGTGAAAGTTGTTTATGTATATACCATTTAATATATTCCTTTTGGGTGTAAAAGTTGTTTAATTTTTTTAATTTATTCCTTTTGGGTGTGAAAGTTGTTTAATTTTTTTTTCTTGTTTTTCTTTCCATTTCTTCCAACATGCAGCTAAGTATTCGATCAGCGGACTCCCAAAGATCACCAATTTGAATCAAGTTGCAAGTTAAAAAGAATTGTTTTTAATCTTGCGATACAATCAGGTTCTCACTAAAGAGTTTCTTGTATATGGTTTTATATGTCAGTAAACAGGTGTACAGAGGTGTACCATTTTTTGATGCTTAGGTTTCTGATTAGTATTATTTTTTAATTATTTCAACTAACTCCCCTCAATTAGATGTGCATATTATGTTTGATTTATACCAACTTTCTTTTACAACTTGTTACAATTTTTTTTTCCATCCATACTCGTAACAGTAATTATTTGACACACGGTTTGGTTTTATTGTACTTGGATACTGCGCCTCCTCTCTCTCCCTCTCTCCCTCTCATTGGTATGCAGTATGCACCATTCCTTAGAAATTTTATAATTTCAACATATTCTCGCCAAGCTCCCCTTTATTGTAATCTATGCTACATTTCCTTAATTTCAGCGACTGTATTAGATAACCCCAACAAAATGATGATGTGCTTGAAGTAATAACAACAAATCTTTTTTTTATAAATGTAATTTTCCTTGCATACAAGCAACTATAGAACTGCTGATTCAAGCAACAGTAAATTGAGCCAATATCCTAGTGCAGAAAGCAGCAAGCAACATCAGAGGAAAATGAAGATAACCCCCACTTCCAATTAAAATTTACAAAGTGTTTATTGTAATGTATACATGGATTAATTACGGCTGTGGCAATGCAAGTGGAGGGTGTTTAGTAGTCTCTGCTTCAGCTGCCACTCCTGACTTGGCATCCCGAAATATGCCACAGTGAGGTATGCAGCTTCGGCGTCTCCTTCTAGCTAAGACGGTACAGTCGTACCATGAATCTGGACCTTGTGCATATGCACTGCAGACGCAACCAATTACACAAGATAGCAATATCAGGACCAAAATGGCAGTTAAAACTCCAAAAAAGGGCCCGATTGAACCGTTAGTATGGTGGATGGGGGTTGGTACTGTGTTGTCATACACTGGTACTGGCGTAGTTGTTGCTCCAGACATGGTTGAAGCCATTGTACCGAGAAAAATGTTCTTCAGCAGATACTGAGTGTGCTTGTTTTGGGAGAGGGGGGGTGTTTTGTTGTGTTGTGGACGTTTATATAGTCACAACTCACAAGACTACAAGAGGAAAGGCGTAAATAAAAACTTTTGTTCAGAGAGGTGGACTGTTGGTGCTTTTGGGTGGAGAACCAACATGGAAAAGTAGAAAAGCAAAGCATGATGGAAGGTATTGTAATGTAATGTAATATGTATTCAAAGGATGGAGTATGTCTCAGGGGTTGATCTTTAAAAATGAATAAATTAAAACATGATTTCATATTTCATAACAGAAAACGAATTAGAGGGAGAGAGGTAATAGTCCACAACCGTGTTTTTTTAGATAAAGAGAGAAAGAGAGGAGAGAGAGTATGTGAGTGTAGTGCTTTTGTGTTTGGGTTAAGGAAATTTAAAGATGCTTTGAGGGAGCACGACCTTTTAATTGCTTTTTTATCCACATGAGAATGTACAATTATTATAGTTCAAATTTAATGAGTCAGAAAGAACCAATTAAGGACGAGAGCATATAAAGCAGCAGCCTGAGCTTGCTTTTCCTGTAGGCATAACTACTACTACGGAACCGACTCTTACACATTAAGGAATCTATATCTATTTCATTATTTTTTTATATTTTCCTCTTCTTTCATATTTGGGGAAGTAAAAACATTCTCTCCTCCTCTAGGTGATTTGTTAGTTATTTTGAATATGTCACTGACAACTAATTAGACCAAATTAAAATATTTTTCTATGTTCATTTTTGTACAAAAAAAAAGGTACAAATTTGATAATTGCTTGATTTGCTTCATTTATTTATGTCTAGCCCAATATGAAATTACACCGTTCACGGAGAATGCAGGTTACCTGGTCCATAGTCTACCGAGCCCATAAAATCTGGCGAGTAGTCTCATAATAGTCCAATGGACCGTTATCGGGTTCTATTCGTAGATCCGACAAAATGCAATCCGATAGCATCCTTTGAAGTAGAACTGGGTAATGAGCCGGCGTCATCTCCAGTTCTTCGTCTCGCCTACTATTCCCAAGCTAGATCGAATCTAGGGTTTCTTCAACAATGGCTTTGTCGAGACGCGTCGGATCCAGTCTCCCTCTTTTGCGCCAGCTGATCAACCCCGAATCGATCGTCCCGCTTCGATCCCTGGCAAACCCGAATCTCGCGGTCGCTGAGGTAAATCACGTTCAAATATTTTGTTTAATAAGTTGCCTCTCTTCAGCGCTTTTGATCTCGATTATAGCTAGTTTTGGCGTATGGGGTCCTGATTTCCCGTGAAATATCATATATATATTTATTCTACGTGTGACATTTTGTTCAATTTTAAGTATATTGTCAGAAGATGGGTATAGAAGTAGAAATGCCTCAAATAAATGTCGTTGCAGTCCAACTGAACATAAATTTCATGTTCATAAGCAGATTTTTTTTTTTTTTTTTTATTTGAGCGCTTGGTTTGTTGTGATCATTCCATCTAGATTCAGATAGAAGTTGTTATTATCATAAAAAAAAATTCCTTTTTTTTAGAAAAGAAAATATTGATTTCTTATTTGTTTTATGGGGAAAAGAAATAATTATTTTTATTTTCTTTTCTAGGGAATGCTAATTTTCCAGTTTGTTTGCAATTGGGATTAACACATTTTTTTTTCTTTGAAGCAAAAGAAGCACCCTTATATATGACATTCTGTATCTGTTTTGTAGGGTTCAAGAACCTTTGCCTCCGAGGTTAAGTCAAGTGGCGCTGAACCTCAGCCTAAGGTATTGCAAAGAATCACTCAACCATATCGATTGCATTTTAGTTATTTAATACAGCACACACTTTATTCTACCTTATTTGTTTTTCTATAATTTTGTTATATATGTGTCTCAACCTCACTTAACTTGTCAGCTCCAACAAGTACTGGTTAGTGTGGGGATCTATAGATGAATACGGTGCAAATATTTCCTCTTCTTTATTTTTGTATGCTTCAATTTCCTTAAGAAAGGGATCTCATTTTTGGGTCTGTACCAGTAAACAGGTGCAATTCATTTGCTGCAGAAGTAAAATCCGTACACCTTACAGAGTTGAAAAGTTCTTAAATTATTTTGCCCATCTAAATTTTGTACAATTTCTATTGTAGCTTCCAAAGGCTCTCTATGGTGGGACGGGAAATTATGCTTCTGCCCTTTACCTAGCTGCTGCAAAGTCAAAATCAATTGAAAAGGTTGAATCGGAGATTCTTGATGTAATTCAGGCCTCAAAGAAGTGTGCCATATTTTCTCAGTTCGCGAAGGATTTGTCCGTCCCCAAAAAAACCAGAGTTAAGGCCATCCAGGAAATCTTTGGTGAGGCTGGCTTTTCTGACATCACCAAGAATTTTTTGGGTATGTTGCTGATATTTTCTTTTGCTCTTTGCACAATTCTACTTTATTATCTGGGATACTTCACTTTCGGATTGCAGCCAGTCAAGTCATGTCACGCATGTTTTATGTTATCCGTTGGTTTTGTTCCCCATTTATTGATGACACTTTTGGGTTTGTTTTTTTTATAAAAAAAATAAAGCGCTGTTGGCTAGTAACGGGAGGCTGAGGAACCTAGAGCGCATTGCAAAGAGGTATGTTGAATTGAGCATGATTCACAGAGGAGAGCTCAAAGTCGTCGTCACCACTGTCATTGTACGTATCACTTCCTTTTCTTTATTCTTTTTGCCTATTTGCAAATAAAATTGCCAAAATCTATCATAATTTGCTATTAATATTTGTAGATTTGGATTCAACTATTTAATAAGGGTGAAATTATGAAAAAAGTTAGCTAAATAACCTCATCTTTGTCATAGTAAACCTGGGATACTTCCTCAAGATTTGTTGTGTAATCTGTGGCATGTTTGCTTTGTATCCTCCATGTGTCTAACTAGATCCAGAAGCCCTTAATACATAGGTCTCTATCTCTAGTGATCTGGTATAATGGGTAAACTGCTTTTTGGTCAGTAGGATCCAGAATGTTGTTTGGTGGTGGGTTGGGGAGGGAAGTCAAAACCTAATAAGTACAAAATACCATTGCTTATATGAGAAATGTTTGGTCTTCTGTGAAATATGATTTGCAGAAATTGATATTGCTTTTCTTCTTATTTTTTGTTATCTGGCCTTCCATAATTGTGGTTGTTGCATTACTTAAATAAACAGATTATTCTTTCCGACTTAATATTTGGGACTAAAGGCTTGGTTGTTTTTGTTGTTGTTAATATCTCATAGAAGGGATTTGGATTAGGATTAGTAATCCTTTATAAATAATTGAGCTGTCTTCTTGTTAAACAGCCTCTTCCAGCAGAAGAGGAGAAAGAGCTGAAGCAGGTATTTGCGGAAAAACTCCCAGGAATAACTCTCAAGATTGAACAAAAGGTACACCTTTTATGCAACAATTGGCACCCAGAAAATTTAAATAGTCGCTCTTCTTATCCCCAACCATATGAGAGTTTTGAGTAATTGTTCTTACATTTGATGTTTTTGTTTGGAAGATTGACCCAAGCATACTAGGAGGAGTGGTGGTGGAGCTTGGTGAGAGGGTGTTGTATGACATGTCAATTAAGACCAGAGTGAAGCAAATGGAGAAGATCTTGCGTGATCCCGTCGATTTCTAACTCGTTTCTTTCTCCTTCATGGTCTGATAATATAGCACCAATCCACATTAATATGGGCTATAGCTTGGTGCTACTGTTTACTTATTTTTCTTTTGTGCATGGATACAAATAAGTTTTCTGAAAAAGAGACCTTGTGGGGGTCATAAGGCCAGCCAAGAAATTTTTTCTTTCTTTTTAGTGTTTTTCTTGAGCTTGCGATGGCTTGTTCAATTTTAACCATGATGTCTATTACCCTATTTTATTCATCTTTTGTTATTGGCATGGACCGACTTTAATCTATCTTCTGCGCATGATCACACAATAATTATACTTTTTTTACTTGAGACAATTATGGATTCAAACATTTCAGGTTCATATTGCATAATTAAAATGGAGGAATATGTTGCTCGTATTTGTGTAGTAGGATAGTTAGGTTATGATCCAGATATATTTGTCGCTTATTTGAGATGCCTATTTACTATTCGGATATGGTTTTAAATTTTAATTATCTGTATCCGAATAGTAAATATATATCTATCATATAGTTGAATATATATTACAAAAACAATTTATGTTATTCATTGTTATGAAAGGTGGATATTTGTAACTGTTTTTGTTTAATATCTGATTTGTATTTGTATCTGTTTAATATCAGGTCCGTATCTGAAAAATAAAAGCGGGTACCAATATGATTTTACCGCAATCCAATACATCATTGTTTCTGATCTGTTTGCACTCCTATTGTTGGGCAAGAAGATCCATGCTTGCCGCTGTTTGGATTATATAACTTAAATGCCCAAGGGGATATGAATCGTCATTTCTCGACTGGGGTTAATCTTTCTTTTCAATAACATTTTGGAATCAAGCGTTTTGGCACGAACTCGTAATTTTAGTCGATTTAGTTGATTTCACTGACAAAATTCCGAAATTTCTCTAGAACACAGCTAAAATTCCAGATTAGATCCGAGTCCAAAAGAGTTGGAATTGGGACGTCAAGGAGTCAAATCTGGGCCGGGCCCTCGAAATATCTCCAGTTATTATAGCGAGCAACTTGACTTAAAGGTCTGATTGGAAAAGTACAACAAGTACAACAAGAATTTAATTCATTTCAATAGAATAAAGTTTAAAAGAGATGATTGGAATTGAGATTAATTTTAAAATAAGAGAATTGATTTGGAAATATATTGAATAACGTTATGATTTTCACCTTATATACTGTGTATAATCTCTGTCATTTTCAATTTTTCTGCCATTGTATGATTGAAATATAGTTTAATGCTTGCGAGAGTTATCGTATACAAAATTTGAAAATTATTGATTTGTTTAAGTGCACTCTGATACGGTCCATGTTTTTTTGTTTATTTTATTTATTGCAGACCAGGACCAGTATACCGGTATCAGTACCAACTTGCTTTTATTTGAATGAATTGGCTCTTGAAATAAGCTGAATAAAGCAAAAAAAAAAATCAACAGTGTAATTCTTGTAAATCCTCAAAATTAATTACCATTTTGTTGTATAGCATTTCTCTAATCTCCTGCCCCAAGTTTCTGCTGAAGATGCCAATTATAACCCTCTGATCTCATCCATCAACGTTCCGATCATCAAATCGACGAGAAAGAGGCTTCTCTTTCTCGTTTGTTAGAATTCGAATCGATTCCGATCAGAGTGCAAATGAAGCTAGTGTTGGAGCTTGCTATGGTCATTGATCTACTACTTTTGGTTATCTTATTACAATGACTTGAAAATACAGGAGAGGAAGCTGTGTTATAGATCTATGTCCTTGGAGATCATACCATTCCATTGGTAGACCAGGGAATTAAATTTAGAGGTCTTCTAATCTTTGTCAAAAATTCAGTATCGACTATGTATGAATTATTCTATAAAATTTGTACAATTTTTCTTGGGTCCTTTGCCTTGTCAGGATTTTGCCATTCTGTCCAGTGACATAAGGGTGTCAATGGGTACGATACGAATTGGATGAAAATATTTTCATACTTATTAATAATTGACCATACTCAGACTTTATCTTTACTCATTAAGAATTAGTTTTATCTTATTCTACCCCAAATGCACGTAGTCTCTATGTAGGAGGTTATGAGTTCGAAATCCGGATGGAGGAAATATTTTGTTGTAATAACAAAAGTATGAAATTTGAAAGCTTAATTTTCATCTTTCTTCCAAAAAAAAAATAGTACCGAACAAAGAATAATACTAATATAATAATTAATTTTATTATTTTTTTACAAATACACCATCAAAACTTATTCATTTCACACATATACAATCACATAATTAATATAAAAAAACAAAATGCAAATGTGCAAGGAAATTCAAAATATGAATATCTTTCCAAATCTTTAACTGAAAACAAGACACGCAAATAAAAATAATTGAAAAAATAGAGATGTGCAATTACATAGAAGTACAATCACAACTAGGTCAATCAAATATTTATTATGCTTTGCTTATTGCATGTTTAATGTTCTATTTGATCTCTAATTGAATAAATGTTCTATTTGATCTCTAATTGAATACACATGACGCATCTATATATAATTTATTATTTACTCAGTGTTCTAAATAGCTACGCTATAGTTTTTTCAGACCATAAAAGCTACGCTATGAGATAAAAGTGCACTATTTCAGCTACGACTGCTATAGCTACAGCAGCTGGCCGTTTTTACCGCTACGCGCTATTGCTACCGCTATGCTACATGGGCTTTTTTGCAATTTACATGGGCTTCTATACTTTTGTTCATATTTCTAATATTACATGATCTGCTATAATAAGTATGTTAAACCGAACTATATACTTTTGTTCCTATTTGTGATTTAGTCTCTCATTCTATATCAGAAAATATTCAAATATTAATTCTTCATTTTCTTTTCTCTTCGTCTAGTATTCACATGTAAAATTATCGCCGTTCGTTTCATTGGAAGCTTATTTTGATTATTATAATATATAACATATTCAAATAGGTATACTAACTTTACTTCACTTATAAAATTAATTTAATTGCTCTTCGTCTATTATAATCTGTAATACTATAAAGCATGAACTATTAAATAATGTTACCTTATATATCTTTTTTTTTCCTTCTTATTTGCATGATTGAAAAAAAATATATAGACTTAGATCAGTTATCATTTAGTTATTACTCCAATTATCCAATATTTATTATGTTGATAATTAGTAGAAATATAGACTATAAATTTTGAAAATTAAAAAAACGCTATTAATTTTGAACTAAGTTTGGTTTGAATTAATTTCGAATCGAACTTTTTACGAACTCAATTTCGAATCTCTTACAAACTTTTTTATGACAAGAACGAGTGATCATGGTCGTCGAGAGCGAGAAGTGAAAGTCGTCTAGAGTTTCAGAACTGAGAGCGAGGATTACGACTTACGAGTTATGACTTATGGCTGGGCGGTCTTATATTTTAACTTTTAAGTCATTAGTGAACATAAGTTATCAGCGGAAATCAACGGTTCAGGTTACTTTGAGATTCTAACTAGAATAGTTTGCGAATCTATTTCGAACGAACCAGGTCCAGTTTGAGTTTGGTTTGAATTAATTTTAAACTATTTTGAATCGATTTTTCTACGAACTTTTTTGAATCAAACTCAAATCGAATCACGAACTACGAATTTTTTGTGCAGCCATAGATGCCATTAACACCCTTAATTAGGTGACAGCATACCAGCGGGTGCACTACTCTGTAGAAAAGGAAAAACGTGACACGCCGTGATTTGGTCATGTGACATGACGTGACGTGACTAAAATAGCAGCAGACGATCACGTCACGTGAATTGTCACGTCACGCGTAGTCACGCCGTGATCACGCTTGACGTGAATACACGTGATGTGACCATACGTGACGTGACATAACGTGAATTACTCACGTCAAACTTTTTTTTATATTTTAATTTATATTGTTAAAAATTCATAAAAAAGATTAAAAAAAAAGATATGAAAAATTCTAAAAAATTTGAAATGAGTAAATAATATTGTTAAAAATTCAAATTATAAATATTCATTAAGCTAAATTAATAATTCCAACCCTGATTATACATATTGTACCCATAATTTTCGTAATTGTGATCACACGTGACTATACGTGACCACGTGACGTGACGTGATCACGTGACGTGACGTAACGTGATCACGTGACGTGACGTGACATATAATTTTCATAGAATGTAGTCACGTCACGCGACACGCGAGTCACGTCACGTAATCGACACACGTGACGTGACTCGTCACGCCGTGACAAATTTCCTTCTCTACTACTCTGCATAGAACTTGGTGCTTGCACTCCTCATTTAAGAGTAAGACTCAATTATACAACTAAGCTAAATAATATTTCTTTTTGGCCTAACCTGTAATTTATCAACTCATGCTTCTCAATATAAACACATTATAATTGTAGATCAATCATAAGTACATAATAAAAAAATTAGTTGCCGCCTAGGCTTAAATATTCTGAAATGATGGGCCCCACTAAAGAATGGGAAACATGTCTGCTAAGGTTTGCTTGACATGATCATAAATAGAATATTATAAATGACGTCGTTAAGTTGTTGAATAGGAATGAATGTAGGAGAATGATGAGGTTGTTAAATTTTGTTGTCAAAATTTGAGATATCTTAGGAGTTAGGCATAGCTCACGGCTTATATCAATTGTTGGTTATTATCTCAGCAAATAAGATATATGCAATTACAATTGGAAGGATAATATCTTGTCAATTGTATTCATTTTGAGTCTCCTAACATATTATGTGTAAATGAAAAGGAATCATTTAATATATCTTTATCTTGACAATCTTAGTAGTAGTAAAATAAAATATAATTTTAAAACCCAACATTATAAACATGATGCATTGACAATATTCAAAATACATGAAATTCTGCAGAATGACTTTTTATTTGTCCAACAACACATCTATGGATTTTATTTAATTTACAAACTTATTAAATTAAAACAAAAAATTAAAATAAGAGCGAACAATTAATGATTTTATGTTTTCTCTCCTAAGTAACTTATAAAATATAGTGAAGTCTCCGTCACGAAATGCCTCCATTAATATTTGCTTTTGCATTGCAATCATGTCTGCCAATACCATAGCGTATCAATCAGGTCAGATTAAAATGATGTTTTTTATTAAGTCAATAATTCTTATATCTATGGTCAAATCGAGCAATCATCCCGTGTATAAAAAAATTAAGGAAGCATAAAACGATAATTAATTGTGTTAGTCCATCCAAAATTAAATAAGTTTGATCTCGTAAAGAGCAATTAATTGTTGTATTTCGTAAGACCATAAATTATGAGATAATTTAATTACAAGGATAAATCGTCAGAAGCAACAAAATATCTTCATTAGCCATGAAATTTTGCCAAAATTTTTATTAATCGAAATTAAATAAAAAAAATATCGTAAAAAATGGTAGATTTTAGAAAATTTTGAAATATAAGTAGAACGGGTTAAATTATCTCATCCCACTTAATGAAAATTCACTAATTAACCAAAAAAGCGCTGAGTAATTAGAGAATGTGAAAAAAAAAAAATGTGGAACGGTACTATCTATCCCGTCCAAGACCTAAAAAGAAATATACAGGAGCATCCAACTCCTATATTCGTTGTAATTAACATTAAAATCAAATTCTACATTTTCTTAAATTTTATAGCTAGCATACCTATAGTTGATAATGAAATCGAAGAATAAAGCTGATCTGTCACACCAATTGACCTTTGAATAAGGTTTGCAACATTGTATTTTTTTGTGTAATAGCCTTGATCCTTTTGGAACGAGAGGCATTACAGTTAGAACACTTTATCTCGGAAAAATTCACAACTGTTATGGACGGGATAGATATTACCGTCCGACATATTTTTTTTTTCACATTCTCTAATTACTCAGCGCTGTTTTGGTTAATTAGTGGATTTTCATTAAGTGGGACGGGAAAAATTGTCTTGTCCGGTGGGACGGAATGATTTAACCTGTTCTACTTATATTTCAAAATTTTCCTGAATCTATCATCTTTTACGGTATTTCTTTTATTTAATTTCGATTAATAAAAATTTCGGTGAATTTTGTGTGTTATTATTTTATACATATTCATGAAAAAGGAGGCGACAAACTGTATTTATTTACCAAGTGAGAACCATTACCTGGACTATGATGACCGAAATTTTTATTTATATACAAAACAAATAATAAATTTAACAATCTATACAATTTTTTTATGAAATTCACAATCTATCCAAACCGATGACAAAATCATCGGTTTCAGAAAGCTAGAACCGATGACACTGTCATCAGTTTAAGCCCAGCATAATTTTTGATGCTTTCTGCACACTTTTTGAAATAACGAACGACTCAGATTAAAACACTGTTTGTAATGATTACAAAGTTGCGCAAAGTTTCATCGAAATTAGATATTTTCATTAGATATTTTTGTTAAATTTTTATTTTTTTTAAAATAGAAAGACCATAATATTTTCTGTATTTTCCTAGAAGTGACTTTTGAATCGGGATCAATAATTCAGTTTCAAAGTATTTTTATTTTTTTCTAATAACACACAAAGAAATATTTTAATTTTTCTTATAGTCATGAAAAATTCGATCTGAAAAATATTGATCCGGGTTATTTGTTTAAATCTTTCTAATAAATCAAATTATATGGTATTCTATCTAATTTAAAAAATATATTTAAAAATATTTCTAATATTTTAATAAAAAAAATTATAACATTTTCTAATTAAATAAAAAAATAAAAAATTATTTTAAATTAAAAATATCTAATTTGATGAAAGTTTGCGCAACTATGTAATGATTACATTTTTTTATTTGAATCTGAGTCGTTCGTTGTTTCAAAAAGTGTGCAGAAAGCATAAAAAATCGTGCAACCGATGATATTTTTTGTTTGCGCAACTATGTATTGATTACATTTTTTGTTTGAATCTGAGTCGTTCGTTGTTTTAATCTGAGTCGTTCGTTGTTTCAAAAAATGTGCAGAAAGCATCAAAAATCATGCAGCCGATGACATTTTTTGTTTGCGCAACTATGTAATGATTACATTTTTTGTTTGAATATGAGTCGTTCGTTGTTTTCTGAGTCGTTCGTTGTTTCAAAAAGTGTGCAGGAAGCATCAAAAATCGTGCTGGACTTAAACCGATGACATTGTCATCAGTTCTAGCTTTCTGATCGGTTTTAGTTTCTGAAACCGATGACTTTGTTTGAATATATTGTGAATTTCATAAAAAAATATTGTATAAATTGTTAAATTTATTATTTGTTTTGTATATAAATAAAAATTTCGGCTATGAAATGATGACATGAGCAACAATTTGGGTACTCTTTTTGGGGACCATGAAGCGTTTCTGTACTTTGACAGCGAGTGCCCTGCCTGTTTGGCTTAACGAACCAAACAAAGCAAATCCTCAAAGACATGCCATTAATCCTCTTTAAGTCACCTACTCATACAAGCCTCCCTCTCTTCAAGTAAAACCAACACATCTGACATCCCCCCCCTCACTTTTCCTTGCTGCAATGCCTCTTTCTTCCTCTCTCTTCACCTCTTCACCTCTCCCTCTCTATCCCTCCATCTTTCTCCCTCTCTCTCAAACAGATGACACAAATTGCCAAGCAAGGCGGTCTACTAACCGTCGATTGTGTCGTCATATGTTGCTGTTGCCCCTGTATAGTGCTCCAAGTTACAATATTTCTCTTTATTAGGTTGCCCTATAAACTAGCAGTGAAATCCAAAAGAATTATACTCAAGAAACTCCACAAGAGATTGAGAAAGCGCAAAGATGGTGATAATAATGATAATGTTGTTGTTGTCAAGAGAGATGATAACGAATGCTTTTGGATGGAATTCGATGATCAGCCTGAGAGAAGCGAACAATCCGAGCTGCGGGAACTTCCTGTAATCCGCAAGTCTGGTAGGGTTTTGTTTCTTGGATCAGAAGAAGGCAATGATGAAATGAATGCATGGATAGCTGAAGATATGAAATTTGTTTTCCGTGAGAGAAAGGCATGTCTGGGAGATGAGGAAGCATGGAGGGAAATGTCCGAGAGAGGTGTCTTTTGGTTTGGGAGCTTTTGGGCCAACGGCCATTATTTAGAATAGTGTTTATTTTCTGGCAAGTACTTAAAATACAATTTGCAAAGAGGAAATTTCAAACATATGAATCATAAACACACACGGTTATAGAGGAAATTAACTTCCCACATATTTCAGCTTAAATTTCCTGTTATCTGTAACCTACAAATATGCAACAAGATATTTGAGAGCTACAGAAGGATGTAATCGACACATTAAAAATAGCACAAAGGATGATTGTTAAAGTCTTTGGAGTTGGAAAAATGAGTTATCTTTCATAAATTGATAATCTGTCTACATATACAATCCAATCTTACACTTTAGCCCCTATAAATATTATATTCACACTTTTACCAAAATATCCTTATATTAACAATACAATATCCAACACTCCCCCTCAAGATGATGCATAGATATTTATCATGCCCATCTTGCCTATTACATTGGAGAAGTCTGTGATACTCAACCCCTTTGTGAAGATATCAGCAATTTGCTCCTTGGTTCGAACGAAAGGCATACATATAATGCTCTCATCAAGTTTATTCTTGATAAAGTGCTGGTCAATCTCCACATGTTTGGTTCTATCATGTTGTACCGGGTTGTTTGCTATGTTTATGGCCGCCTTGTTGTCACAGTATAACATTATGGGTTTGTTCTCTAACAACCCCAATTCCAATAACAATCTTCGTAACCACAACCCTTCACTCACACCTTGGGCCATGGCCCTATACTCAGCCTCTGCCGTGGACCTTGCGACTACATTCTGCTTTTTGCTTCTCCAGGAAACCAAATTACCTCCAACAAACTAGCAGTAGCCTGAAGTAGACTTTCTATCATCAAGACATCCTGCCCAATCGGCATCTGTATAGACTTCAATCCGAGTGTTTCCATTTTTACTGAGGAGCACACCTTTTCCTGGACAGCTCTTGAGATACCTCAGAATCTAATACACGGCCTCTTGATGTGGAACTCTAGGGTCGTGCATGTATCTGCTCACTACGCTCACAGCATAAGCGATGTCAGGTCGAGTATGAGCCAAGTAGATTAGTCTGCCTACTTGGCGCTGATACTGTCCACTATCTACTTGATCACCTATTCCTCCCTTCAACTTGTTATTAGGGTCTATGGGTGTATTGGCAGGTCGACACCCAAGCATCCCTGTATCACTCAGCAGATCTAGAACGTACTTTTGTTGTGAGAGAACTACCTCTTTCTTTGAACGAGCAACCTCAATGCCTAGAAAGTAGCGCAATTCACCCAAGTCTTTCATTTCAAACTCTGTGGCCAGGTTGACCTTAAGCCTCTTCATCTCAATAGGATCATTACCTGTCAACACTATATCATCCACATACACAACCAGAATGCAGATCTTCTCTCCTTTCTTTTGGATGAACATTGTGTGATCGGCACCACTTTGCTGATAGCCTAGTTTTTTCATGGCCATAGAAAACCTGTCAAACCAGGCTCGTGGTGACTGCTTCAACCCGTACAGGGAGCGCTTTAGACGACACACTTTGCCCTCCAGTTGTTCATTTTCAAACCCAGGTGGGATCTCCATATACACCTCTTCCTTTAGGTCACCATGAAGAAAATTATTTTTAACATCCAGCTGGCACAAATCCCACCCAAAGTTTACCGCACACGAGATAAGAGTTCTGACAGTATTCATTTTAGCCACTGGAGCGAAGGTCTCCTCGTAATCCACACCATATGTTTGTGTATAACCCTTGGCCACCAATCTGGCCTTGAATCTGTCCACCTTTTCTTCAGGAGTATGTTTTGTCGAGTACACCCACTTGCATCCTACAGTGCTCTTATTCAACGGTCTCGGGACCATATCCCAAGTGTCATTCTTGACTAATGCTCTCATCTCCTCGAACATTGCCTTCTTCCACTTTGGGTCCTGCATTGCTTTCTTCCAATCACATGGAACAGAGTTAGAGTGTAAGGAGGTTACAAAGGCTTTGTAAGTTGGGCAAAGTGTCTCAAATGAGACATAGTGAGAGATAGGATGCGATGTGGAGGCACCTTCCCCTTGCTTCAAAACAGTTGACCGAACTCCTTTGCGCAAGGCAATAGGAAGATCGAGATCAGAGAGGAGAGGAGTACCTGAGGGTAACTCTGAGTTACCTGAAGGCTGTGGTGTGAGCGAGCCATCGACAGGAGCAAGCAATTGGTATTGATCTTGGGGGGGGAGATTGCTCAACATTCTCATGACGAGGTTTTCGAGTATAAACCTTGTAGATCTGTCTATTAGGAGGTGGTAGGATTGAGTCCAGATCTGTCTTTGTAGTCGGACTCATAGTATCAGCCATACTGCTATCAGATCCCCCCTTACTCTCCCCCTCTCGACCACCTTGGTCCGAGGGATGGGTGATAACCACCTCAAGAAGGTCATGAAATGTGACTGAAGATGTATTGGACTGTGCATAGGAGAGAGTAAAGTAGGGTTCTGTTTCGCGGAATGTCACATCCAAGCTTTCCAGTATCCTTTTTTTCACAGGGTCATAACATCTATACCTTTTTTTCCCACTGGAGTACCCAACAAACACACATTTGTGAGCCTTAGCATCAAATTTACTAATATCTGGACTTGTGTTATAAACAAAACACACACAACCAAACTTTTTGGGAGGTACCTTAAATGAGGTCGTCCCTGTGAGCATTTCAAGTGGTGTACTAAAGTCCACTGCTCTCAACGGCATTCTGTTGATCAAATAAAGGTGACAAACCACCTAGAACCAGACAGAGAAGTAACCCTCGAGGGCCCCCAAACATCAGAATGAACAATATCAAAGCAAGAAAAACTTCTATTACCAAAAGAGGAATACATTGTTCTGGTGTGCTTAGCAAACTCACACGCATCGCATACTAGTTTAGTCTTGCTACACTTAGAGTACAACTTGGGATACAACCTTCCAAGTACAGTAAAAGATATATGGCCTAAACGGCAATGTAATAAAAACATCTCCAACTCTGGAGTCTCTGCCAAACAGGCTCTTGGGTCCAAAACTTCCCCTCCTTGCTTGAGTCGGTACAAGCCTTCACTCCTCTTGCCAATACCAATCACCTTTTCTGTCTTCAGCTCCTGCAACACAACATGAGTAGGAGACAGAGAAACAACACAGTTAAGATCATCTACCAATTGACTAACTGATAGGAGGTTATTAGTGAAGTTAGGAACATGAAAGACTGTCGATAGCTGAAGGTCTGGAGTACATGTTACATCCCCAATCCTGCTATTGAACAAAGTGAGCCATCGGCTGTTTGTACCTTTTCTCTCCCAGACATAGGCTTATAGGTTTTGAACATTGTGGGGTCAGGGGTGGGTCATGTGTTTAGATGCCCCAAAGTCTACAATCCAGGACCTATCAAGGCTAGACTCAACTATTAGGGCTTTCATAACAGTGCTAACAGGTTTAACTACAGTGGTGAGAAGAGAAGAGAGAGTGTAACCGTCAGCCCCAGATGCAGCAGCAATCGGTGCAGCAGTGCTAGTCGAAGTGGTGGATGAGAGTCTCGCTGCAAGCTGGGTCATCAGCTGGGCTAGCAAGTCATCGGGGCCTAAACTCGGCTTACCAGTAGTGTCAGCCACATGTGCCTGCTGGTATCCTGATCCACTGCGCCCCAGTCCACGACCTCTGCCTTGTCCTCTGCCACGACCTCTAGGGGTGTTCATCGGGGCCGGTTTATTTGGTTTTTAACCGAACCGGAAAAGTTTGGTTCAAACGGTTCGGTTTTTCGGTTTAATTGGTTTGGTTCGGTTTAATTTTTCATACTGTTCGGTTTCTACAGTTTGGTTCGGTTTGTAATATCAGAAAATCGCAATAACCGAACCGACCGATTATAATAACCTAGTCCAAATCTGAGCCGTCTCCCTCTTCGCGTGAGAACCAGAATCGCGTTTCACCCTCACTTCTCCAGACCATTCCAAAATCAAATCGCCTCTATGCTCTCGCTCTCCCGCTCTCCCGCTTCGCGCCTTCACCGGGGTCAAATTGACGAACGTGCTCACACCAACTCCTGTCGCTTCACCCTACCCTGCTCATCCGTCAAATCAGTGAAATCTGGCCGCACGATGTTGTGCATCATAGCACAGGTGTCTCTCTCTCTCTCTCTCTCTCAGATTCTCAGTTCAATTTTCCTATTTGAGACTTTGAATCTCTCCTCTCCTATGCTATTTTTTCCCTCTTTGAGTATTTTCTCTCTTATTTATCTATTGATTTGAGAGAAATTTCTCTCACGTTAGCTTGTTTCTTGCTTTTTGTTTGTAAATCTATTTGACCAACAAACCCAACAAAAGCAGTCGGAGACGAGAAATTAGCAAAATATTTTAATTTGTTGAATTTCTCTATCTCTAGGTCACTCGGGCTGTAATAATGGTTTGTCAAGTTTACCTATTGACGTCTTCCTCTGACATTCTTATTGTTGTAAAATTCATTTCTCATTGTTTTCTAATCATGAATAGAAATAGCAAAAGAGGGAGAAGCTCCTGTGGGTGGTCCGAAGGGAAAAGGGAAAGCATTTCTTTCATTTTTGGTGAAAGAAGAACAAACAGCTCAGGGGTTTACATTTGGTGTCTCAAATGCGGGGTTTACATTTTACAACCAGTTTAGTTTTGTTTGATGCAATGTATGTAAATTTGGTAGTCTGATACAACTATTTTAGTTTTGTTAGATACAACCAGTTTAGTTTTCGTTGGCACTAGCTTTTTGTTGTTGTTGTTTGTTGAGTTACCAAATGGTAAATATAACTAACAAGAAGACAAAACAGTTACAAAAAAATTATACTGAGTACATATTCAGAAGGAAGCAAATGCTGGATGTCATAGATTTATTTCCTTGAGACTCTACTTTGTTGCTTTTATTTCTCATTTTTATGTGCTATACCAGTAAATTGGTTGTGCTGGTAGAAGAGTCATATAGGTTAAATAGGAAGCATGTGGCAACTGTGCCCTTTTAATTTTTAGATATGCAAGGATGTTTTTATAACTCCTTTTAAGTTTCTAATGCAAGCCTACGGTGTTATCATCAAATAAAAAAAGAAGGAAACAAATGGTACTAAAAAAGGAGTAAAAAAAATGATCAGAAAATACAACCAAAAGAATCTGACAATATGCTTAATGAAACTTGTGAATGACTGCTTTATCAATATACTTTGGTTTGTTCGGTTTAACCGAACAAACCGAAATTTACTTTGGTTCGGTTTTAATCGGTTGATATGTTTAATTCGGTCGGTTCGGTTTTATTTTTGAAAACCGAACAAAACTTTGGTTTGCCTATTTTATTTCGGTTTTAACCGAACCGAACCGATGAATACCCCTAACGACCTCCATCACGACCTCGACCTCTGGCTGGCCTTCCATGTAGGTCCCAGCAGGTCTCTCGAGTGTGATTCTTCCTATGACAGTGATCACATACTTTATCACCCTGGGAGGACACTGTGTGTGGCTGGCTCAACATAGCTGAACCCTCCTGTACTGGCAAGGGTATCATTGCCTTCCTCCTGCTTTCCTCTTGAACCGCTACAGCAAATGCATCACGAAGAGCAGGTAGCAGATTTCTCTGCCAGAGACTCTGTCGAATCTGTTCGAACTCAGAGTTGAGGCCAGCAAGGAAGCGAAAGGTCCTTCTTTTCTCCAACCAGTTTGTGAAAGCTAATGCATCTACTGAGCATGTCATAGCCAAAAGATCAAAGAAATCCATCTGCTCCCACATATTGTTCAATTCTGAGAAATACTTAGTTACACTCATTTCTCCCTGTACCAAACTATCTGACTTAGACTGGAGGTGATAGATCTGCCCATGGTTACCCTTCTGAGAGTACATCTCGGCTGCTCGGTTCCACACTTCTCGAGCAGTGTTCAACATCATAAACTGACTTTGCAGTCTAACCTCCATCGAATTGACCAGCCATGACATAACTTGCCCATCGTCTGCCTCCCACTTCTGAAATGCAGCTGTCTCTTCTATCTTCTTTTTCTTCTTAGAAGTCTCTTCCTGTGCAGCTTCTGGTTTCTTTGCCGTACCGGTGACATACCCGGTTAGTCTCTGACCTTTCAAGTGCATAAGCATTTGCCTTGAGCACAACAGATAGTTTTCAGTCCCATTCAATCTCACTGAGATGACCTGAGAAGATTTGGAGAAGTTCCTGTCTTCTGCCATTTTTTCTCTTTTTTTTTGGAAACCTGAGATGAATGAACGAAAAGAGGAAATGGAGAAACGCGAGTTCGCTCTGGCGAAATGGAGACAACACGAGTTCGCGCGCTGGCGAAATGGGGAAAACGCGACTTCGCACTGTGACTTCGCGCGATGGGAGAAAACGCGACTTCGCGTGATGGAGGCACAGCGACTCCGCGCAATGGAAGCACAACAACTACATGACGGACTTTGCTCTGGGCGGGCGCTCACGCGACACACGCAGCAGAGAGAAATTTCTCCCGCTCTGATACCATGAAGTCTTTGGAGTTGGAAAAATGAGTTATCTTTCATAAATTGATAATCTGTCTACATATACAACCCAATCTTACACTTTAGCCCCTATAACTATTATATTCACACTTTTACCAAAATACCCTTATATTAACAATACAATATCCAACAATTGTTTTAATTTAAGTGTAAGAAATTGAGGGAGTGAAAACGTTCTTATTACACCGCACGAAGCGTCATCTTTGATCGTGTGGTTCCTAATTGTATAGCTTCCCCAAGTCCTAGCCATGTCTTCTGTAGTGTCTCTTTGTTGATGGAAGTTCATCACAAGAAATTCAGGGCGGAGCCAGACTTTCAAATTATAAGGGTCACATATATTATATTGAAATCAATTATATAAAATTTTTATGGAGAATGAAGATCAATTTTATAACATCATCACATTTTACTCTAAATTATATATTTAGAAAATCATACATAAATACACACAAAAAAATTAAAATGAGAATTAATTGACCCCTTCCTTCTACTTAAGTCCAGCCCGACAAGAATCAAACCAACTCCACTATTACACATTTCAGAATCTTGTTTGTAGTGTCTCCGTCAGTGGAAACCACTTCTCCAGAGAAGAAAGCGCGCAATATCTGGTGAATTCTCTCTGATGCCTAAAATCATTTTATAGCTTTTAAGGATCAAGAGAACACAGATACAGATCATATACTAGAGGGTGCTTGTAAGGAGTGCGTACCTCTGAGATATCTCATATTTTGCGTGACCGATGTTTCCGGTGGCCTATTTGGGGACAGCGCAGGGGGCCAGTATTAGTTGAGCTTTGAGATTCATGCAGAATGTATTTGAACTTTGAGATTTTCCAAAAAGTCACCCAAAATATGAGATATCTCAGAGAATGCAAATTTGCTTGTAAGGCACCTCCCTGAGTGTACATTCTTTGCAATTAATGCTTCAGGTGCTTTACCAGACATTAGCTCAATCTCTCTGGTATTATTTAATATTCTCAAAAATGATCTGAAAACCTAAGTATTGATACAAATATCTTCAAAAAAAATTCAACACGTCTTTACCAATTCCAATACTAAACTTTTATGGTACTTTATAAGTATGTTTTACTAAATAACATTTAGTTTCTAGTGAACGAGTTGCAGTACCGATAGTAACAGCACACGGATAGTCTCATCAAATTATATGAATACAACCCAAAATATTCAGCTGTGAATCCAAAAAAAGAATATAAATGATTAAACTACAGTGACAAGAGAATGAAAGAAGGAACTTTGAATGTGAATTAAACATATTTGATAGACACAACTACTACATATGAAACAGTTAATCATACACACAGCAATCCAAAGTTAAACAAAACTTCTGTAAGGATGAAAATTTATTACGTGGCAGCTTCACATTTATACAATCAAATTATGCTAACTACACAAAATTGAAAATAAAAAGGGGTATCCATGGTCTTTATACCAGATTCAACACTACTATAGGTTTCTCTTCTCCGTATTACTTTGGATATAGCTTTAACATTGTTCCTAAACCAGAATAGGTGGACTGTTGAAAGGCATAACTATCTCAAAAAAAGTTCCTGAGCGAGATAAGAGAAGAAAATAATCATAGTGATGACTAAAAGTTGCGGGTACTCAGATTGGAATTGGTGCGGCTGTGGTAGGAGTCAGAGCTAAAGTCCTGGCTTCCAAAAGCCATCTTTTGGAAGAGTTTTATATCAGCCGTATTTGCCACATTAAACATCTGGCTCTTCCCTGGTTGCACCCCATTGCTTATGTCCACCTCATCCGTCAGACTGTCAAGAGCTCTCACCACCTAAAAAAAAAAATACAAAATTGACATAATATACATAACTTTGTGGGTGAAATTGTAAAACATGTTTCAAATGTATGAAAGATCGACATGGCATCTAGGGTGACGCTTTATTATAAGACATGGGTTGAGGAAATGTACGGCTTTTCAAATGAAAAAAGAAAATAATATAAAAAAATTAATACTTGGCTCATTTTGGGTCTTCGTGAGGCCGAATGGCGAATACAAGCAGCGGCTGTTTCAACCATGCGAAACATTTCAGTCTCTATGTAGTTTGTTCCTAGCCTTGGATCTACCAATTCCTTGAAATCTCCTGACTCTAATGCTTCTGTCAAGTGTGGCCTCGCCTACAAAGAAACTAATTATAAGCACAAAAAATATCTCCAACTGACAACTTCTACTGAAATTAGGACAATGGTGCATTTCATTTTGTGATAACTGAAAAGAACTATTTGGCAGTTTGATCAAGGTGATACCCTGTTGTATTATATTCACTGTGCTGCACAGGATTGGTACCAAACTGAGGATTTGGGGTCGGCTACCATCTTCAAAGAGAAGGAAACAAATTAAGAGAAAAAAACAATATAGGGAGCTTACCCACTCAACAAGACTCTCTTCCCCAAGAGGCCGGTTTCCATCAACAGGTTTTCGACCAGTAATGAGCTCTAAAAGCACTACTCCAAATGAGAATACATCAGATCTCTCTGTCAGTTTTCCTGTTGAGGCATATTCAGGTGCCAAGTATCTATAAATTGCCACACACAAAAAAATAAAATAGAAAATAAGAGGATTGATAACAGCAAGTATGAGAATGACAAACAATATTATTTCAGCCAAAAGTAAAGCAGTGCTTTTTTTCATCTAATAAGTCCGGGGGAGATACAAAAGATAAACAAATAAAATTCAATTAGGGTTGATTTTGCCTTTTAATCATTTTATGAACCCATTTAAAAAAATGACCAAAAGAAAGAATTGAATAAGGTAAGATTGCAGAAGCCACTATTGTTCAGTATGCAGGGTATGATGTTAAAAAGAAGTGATCAGATTAGGTTTGGAAAGTTAACAATTTCAGTGATGGTAACATACCCAAAAGTTCCCATGACACGGGTAGATACATGAGTGACATCACTTCCTGCTGGCCTTGCAAGCCCAAAGTCAGCAACCTAAGACATGCCACACTTTTATTAGCAATTTATTTTATTAAAATATGATCAGACAGCTACTGGTCAAAAGGACTTAGACAACGAAAAATTAAATTTGAAAGAAAAATCTTTGAATGCTTATTGATATTGACCTGTGCTTCAAAGTTGTCATCTATGAGTATATTGGATGATTTGATATCTCTATGAATAATTCTTGGATGACCTACATAACAATACAAGGCAAGATAGATTCAGAAGGGAGACTAGAGTATAAAAAAAAAAAAAAATGACAGCCAATGCATGTACTAAGAAATAATTTGGATCGTATATATGCAAATAATTGAGAGAGAGAAATTACAATCCTCATGTAAATAAGCTAATCCACGGGCCGAACCAGCTGCCACCTTAACTCTAGTTGACCATTCCATACATGGTTTTCCTTTTGCTACACGTGAATAGTGAATCAAAGAATGTCCAAAGCAATTTCTGGAAAATAATGAGGCATATATGAACACAAGTCTTACCGAAGAGATGATAATGCAGTGTACCATTTGACACAAAATCATACACCAACAGTCTATGATCCTCGGAAATGCAATACCCAACAAGGGACACCAAGTGCCTATGGTGGACCCGGCTTATGATCTCAACCTCAGCCTGGAATTCCCTCTCTCCCTGGCCCCCGCCTCCTTTTAGCTGTTTAACTGCCACATCTTTCCCATCTGACAACGTCCCTTTGTACACACAACCAAACCCACCTTCACCTAAGATTTTTTCTGGCGCAAAACCACCTGTTATTTCATATAGCTCTTCATATGAAAAGCACGCTTGGGAGCTGACGATGCTCACATCATGCATCTTACTGCCGGTCCTTGTGGTAGCTGAGCTGAAGTTGCCAGAGCTGTTGTAGTTGCTAGAATTGTAGTTATTACCGGAATTGTAGTTCGGCCCAGAGTTGTTGTTATTGTAGTTCGGTCCAGAGTTGTTGTTCGGGCCAGAGTTGTAGTTGTAGCTTGCCGGTGGGCCCCCGCTATAGTTTACTGACATTCCTCGGTGTGGAGATGCCAACAAAAATGGTGTCTCTATATTAAATATTAAAATTGCTGTGTTGATGTTGCTGTTTGATTAATGGTAATTTTGCCAGTTTTTCAGTTCAAAATATTGGTGATTCCAACTGAATTTACGAACTTTTACTGGTCTAGTTTTCAACAATTTAAAGATGTTTCAAGGGCATTTTTTCCCTTGTACTGACAAAAATGAATTGAATTAGTATATAACAACTCAGTTCAGAATAAGGCAACCCTGGTACCAGTTCATTATTATAGGCTGGTACATGTGGATTCCTAACTTGAATTAACCCGACAGATATGATGACTGCCGGACCACTGGTCTTCTAAAGCTTAAGTTTTACAAAGCCAACAAAAAAAAAACTGTGCTGTAGTTTGAGAATTACCTGACATCTGACTAGTACTATATTGACCTGAGGGCATCCCAAAACCCTGCTGGTAAACCTGTGGCTGGTAACCCTCCATGATGGGCCTTCTCTTCCTCCTGTAACAAATTATGCCCACTAAACCAAGCAACACAACAGTCACTCCCAAAGCAATCCCTGCTGCGGCCCCGCTGCTGATGCCGCCGCTAGAAGGAGGGGATGAACTTGTGCTAGAAACTGGCAATTTGGGCGGAGGTGGGGTTGACGCTGAAGTTCCTGGAGGAGCAAGAGTTGGTGTTGTCGAAGAGACTGGTGACGATGGGGTTGTGGTCCCTGAAGAAGTAGGTGGTGCTGCTGTGTTGTTTTTCTCAGGAGGTGGGGATTTTAGTACAGCTGGTGGAGGCGACGTTGGAGCAGTGGCTTTAGGCGGTGATGGGGTCGTGCTGTTAGTTGCAGGGGGGGTACTATCTGTTGGTGGTGGAGGTGACATGACAGGTGCTGCAGGTGGAGGGCTCGAGTTTCCTGCATTGGGAGGTGGAATGTTGGTGATTGGGGGAGGAGGAGTTGGTACGGTCGGTGGTGGAGCCGCAGTGACAGGAGGGGATGTGGCAGGGGGTGGTGCAGATGATATGGCAGGGGGTGGTGCAGATGATGTGGCAGTGTCGGGCGGAGGGGGTGAATTGGCTGCTTCCGGTGGAGGGGTGGAGGTGGTAGGGGCAGGGGGGGTGAGTGTTAGCAGGGGTGGTGGTGCAGTGTTGGTTGTAGAGTCGGGTGGCGGGATCAGTGTTGTTAAGTCAGGTGGTGGTGGGGTCTGTGCTGTTGAATTGGGTGAAGGAGTTGAGTCGGTGGGTGGCGAGGCCATGATTTAAGTGTTGTCAAGTTTTATCTGGTTGTGCTGAGTCAGGAGGTGGTGATTAGACAAAAGGCCTGGAGCATTGGTTGTGCTGAGTTTCTACTATAAGAGAAATTGGAAGATATGTTTTGTTCTGTAATGGAATTTGAATGCCGGTTGTGATTGATATCTTCCTATCGTAAAATGCAGTGAGATTTCTGGATAAAAGTCTAGTAATATGGTGAATTGGAAGAACTTCTTTGGGTTTTTTTTTTTAAATTGTGGCAGGAATTCTCAAACTAAGCGCCAATAAGTTTGTACAATTGAACCTAGTGAAACTTTGGTTGAAGAGGCAAAATGTCAAGCAGCATATGTGCAAAATTTTATTGCCAAATTTTGAAATACCCTCTTAAAAAATAAAGATCTAAATTGCGCATGAAGTTGAACTAATCTCTAAAAAAACCAAGCCCACAAAAAAAGAAAAAAAAATAATAAGAGGGAAGAAGTTGTGCAGCTTATCAGAACAAGCGCGTTCTAAATCAAAGAAAGAGATGACACCAAAGAGGAACCCTGATTGAAAAACAAGTTACTAAACTGTATTTAATACCTGACAAGAACAAGGCAATGTGACATTACCATTTTTCCATGGAATGCACCAAAGGTGATTAGAAATGAGAGAGAAAGAGAGAGGTTGAAAGGAGGGGAAATGGGAGCGCCTAAGGCCTCTCCTTTAGAACGTGCTCCCAACTCAAGAAGCTCTACTCTACGCAGAGAGAGAAAGAGAGAAGAAGAGAGAGATTGGTTCAAGGAAGACTTCAGATTATTGAAATAAAAAATGCATGTGTTTCTTCTTTTAATATGTATTTCTTTTATTCTATGTTCGGCGATACCAGAAATGAAATCTCGGAGGAGACGCGGGAGATGGAACTTCAGATTTTCCTGGGACGATTCCCGGATTGGATTTCATAAATCGGATCGGGTTCTACAAAGATCAAAGATCCAAACCGAATGAGATTTGACTATATAAGATTTCGAAGATACATAATAATCGGATACAATTTCCATTAATTCGATCTGTTCTCATATGTGTGTATATATAGAGTACAACTAGGGTGCTCCTAAGTTCACCTATTCTCTTGTGAACTCAACTATAAAATCTATCGAATCGACTTTAAACGATGAATTCAAACTGTTGAAATTCTTTTACCTAATGAGTGATAGTCTACATGTAAAAATTTTAAAGTTTTGAATTAATATAATATACAGTCAAGTGGTCAAAAGTTTAAGGTTTATAAATTAATTTTAGTGCATTCATTTTTTTAACACATTTTGACCATTTGACTCTATATTAGATTAATTCTAAACTTTAAAATTTTCACATGTAGACGCATCACTCATTAGGTGGAAGGATTTCAACAGTTTGGATTTATCGCTTAAAGTCAATTCGATAGAATTTAGAGTTGAGTTCACAAGAGGCTTTGGTGAACTTAGAAGCACCCTAGTTCTATTCATATATATAACTAGTATTTGCCCGCACTTTATTACAGATTCAAAATTTAAACAGAAAATAAAAACAAATCAGACCAAATATTTTCATTTTTAGTAATATTTATTGTTTTATAAACTTTTTTATTCAACTATGAAAAGAACTGTTTTGTCTTTACCTCTTCATTAAATAAGAAGTAATCATATTGAGCAAATATATTAATTACTTTCTTATTTTATTTTAATCAATAATATAAAAGGAAAGAAGGAAATAAATACTATCAATTAATTGTTTTCATGACAACATTCATGTGAAAAAATTGTAATGAGAAAATCAGTGTGTAGCGAGTGTTTATAAAACTAAATACAGACTTCAATACATTGCCAAATAAAATTACAATTACATAATTTTTTTATCTTAACCGTTTAAAATAAAGAATTTAATCACAGTTGTTGATGGATCAGGACATCTACATGCTGAATATAAGAAAAGGAGAGATGTGGATGCGTATATCGTTGAATTGTTAACAATATGCATCAACAAACATTTTGCCTAAAAAATATTCAAACCAAGTTGGAATTGGATGATTCGATAAACCATGAACAAATATTTAAAACTGAATAAATATAGTTACAATTTTTTGGTAATAAATTTAACAAATAGATTGACAAAAAAAATCTACTTAGTTAACCTTGATTCTCACCAAAAATATATAAAAATAATAATACCTTATTCTATTTTTTTTTTATAATAACAATCTGATCTAATTAATAGTAAATAAATAACGTTCTAAATTTTTGTGTATTGGAGACTTGATGAGACAACTTTTGAGGTTTTTTTTTTTTTGCTTCGGTCCCATGAAAAAATCTCCAGCATAAAAATTGTTTAAAGTGGTATGAAAATGTTTGGATATGCATGAGAAATTGAGAATAACACTAGTCGGAAATTAGTGTTTTTTTTTTATTTGAATGCAATCCAAATAAGTTTCTCTCTCCGGAATAGTGTTGGGTTAGTATTATGAGGAGTATTATGCTAACTCAATATTGTGTACGTGTGTTTAGATGTGTGAGGAATAATCCTAACTCGGGTTAATGAGTTATTCTGTGTCATATTCCGTATTTGAATATGTGAGATGTTCAGAATAGCTGTTAATAACCATGCTGTTTAACTATTTCAATCAAAGGCTAAATTAGTGACTATTCCAAATAGCTGGTTTAGCATACTTACCTCAATAACATAATTTTTCATTGAAAGACACGTAAAAATAGTGGGTTTGTACTTTTTAATTAGCACTATTTCGAATATAATCTAAAAAATGTTTTCAAATAGTATAGACTTGACAATCTTAGGGGCGTTTATTGGTTCGGTTTAGTCGGTTTTGAACCGAACTGGATTAGTTTGGATTTAACGGTTCGGTTTTTTTGGTTTAATGGTTTGGTTCGGTTTGGTTCGGTTTGCTTTTTAAAGACGAATTATAATTTCAGTTCGGTTCGTTTTGGAGATTTTTAAAACTGAAATAACCGAACCGACTGAACTTTTATACATTATGAATTTGGTTTGGACCGTCCCGATTTATTTCTTAATATCCCAGTTTATTTCTTAATCAATTGCTTTAAATAGTTCGGTTTATTACAAAACAATTGTTTTAAATAAAAAATTAATATATTTCGGATTGAACCGAACAAACCGAAATAAAATTTTGATTCGGTTCAGTTCGGTTGCAACACTAAATAAGTTGCGTTCATTCTATTTTTAAAATTGAATTATAACTTCAATTTGTTTAGTTCGGTTCAGTTTCACCTGGCCGAACCGATGACCACCCAGTCTTTCTTACACCATTCGAAATACACTTTTCGTGTTATCCTCAAACACCACCCATAAAAAAAGTATTTTTTTTTTTGGGGAAATCCGTAGGTATAAAAAACTAGGACTCAGATAACTGTCTTCGCACCTCCATCTCCCCCTCCATCCCTGCACTAAAAGACAAAAAAATCTGGTTCCACGTAGTATTTAACATTTATCTGTAGTGTATTTACAGTGCATCGAACAAGTATTTAACTCTATTCATTGGAGTATTAACTGTCTGTCCAACAGTGAAACAATATCTGTCCCCACATAAAATTAACATATCTGTCCCCGCATCCCCGCACTAAAAGACAAAAAAATTAGGTTCCGACATTTGATAGTTTAAATTTCCTGCAGTATTTAACTTCAATCTTTAGTGTATTAATAGTGCATCGAACAAGTATTTAACTATATTCATTGGAGTATTTAACCACTCGCGTCCAACAGCGGGACAATCTTTGTCTCTGCAAAAAATGACAAAATAATTTGGTATCACCCCGCACATCAATATTTAACTTTAGAAATGTTAGTATTTAACATTATGAACGTGAGTATTTATCTTTAAAGTCAAAAGTATTAATCTCTAAAATTATAAATAAGTTGCATGGATTCTATTTAGCATTCTATATCTTAGTATTTAACTTTAGGAATGTTAGTATTTAACTTTAGGAGAGTTATTATTTAAGGGGGGATGAGAATGGGGAGTTCTATATAATTATTCTTAACAATTAGAGATAGTGGTAATAATGTCTAACATATATTAGTATCAATCTATAAATATTGTCTTCGCACCACCATCCCCCCATATGTCCATACTAAAAGACAAAAAAAAATTAGTTGCCGACAATTTGATAATTTAAATTTCCTGCAGTATTTAACTTCAGTCTTTAGTGTATTTACCGTTTATCGATCTAGTATTTAACTTCGTTCATTATAGTATTAACCATTGGTGTCCAACAACAAAAAATGTTGTCTCCCATATACTTCCACTAAAAAAAAAAAAAAAATAGATTAGGTAGCGACTTTTCTTTTTTGGAGGCTGCGGGATGAAGGGAGATGGGAATGGGGGTTCTATATTATTAGAGAACTAGCAATTGGTCTAGTGGCTAAGGCACATGGCCTCTATGTGAGAGGTCATGGGTTCGAAACCCAGATGGGGAAAATTCTTTGTTGTAATAACAAAGGTATTAAATAGTTGGGTGGCTTGACCACCAACCTTTACTAAAAAAAAAAAGTATTATTCCTCTACTACAACCTACCTATAAAAATTTTAGCATATTATAATCCGGTATCGGCGGTATGGAATCGATTTCTTTCTTAGAATCAATTGATGTGTAATGAATGTACATGTCTTCATCGTATTATTCATTGTTGTATAGTTTTGTTTTATATTTTTTTTTGTAATTTTTAGATTCGATTAAAAAAAATAAAAGACCATTAATGTGGTATTGAAATCTATTCAAATTAGATTTATTTTTCTTACCAATAAAGACGAGACAAGCATTTTAAAGTTTGATTTAACTTAAATCTATATTTTAAAACTGAGCATATATACATTTAAAAAAAATTACAATCATTCTATACTATGATTTTTGGTGATTAGTTAATTATTCAGCGTCCAATATAAAAAAATGCTCAATAAATTTTACTATTGGGAGGTTATCATGTCTAGTTTGCACGATACCATGATATGCAAACGATCAATTGAAAATCAATGATTTTGATAATCAGAGAGGGTATAAGAAAACTTGAAAGATTAAAGATGGGTCTGTCGGCTGGGGCCCAATAAGCAGGCTGCTGAGGAAAAATCTTTCTGGGCCGTATATGTAGAGTGTTTGTCTTAATGGCTTTGAACATTTATTACCTATCCTTTTTCAATAAAATAAAAATAAAATAACACTAATATTTTAGTTACATATTTCATTCAGAATATTTGATGTAATTATATTTAAAACAAAAAAAAAATTATGGGACATTGCTAATACGAAATGACTCTACAAATCTGTTCGTTCCAATACCAAAGTGGTATATGGGAATATCAGTGTGACTTGCTAGCTTTTAATTTAATCAGTGCAAGATGATGAAAATGGGGAAATGTATCCAAAATGATATCATGCAACTGAAAATGATAATATCGATCTCCAAAAAAAGGGCAAGAATGAGGGGAAAAAAATACCAGATTTAGTCGGAACTAATATATTTTAGCTCTTAAATTCTCTTTTTTTTTAGAAGGAATAGGGGTCATGCCCATATTTAATTAAACATAAAAGAGGTTACAGAGTTTGTATCCCATTGGAAAATCAAAGAAAAGCTCAAAACAATTGAGCAAGAAATGACAGGAAAGAAAGCTAAAGGATATCTATAGAAAATAAAAGCGGCCCCAGACAGTAAGTTGCTGAATTTAAAATAAAGAAACAAAACAAATTGAAACCGCCTGGTGAGGGCCTCTCCAAACTTGAATGCCTTCAATTTTTATACCCTCCGTACCAGTTTGGTACCAACGTATTATCCTCTGCCCACTGCCTTGAATTAGGCATTGTTTTGACCCTGTTGCCCAATTCCTGCTTATATTTCACACTGTGTATCTCTCCGTACCGGTTGTACCTGCTTCTCATAAAGCTTCATCTGGGTGAGAATTTCTTCCAGAAGTTCTTCTGTGGGCTTGCATGAGTTGGAGAAGCATCTGTTGCATCTTTCCCGCCAAACTACAAATTGCATGATCACTGTTGCCAATCTCTGTGTTGAGTTCATTTCCCTCACTGTACCTACATCAATGAATTTTGCCTGCAACGGTGGCCATCTCTGACAAGGACTTTTAAGTATGAGGTCCCTGTACAATTGTGTGATGTAAGGGCATTTTTGGAATATGTGTTTGACTGTCTCTCTGTCCCTTTTACAGAATACGCACATACTTACCATTGCCCATCCTCTCTTCTGGAGATTGTCATGTGTTAAGATTTTGTTCTGTGCCGCTAACCAGCCGAATATTAACATCCTAGGTGGAGCTCTGATCTTCCAAATTTTGTGAATTCTCGTAAATTCTCGTAAATTCTCGTAAGCTTTACATCTATATATCTCTGTTTCTAATATAATGCCGAATCTGCTCATTCTGTCAAAATGCCACATTAACAAATCAAGGGATTCTAATGCCATAATCTCTTACGCACAAAATTTAGAATTCGAATTAGTGACTAAAACATTTATTCTCATTTTCTTATTATTATATAATTCATTCGATACAGGGTCAATACGCTTAGGTAAATGAATCAAACTAGCTGTAATTAATAAACTCTTGGTGTTCTTGTTTTTCGGACTTCTTAAAATATTTGAAAGTTCATGATTTCTTATGTCCATTCATCACTTGTAAAAAAGCTTTATGACTTGGAAGAACCAAAAACAATGACATCGTTTTATTTATACCAATGTTCTAAATAGCACGCTATAGCGGCGCTATAGCGTTTTTGGACCCTAAACGCTAAGCTACGGTATCAAAATACGCTATTTGAGCTACGACTACTATAGCGGTAATAGCGGTTCACTATAGCGGATAGCGTGTAGCGCCAATAGCGTGCACTATGCAATATGAGCATTTTTGAGGCAATTTATATGTGTTTTGACTGTAATTTTTTTTTTGCAATTGACGTACTATGCTCTATATTAAATTATTAACTGTTAAATGAGAATTCATTGGTAAATTAAATAGTTAAATAAAAGAAAGAAAAATTAATTGAAAGCTTGTTACTACAAAAGGAACCCTTGTCACTGAAATTAGAAAAATTCTAAATTGGCGACCTTTCGAAAATTATAATTACTATATGTAGTTGGAATATTTTTAATAGATGAAGATATATAGTTTATGCCACGATGTCTAGGTTATTTTGTAATTTGAATAGAAAAAAAAATAGATTATGTCATGAATCATGATTCTTAAGATATTTTGAAGAAAAAAGTCAAGAGTTTATGATATTACTATGAATATTTTGAAGATCAATTTGGACTTTGTACTGATTCAATATGAATATTATAATTTCTTAATCAATTAGATATTATTTATTGTTACATGAGACTTTAGATAATGTTGATAACTTAATATTTAGCACAAATATATAATATAATTTTTGTAAAAATACAAAAATGCCATTTATCATAGCTTTTGCTATAGCGACACTATTCGCTATAGCTTTTTTTGTAGCCTTCCCGCTATGACGCGATAAACGCTATTTAGAACCTTGATTTATACGCATACATATCTTCTGACAAAAGGTACAAAATCACTGCCAAATATTAGAACGTTGAACTTAATTTTTGAGGTTTCATATGATCCTCTTTTTTTTTTTCTTTTTTTTTTCCGAAAAACGGTTCCAGACTTTGTTCGAGATGTTACGTCGATCTCTTTGATAGCTTCTAATAAGAAATTAAAGTTCTCTATCTATTCTTATATATAACTATATAAGTACGTAGATGTTCTAATCTGTTAAGGTTGTGATTAAATGATGAAATTTCAGATTGAATATCAATCCTCCAATTAAATAGTTTGTCTTCTTTTGATTTTATGCATTTTTTATATTTTTTTTTTGTGTGTGCAGAGATCTAAATTTATTTAGACAGATACTTATCACATGCAAAATGTATTGTCTTTCTGATAGGTCATAATTTATTTCTATTTTTTGAATATCATTTAAAGAATTTTTAGATTAATTGATAATTGATTGGTCATGTCTTCATTTCTTTTCAATTTTTTAATATCTTTTAATGAATGTTATTTGTCATTTAATATGTCATTTTATATGAAAATATGTATGCCATTTAACAAAATATGTTATTTAGAGAATGTTATTTACGTGTAGATGTTATTTAATATGTCATTTAAAAATATTATTTATCATTTTGTCTAAATATTTTTATGAAAATATATTATTTTATATGAGAATTTTCTTTGTTCACTTGTAATACATTTCTGTTGCAACACAGACGATAGTAGTCAAAAGTTGCTCATGTTTGAAGTTCGAACTTTCATTTGTATTTTTTTTATTTCTTTCCTCTGTAAATTAATTGATATTGATTAAAATAAATTAATAAGTTCGAATATATTGTAAATAAATAAATTTATTTTATTATTTTTAAATTTAATTTTCATGTTATATGTTTTTATTTTTATTTTTTTTGTTATTATAAAAATAGGTCTCATCTGTCTACCCTGGAGAGTAGAAATCTCTACATCTGTTTTCTCTGCAATAACGTCTCTGAAATAAAAATCTGACAATTAAAACAAAGTAGGACGAATTTCTTGTGCGCCTTTTGTTTTCAACACCGCATTTCCTCTCAGTTCCGCCGTTACTTCACTTCCCAGGGCATACATTAAGCCGATGGAGAGCGGCGCCCGTCGATCTCCGCCGCAATCACCGGAAACCCCCGACGGGGGCGCGGCGGAGGCGGTTTCTGATCCACTGTTCTCAGTGTCGGATAAAGATATACAGGAGAAGATAGAGAGATTGACATCTTTTCTCTCTGGCAACGGCCTCTCTTCTCTTCCTGACAAGGGAAAAAGAATCCGAGTACAGCTACAACAACTAAAGGAAGAACAAGAACGCCGGCGGCAGCACCCGGTTAGGGTTGTCGATGAGGTCTTGCCTAAAAATAATTTTTTTACTTGATATCCGAATCAGGTTTCTGATCTATTTGAGGGCTGGGGAATAGTGGGGGGTGATATCCGAAATTCGAAGATTTTCTCTCTTAATTGTGAGCCTAACACACTGAACTGAGGGAATCATGTATTGCAAAATGGTTGTCAGTACCACACTTGAGTATCTGTATGCTTGAATTCCAGCAACATCATATAAATTTCTTGTTGTCCATGTTGTTTCCCTTTTTCCGTAAGTTAAATTTAAGTGTCAGTTTTGTTTTGCTGTATGAGATTGCTGTTTCTAAGTGGTGGAGCCACATTGAACCAGGGGTAGGCAACTGTCTATTTTGAAAACTGGGTACAGGTCTCTCTATAATCGGGCTGTTGCCTACTACGGGAGAAAATTTTGCCTACCCACAGTCTGAATTGGTTAATTAACGGCAATTCACAACTCACTAGTCATACCAGCAAATATTTTTGCCTACCCCTGGTAAAATTCCTGACTACCCCATTGCTGTTTTGTGGTCTTTTTGGATGACAAGGCAGCACACCCTGTGTTGCACAAGTACACTTTAATTACCAAATTGGTCTTTTTGCGAGTAAATTACTCAAGAGATTTTGGAATCTTGTGCATATGAAATCCATAGGTATGTATTAATAATATAATTTTACTGCAATTGTAATTTTTTTTATTTGTCTTTTTTTTTTTTGCAGGACTCTGGGAATTGTGAGCGGGTCTCGCTATCAAAATGTGCAGAATCATCAGGTACCAATATTGCTTGACATATTTTCCGAACCAACTTCTAGTTTAAAATGTTGAGTCTATGATTGTCGTATGTAGGTTCAGTCGAACACCGTTTAGCAAATCAGAAGGTAGACAATGATTCTCCTTCTTCATTTGCGAAAGCCTTCACTGAAATGTTTTCACAAAAGGTAAAATAACTGCACAATTTTTATTTCTAGTTTCTAGTTTCCCATAGTATTTATTTTTCCTATACTTTTGTTTTACTGTTTTTATTTAATTAGATTAATTTCAATATTCTTTTACTTGTTTCTCGTTTAAATTAGGAAGGTGTCACAACTTGTGGAGATGATACAAGAATAGCTGGCAAAGAGAAATGCAAAAGTGTTATAAATGCTGATTTGAAATTACATGGAGAGAGAAAAGAGAATGAGGCCTCCAAACTGAGTATGCAACAACAGAGTACCGTATCATGTAGAGATGTACAATTTAAATCTGTTGTCCTAATTTCAAGTGAAGAAAAAAACAGACCTGCCAAAGATTGTAACGGTGCTTCTACCCACCTGGAGAATAATCATTCTCCCGTTCCAGCTAAAAGGTACATCTTCTATTTCTTCTTATGCTGTTGATTTTTCAATTTTACTTTCAATTTGGTCCTTCTAAAACTATACTGGTTAAGCACCAGGCTGGTGTGTTTTTTTTATGTCACCAAGGAGAACCAATAGGTTTGGCAGGTAAATAAGCATCCTACTAGTGATAAGTTCCTTCTCAACCGGCCTTAGTTACGTTAATTACTAGTATAGTTATTTGGTTTTATGTGCACTAACCAATTAAAAACTTTTGAGCCATTGAAGGAAGAGAGAACATGATAGCAACAACTCGGCCAGATCTACTTCAAAAAAAGTAAGCAATGGTTCATGATATATATTTTTACCAAGCTTTTAAGAAACACATTCAAACTTGTCCTTAAACCGTTTAACTGTTTTATTGACCCCCAAACGTTAAAATCCTCTTGAGGCACATCCTGCTAAATGGCATTTAGAAAGCATTTAATTAAATATTGTTAAACTTTTTTCAAAAGCTTGATATTTACATTTATTTGGTGGATATATTCTCAATGTCAGTTACTTGTCCAAGTCATAAAAGGTTTCTTCCAACCCCATAATTGGCTTTGGCTAGGTCCTATTTGTTTCTTGTGTTGTTTAAATTAATTAATTTTTTTTCTTGTTTTTTTCGTAGGAAGTAGTACTCTTGGATATAGATTGCCAAACACCCAGAGAAAATTCAACTGAATGGTGAAACTCTTTCTTTATATGTGTGCATGTGTTTGTTCATTCATTCTATTTGTCGTTAAAATTCATATTTGAACCTTGGGTTCTGTTTATCTTGTCTAAAAAATATTAAAATATTACCGAACAACTAACATATAGCTCCTTTTCTATAGGGAAGAGCATAGGGTCTACTACCCTTCACGGTGAGTGTTCTTTTAAACCTACTAGGTTTACATGCATTAAATTTTCTATCTTTGCACAAATGACGCTTATAATTTACACTTGTGCATAATCCGCCAATATTTATGTACTCGCATGTATCTTTAATTATCTTTCAGTTATTTGCATACAATCCCAATTTTAGATTAGTATGTCGGACAATGGGTATATCTATTAAATTAAAAGCATTTTAATCAACTCATCCAACTTTAGATATAGTTTCCCATCAGATTTTTATTCATAGCATTAAAAAAAATTAAATTGATAGCATATTTTTCCAAAATTTCTGAAAGTAGCAGAGCTGCAATGAATTGTGGGGTGAGCAAATATAAAGTATTCCTGAGCTGTAATGATAAGCAAACTTGAGCCTCAATGATTCGGTGCTGCTTGCTACTTTTGGAAATTTTGGAAAAATGATGCTAGCGATTCAAGTTAAATATTTTTCTAATGCTATGAATAAAAAAAAATCAGATTTCCAGAGGAGTTGGATCACCAAGAAGATTTTGAGGAAATTTTAAAAATGGCCCGACTGACTTGTTATTCGCATAGATTTAATTTTTTTGGGTACTACCTGCAAATATGGAAGGTTGTTTTTGCAAAGACAATAACCCTTGGTTGCAGTTTGCAGAAAAAAAAAGCGATACCTATTTAATGACAACCATTTAGATGTCCTTGTATACCATGATTAATAGTATGTGTTTATTGTTATTATTGACAGTGAGCACCCTGAGACAGTGGAGCTATCTCCGTCAGCTTTGAACTGCCTTGAACCAGAGCAATACCTTTCTTCAACTGTAATGAACTTCTACATTATGTAAGCTTCCCCCCCCAAGCTCCACTGTAAAAGACTAAAGAAAATAAAGAAATAATAGACATAGTACTTAAGAATAACAAGCGCAGGGAAAACTAACCTATAACTAATTCTGTAACTATATCCTTATTTTGTTGACTAATGCATTTGCATTTAGGTACCTCCAAAGACCTGGTTCAGCAACAAGCAACTGCTATTTTTTCAATACATATTTCTACAACAAGCTTGAAGAATATGCTTCACCTAAGGTAGATATTGTACCTATTTTTGTATTAGCAGTCTGGCATGGTATGTTGTACCAGTGGAACACATTTTACTGTTGGTTTATATCCCCAGATTGCATGTAGTTAAAGGATTTCTGAAATTTCAGTGTAACTATATGTAGGGTAATAAGAGATTGTCATTTTTAAAGCTAAGAAGATGGTGGAAAGGTGTTAATTTATTTCAAAAAGCCTATATCTTCATGCCTGTATATGGAGAGTAAGTTTATTATTATCTTCTTAGTAAAAGGAGAAGGCAACTCTATATTGAGTGAAAAATTACCTTTTGTTGCGCAGACTCATATATAATGTAGTTTGTTTGTCTATTGTTCAGCATGCATTGGAGTTTGGTGATAATATGCATACCTCCCAAGGATGATAATGCGGGTCCCCTGGTGCTACACTTGGATTCTCTTGATTACCACAGGAGCATCTTAATTTTTAATAATATTAACAAGTAAAACTTTAATAAATTTGCGAACTCAGAGAAGTTTAGGCTTCACTCTCTTGTTGTTCTTTTGGATATATGATAAATCTAGCTCATTTTTCTTAGGTACTTGAAAGAAGAATGGGCATTTATCGACCATAATACCCCTGACAAAAGTGAAATTCCTATAACCAAGAGAATATGGAGCAACCTCCCACGTAGAATTGAGAACAATATTGTTAAGGTAGAATCTGTCTTTATTTTCTTTTTAACAAAAAAAAGAAATCAGGAGACTGCAAATGTACTCTCTCTCTCTCTCCTTTTTTTTGAAAAGCTGGAAATAAATAAAGTTTTACAAATTACATCTCTCCCCAATAGTATCTCTCTCTCTCTTCTTTCTCAACTTTTCATGTACACATAGGGGCTTATTTAAGTACTTTCTTTCAGGATTTTGTCATAATTTCAATTTTATTTTATTCTATAGGTACCCCAGCAGGAAAATGAATATGATTGTGGCCTTTTTGTGCTATATTTCATGGAGCGATTTATTGAGAAGGCCCCTGAAAGGTTAAGAAAGAAGGATCTTTCCATGGTAATATATGAGCGACATTGCAATTCTTTTAATGATTTGTTGGTAACCAATATTTTTTTATTCAAATGGCAGTTTCCTTTTCTACCTAACGAGGAATACATTTAAAAGAAGACACACATCAGGAAAATAGATAAATTTTACATAATATTGATTTTTTTTACATAATAGTGAAAAAGGAAATACTTCAAAAAAAAAAAGCCCGTAGGCAACATTTTCAAAATGTTGCCATACTTGCCCAGCAGCAATAAGAGACTTGCTATTTTATCCTGAAAGTAGTGATAAATTCAAATTTGATTTTGGCAGTTTGGTATGAAGTGGTTTAAAACGGTTGATGCTTCGGCCTTGAGACATAGAATTAGATGCCTCCTTATAGAGGTCTTTGATAAAACTAATTTGGAGAATGGAAAACCTGAGTCTACATCCTCTGAAGGAGATGCACCCTGTCAAGTGAGCAGGTAGGTTGATGTCCATAACTTGAAGCAGCTTTGCTTGGTCAAGGTTTGTGCCTTTTCCCTTGTTACTCTTCTTGTTTGTTGATATGTACCATTGTATTAGATTGAAGGATTTCATGATGCGTTAAGGCGGTAAAAATTAAATTTTTTGACTCTTTTACAAGCATCTACGTACCTATTTTATTATGCTAATTATATTCAAGTAATTCATATGCATTAATAATTATCTACTCATTCATGCATCACAAATATATTTACTAAAGGAGATTTGGATATACCTCTATCAAATTGGTAAATAGAAAGAAGTCGTATTATCTTCTAGGTCTCTTGGATATATTTGTTTGTTGAAACGTTCTCCCAGTGTTCACCTTGAACTAAATAAGGATTAGAAATACCTTACTAGAATCTTAATTTAATCTAAGCTTAGAACCTAGTTAATAATCCTTTTTGTTATTCTAATAATCCTTTATTAGAGAGACTAATAATATGAGAGGAAAAGGTGGCGGTGGCTAGGAGAGAGAGGAAGAGAAGGAAATAATTTCACAAAATTGTTTAATAGAAAACTTCTCTACTTCTCCTTATATACAAATATACTAGAGTTTTCATTGTGTAATATTCTTAGTATAATTCTCCTTAATTAAAAGAGCCAAATCCTAGCTGCTGCTTTAGTACCCTCTAAAGTACGTCCTACAGTAATTGCTACAGTACCAGGTCCAACTCACGTTAAAAAGCCAAACCCTAGCTGTTGCTACTTGCTACAGTACTAGCTCCAACTCATACTAATTTTGTATTTTAATAAACTTATGTTATAACAATGTTCTGCACATTATTATATTTATGTGTCATGTATATTATATTATATAATGTACATCGCATTATACCAAATAATATATATGCACATTTCTCATAAATTTATCTTCGTTCTAAGCATTCATGATATTTAATATTTTATCACATGTATTTTATTTCATATCATATGAAATAATATACATCATATAAATAAAATATCATTTCTTGTTTCTTGTTCAGTTGGTGTGACCTATATGGAGGATTTATGTTATGTTGGCAATGTCACAAGATATTTTATTACCATATACTATAAGCGGTATTTGAGTTATACATTATAGTTACCCAAATAATATAGATGTAAAATATTCTTTTACAATACACAATTATTTAAAGTAACGTTACAAATAACATTACTTGTGTCTATTCCTTGTCACATGATATTATGAATAATATACAAAGTAGGACTGTGTCATCTTTGTATTATACTTGTTTTTTTTGTTTCTTAAATAAATTATTAATATATAACTGTGCTTTAGTTATATTGCACGTATTATAATTCTATTTTTTCAACGGGCTCATAAAATATCACTACTCATTATGAGGGGCAGTGATACTATTGACATATGATTTTCTTCCGCACAAGTTATATATAGGGAACTAATATTTTTATCACCATTTATGATAAATGACTTTTAATATTAATTACATTATATACTTTTTATGTGAAAACATTAATGACACTAATGAAAACACAATGAAAACATTAATGACACTAACATAATCTATATAATATTTTTATTCGTTAGGTCTGTTCAATTTATGAAACCTTTTATGTACTCATGTTATTAAACGACAAGTCTTTATCAATATTTATAGAACTATAATGTACTTTAATCAACATGACAAACTTATCATGGTATATTAGTGTTCCGTGTTAATAATCAAGTTTGTGAACATTTTAGAGATTTATATTTGTCATTATATAGAGTTCTATCTTCTTGAACGCTTCTAAACATAAAATTAAATTTCATAGAACAAAATGCATATAACACCCAATTTATAAACGTAACATGGAAAAGTAATCAACATAAGATAACTTTTAGAACACAAAACTAATACATATTTCTCCTTGCTGACTGATACAGTATGAATAGGTTCAGTACCACTAACTGTTATTAACTTTTGGTTGTTTGGTCGAAGTTTTATATCTGGATCTTAATTTGATGTGGTAATTTTTGTATTACGAGTATCAAGTAATACAATTCAACATAAACATGAAAAAGCAAAAGGGAAAAATGAATAGGTCAAGTGCTGAACGCCTGAACCAGCTTGGCTGATGACCCCCCTTACATGCAGATATTGAAATTTACTTGAAAAATGTGTAAAATTAAATTTTCGAACTTCTTATTAAAAAATCATTACTTAATTGCTTTGATAACTTCTCTCAAATTTTGATGTAGGCAAGAGCGGGTCTTGAAAGCAAAATGCCATCGGTTGGGAATTGTGGGAATTTGTACTTGCAAAAATTATTGTAAAACAGCAGGCTCTTGCTTTGTTGAGGTAATTATAGAGGAAAAATTTAAGATGCTGCTGTTCTGGTGCATTGAACCATCCTGTTGTAAATTTAGACTGGCAGTAATAAATATTATGTTATAAATCTGTGTTGTAATGTATGTACATTCCTATTAACTTGGAAATACCCTTGAGTTTTCAAGAGGTTGGGTGCCATGCCAGAAATACAAGTGGAAAGGGGAAGCAAAAGCTTTTCACTAAAAACAGGTGTCCGGTCTAAATTCGCATCCTAAGTACGCCAAACTAGAGCTGCTATTGGGTTGGGTGGATTCACATCTGCTGCGATTCTAAAAAGGCGAACAGTAACTCTAAAATTCCTGCTTTTCTAAATTTGACCGTCCAATAATTTCGTGCACGTATCTCAAAGCAGCTGATTTTTTCTTACATGAATTTCAAAACAATTCAACAGTTAGATTTGGAAAAGCAGGAATTGCAGGTCACTGTTCATGGGCGAAGAATCACAGCAGATGTGGATCCTGGGTTGGGTAGGTCGGGATACTATTACATTTGGACTGTACTTTAAAAGTGTTCGGTTCTGAATTTCAATTGATATGCTTATTATTTTAATAATGGATCTGATTTGAATCAGGATTATCCTGCATGTATTAGTAGACATTTCAAATTCAGTATTTTGATTTAGGGTAGATAGATATCCGTAACTTGTTTGTAAATTATTTAGTCAAATTTAGATTCGAAGCGAATGTATGTCACAATTATTTGAGAAACCTTTTATTTTAAATTTTATTATAATTTTTTAAACATCTCACATAATATATTATTATAATATAAATTAAAAATTACTCCAAAATTAAAATTATACTATTGATTTTCTTCATAATAATATAATATAGTTTTTCGTTAATAAATTTTTGAATTCACGAGAGAGAATTTTGAAAAGTAAAATATTGAAATTGTATTAATTTATTTCCTAACATATAATATGATATTATTATAAATATTTGTTTCCTAAAAATTTTAGAGGTGGTTGTCTTTTCGTAATTATTAATATATGTTTTTATATTAATTAATGGGATGGACTTGGTTAAGCCATGGTGTAAATGTATTTGGTGAGCCATGACACAATATCTTCATTTCCAAAGTTCAAATGATCGATCCGAACCGCTCAAGATGTTCTCTATATTGAAATGTGTTTGGAGACCAAATTTTATATTTTTTGGAATTTTTTTACTATTTATTAAGTCACTTTGAAAATCGCTGATCCGATGGTTCAGAAATTTTTACTGTTTACGTTGGATCAACAATTTCAAAGTGGCTTAATAAATAGTAAAAAAATTCTAAAAAATGTAAAATTTGGTCTCCAAGCACATTTCAATATGGAGAACATGTTGAGCGGTTCGGATCGACCATTTGAACTTTGAAAATGAAGATATGGCGTAGAGTACAAATGCATTTTACTCCATAGCTCATCCTAGTCAATCTCTTAATTAATTATAAATAATTATATAAATACTTTATTGGATATTTATACAGTATAGTATCAGATAAGATTCAGTTGTGAGTTGAATTATTAAATCAAATTCGTATTCTGTCTTTTACAATATCAATTCGGATTCGAATTGAATATTTAAGCATTAACTTTGTAATCATGTCCATAATTTAATCCATTATACTTTTTTTAACTATATTATATTCAAATTAACTGAATCTGGATCCATTCTGGTTCCAATCCGAATTGAATATTTAAGCATTAATTTTGTAATCATGTCCATAATTTAATTCATTATATATATTTTTTTTAACTATATTATATTCAAATTAACTGAATCTGGATCCTTTCTGGTTCCACTACGCCAAACTAATGGTGAAGGGGAGAGGGGGGTGTCCGATTCCCATCGATGGGTGGTTTCTACCATCCGATTCAATTCAAGATATGTGTATATCACTTTAATATCCGTATTGCTTGCTTTAATATCCGTGCGCACAGATCTTGAAGTGAATCAGACGGTGAAAACCATCCATCGAACAGACTCTGGTCCGATGGGCATCGGACACCCCCCTCTCCCATGGTGAAGACGTTAACCATCCTTAGGTGAAAGCCAAGGTTCCCCAAACTCAATAGCGTTCAATTGTTCATGTGAAAACCAAACTTTAAAAATATATGAAATATTTCAGGCCTTGACTGTCAAGTTTTTCAAAAAATATAGAGAGAGAGAGTTGGGCTATGATACATTGTAATGTATAGATCCTCTTGTAAATTGAACTATAAATTATTGGTTTAATTTTCAAACAACCAATCCAAACCGTACAATTTGATATTCATATTAAAATGTGCTTGGAGATCAAATTTTACATTTTTTGAAAATTTTTTGCTATTTTTTTAGAATTTTTGAAAATCGCTGTTTTTATATAATCCAAAAATTTCTGAAAAATAGCAATTTTCAAAAATTTTAAATAAATAGTAAAAAAAATTTCAAAAAATATAAAATTTGGTCTCCAAGCACATTTTAATATGGAGAATATGTTGAGCTTTTTAGATCGACTATTTGAACTTCAAATCCAACGGTATATAGTCCAATGTATAAGAGAACTTATACATTGCAATGCACCATAGTTCAACTCTATATATCTGAAATAGTTCTGTTCCCAAAGATTCTCCCAAATATGGGCATAGGGCTGAATTTGGCCAGGCTGAGTTATGTGCATAAAGTTTGCATAAACTGTAACACATTTGTTTAAAATAAGAAAGTTATACACAACGAAATGAAAACACTTTTATATGAGGGGAAAACAAATGAAAACTTGTGCTATCAGCAACAAATTGAACATAAAGAAAGAACACGCACCTTGCATATTTCAAAATCCAAAGTACAAGAAAACATATCATATAATCAAGGATTAGAAGGAATGTAAACACGTTAATAAAAACAAACGGCATCATCATCTACTGTCTCACGTGATGCATTAAGCAGCAGTGAAAGATTCTACCAATACAAAGAAGCAAAATCAAATCAGATTTGAGTTATAACATTAACCAAACAAAATGTTACAGATGCCACCAGTTTTCAAGGTTCCTTCCACTAAATTCCCGTTCTAAATTTGAAGAGCGTCTGCGATTGAACCTGCAAGGCTGATAACCTCAAATGGAGCTTTCTTTTCAATAGCTTTAATTGTGACAGGACATGAATCTGTGACCCAGAAGTAAGCAAAGGGGCTCCCTGACCCATCTGAAAAGAAACACATTAATCCCTTTAGTGTCTAAAAATACCAACAACAAAGGTTTATACATAGAATTGGAAACAACTTTTACAAAATCACTAAATTTCCACTCAAACAATTCAACTCTAAGCAGCCTGGATATACTGGATAACTAATATTTCAGCTCAGGCACAAGTACCAGTGAGAATGAGTTGATGTGTCCCCACTTGGTTACTTTAATAGCCAAATTTTGTTTTCTTCAATTTTTGTTGATCAATTATAACATCAACAGGTTGCTTTCAAACAAAATTATAACATCAACGGCACCTGTCCACTTGGTTACATCTCAAGATGTTGTGCTCTGGTTACATGGTTGAGTCATACTTGCCTGATTTTGATTGGAAAAGGTTGCCAACTTGAACGATGACCAATTTTATGTTGTTTCTTTTTAAATAGAATCTTACAGTCCATGTTTATGAGTATCAACAACCAATGACCAACAATATTTGATGATGTGGTCAAAGGTCATATACTTAGGACCATACCTCAGTAGACCTGCTTTAAAACCAACCCAACAAGTTTAACCGGTTGGGTTGAGCAGCATTTATGGGGCAAGTGGTGGGTTGAAATTTGAACAACCTAGTTGCAATAAGAAAAGCAGAAAGAAATCATGTGCCCCTTAAGCTGCAGGAGCGAGAGTAAAATGGGGCCAGAATTATTTGGATTAAGCTAAATGGTACGGCTGATAGCATCAACCCACAAAAGAAAGGTAGGAAATTTAATAAAGTGCATACCGGAATTAGTAGCTTCAAAACGAGACCATGATTGCTTGGGGAACACCGCATGTGTCACATATGCACTAACTTTTTTGGCACCGTGTGCAGCCAATACTTTCTGCAGTAAGAACAAATGGTTAAACTGTCAAAAGTATTATATGATTATTACATAGAGATTATATGCCCAGAGCAAACTAAAATTGGTGCTACTTAATGTATAGGGAATTGATCATGCTGATTTTACACAATGATCCATGCATTCTAAACATGAAGCTACAATAAGGAATTGAATTTGGAGTGTGGAAGGCCATTGTTGTAAAATAAGGACAAGCAGCGGTCCTTTGCAAGCTCCTAATAATAGAAATTTTCACCCTTTTGGCAAAATTGCTTTTCTTTTGGTTTAGTTTTTGTACTTTTCAGTTAAGTCATGTTTTGTTGTATTCAGCTACCCTAAGACCGAAGGCCCTGTTTCTTTGAAGTAGGAAAAAACAGATATGACCAAAAAAAAAAGCTCTGCAAAATATTTGTTAACCCAAACTAAATTAAAGGTCAACTAATAACTTTGCATTGCAAAGGACAAAAGAAAAAACATTTATCGGGTACCCAGGGAACACATGATTTTAGTATTTGTGACAACAACCAAAAGCTGAAAGGAACACCAACAATAGTATTCACTTCGAATCAAATTCTCGTTTCTTTTTAATTCCTCTCAGCCCTAGCATTTGGGTCTAGATCGACTCTCTCAACACTAGGAAATAAGAGAAGAGAAGATATTACCCGAGAATACATTAAAATCAACAATGAATTTATGTAAATATAATGAAGGGGCAAAGTGGTCCAACAAAAAATCTTATTTTAGGTCAAAATGTTTATTCCACTTGACATTATCCTTTCCTTTTGATAAGAACTGTTCTTTGCAAATACCAAAGTCACGGTCTTTCTCAAGATATAAAAGTAGGTGAATTTTTTTATTCTAGAAGAACAAAAGCTAAAAGTACTATCTCAAAATTAAATTTTATACGGTAATTTTAGTACCTGACACTCAATTAGTGTACCTCCTGATTGTACCAAATCATCAACAATAACCACATGCCTTCCTTCAGGATTCCCTTCCTTTATCCGTACTATCCTCTTATCCCCTTCTCTAACTTTTGCGCACACCACCTGAAGTATTTTCATTATACAGTCAACAAATATCAGCCTCTTAATGACAGCAAAACCATTTTGGAATGTAACCCCCAAAACTTTAGAAATCATAAATTGACAGCTTTTACTTACCCAATTATGTTTGCAAAAAATTGCAAGGAACAAAGATGCACCAACAAATTTCAACATCAGCTTAATTAAATCAGTGAGATAGGTATCTGATTGTTAACAGTCAAAAAACCAATTGGTCCTAACAACTTCATAGTTTTATTAAGAGGTAAAAATAACCATGGGGAAATGCAACAGTTGTTTGTGAAAGCGCTTCCAGGCACCATCATCTGGGAAGGCAATTGTTATCTGCACAAAAAAGAAAAGTATAAGATAAAAATAAATAAAGGAAAAATGGAAAAAGATATGGAGCAAGTCTTAATTCTGACATTGTCGGCATCAGGGAGTTGGCGGATGCGGTTCAATAAGAGAGGAATTCCCGTTTCAAAGCAAGGCAATACATCATCCCCAAAATAGAATCTTTCCTGATATAAAAAAAGAATCGGAAACAAACATGGTGATTGATGTGGGAATAACAATAACTTGATGGCAAATGGAAAATCACCTGTTCATTTATTTCATTTTGTTTACAATTTCATTGCAAAGCAAAGGCTAATTTCTGGAACACCATTTTAACACACAGTACTGACAAAATTAAAGGGACTATAAAATTAGCCCACATTCATCCTCACCAAACATCTGCTGTGCAGTTCTGCCCCAAAAAGTTTGCAACCTCAATTTAACAGATAATTAGGCTTAAATCAACTCAGCTGCACATAATAACATAAAAAAAAAAGAAACCAGATCACATACTCTTGAGTACCAAACCAGCAGTTACTTTCAAGCAATACGAACACGTAGTGCCTACATCCATAATCTTTTTTTTATTGACATGTGCCCTTCAACCAACTAATACACAAAAGATATTGACTAATGCTATGAATTGTACACAAAAGATATGGTGTCCTACATCAGTAATTCCTCAATGCTTTATTTTGTTTTCTCTTTCTTTTTTAGCAAAGGCAAGTCCACAGCGCATAGAATGAGAGCAACAATACCAATCACAATTAGCTGAACGAACCCAGAACTCGTTGCCATAATTTAAATCAACAAAAGAGCATCGAACCTGCAATGCATGGATGTCATAAGTGACCAGACTCGTGGGCCCACCCCTCGACTTGGGAATATTTGAAAGAATCCTTGCCATGGTAAAGGCTGTCGCCACATCACCCTCCTCCTCCATCCTCTCGAAAGAACCCGTTGGGAAGAATGGCAGCACCAGCGTGAAAGAGGCAACAAATAGTTTTGGCAATGCATAAATGACCGAAATCTGCTCGAATATGACATCTGGTGAACTGAAGGATGCGAGAAACGCCACATGTTTGCCCCTTATGTCTTGCGCATTGTTTATAAATAAATTTGGGAACCCATCATCAAAATTCCTGAGAGAAATAGGGAGAAAAATCATTCGAAGAATTAAGGAACTTAAACAACCAAATGTAATGCAAAATCGATGACAATTAGACAGTTGCCTCCGTACACAAAAAAGGGGGAAAAAGACAAATAAATTTTAAACCCTAAACCCTCTCACAACAACAACTAAACAAAAAACAAAGAGAGGTAAGGTACAACAAAATCACAGTAATTGGTTTGAACTTTGAAGTAATAATATACAGAGTATTGAAAAACAGTCAGATTGGTACAAAGAAAAATCAACAGAAAAACAAACCTCCATGAGATGGATTGGAGACTGATAGAATCAGAATGTTGCGCGATCTTACGCGCAAGTTCCTCCGTCTGAACGCAGTAGAACAATTGTATTTGCTTCTTACCGCTTGTCTCCATCTCTCCTCTTCTCGGAAGAAAAGATTCTCTGATTTTTTTTTTTTTGACAAGACTCTTGCGTTGAGAGGCGGAGAGTGCAATGGCTAGCGTTCAAAAGTATTTATAATGGAATAAATAAAAATAATAGAAAGCGATCGCACGAGTGCCGTTGGATTGCGCCAATCACATCAATTCTTTTGATAAATTAAGCGGGGGTTAAGAAGGTTATATCCTTTAGATGTCAATGATTATGATCAGACGGTACAGCGAGCTTGCAATTACGACCCACGGGCCCACGGCCGAACAGACGGATTTTTTTGTTTTTAATCAAAGATAATCTTAAAATTGATCTGAGATAGAGAGAGGCCCGTAAACGACGGAATTCGTATCAACTAAGGTAGCAGAATATTTATGTTTGGATCCAAACCGTCCAGATAGAATCTGCACGAATATTAAAGAGACCCATACGTTTCATCTCGGACCGGATTGGCTCAAATCCCGATCGGACGGTCGAAATATAAACCAGAAATATTCTGTTACCTAAACAACGGAGAGAGAGAGAGATCGCGAACAGACGGGAACAGAAAATTTTCCAAATTCTCTCCGCCATTTCTTTGTTCATAACTTCATACATAGCTTTCTTTCCAAGAGAAAAATATGCAAAATCTTTTGCATTAAATATTATTAGACAATTTAACAACAAGATGATTATAGCGCCTTCATTTTCATACTCTATTTACTTAAATCTTATATTCGAACTATACTATTTTGTCAAAACTTATTATTGAAAGTGAAGGTTTGCTCAATTTTTTATATCGGCAGCATAGAAGAATAATAAAATTAAATTCTTATAATCTTTTTCAACAAATTTTGTTTAGTATTAGAACCGCTGAATTTAGCGATCGAAATGATTTTAATTGTTGAATAATTTAGTTTTTTTTACCGCTGAAATTCAGTGGTCAGCCCCCCCCCCCCCCCCCCCCCCCCCCCCCCGATTTTTTTATTAATCAAAATAAAATAAAAAATATCCAAAAAGAGGATAGGTCTATGTTTTTTTGGAAAAATAAGTAGGCCGGGATTAAAACCAACGTCTCTATAGACGGAAATAATTACAGCGTCCTTTTTAATCCTATCTCCGTGCGCAATAACTAATCAAAATACACTAACTAATCAAAACTCGGAAAAAAAAAAATTTAAGAACGGCCGGGAATTTTTAAACTGTACGTTGGGATATAACCGTCCATGAAACATCATGCTTTATACCAGTGTTGTAAATACAGTATGCAGTCGTCGGACGGACAAGGTGCCGCCAAGCGATTAATCGGTATGCGGCCGATTAATCGGAATTATGCGGACAATTTAACGTTTTTATTAAATTTATGTATATATATATCATAATTTATTAAAGATAATTTATTTAACTCATTAAACTTATCAAATAAACTTAATTTAAGTTAGTTTTATTATTATAACATGACACTATGCTTATTTTTTCGTAACACATAAGCACAAAATAAGTAAAAAAAAAAAAAAACATATGTAAAAAACATTGGATGTATACCCAAGCACAAACAAAACTACAATACATTATTTATAAACCTTATTATCACACACTATTATAGAAAAATAAATAATGTGAAAAATAAATTTTTACTGGAATAAACGGAAAAAAATGGAAATAAACGGGAATAAACGGGAATAAACGGCCAATTAAACGGAAAACGACCGATTAATCGGAAAAACAGCCGATTAAACGTTCAAAACCGCAAACAGCCATCCGTTAATAGTGTACGTGACGATGTGGCCACCGTTTCCGTTTAAACAGCAATCGGCCGTTAAGGCCGTTTTTTACAACAGTGCTTTATACTATAAAAAAGACAAGGAACTAAATCCTATTTGGATGATAAAGGCCCGGAGGCGCATTATTATTATTATATGCCCACAAGAGACTAGAGAAAGTGATTTTTTATGATTTTTTTTTTGAAGTAATAAAAAGGGACCTTACTTGCTAAGTTGAATGATTGGTCCACTTGTTTTCAACTCATTGAAAAACCAACAAAGCATGCATGTGCGCCTCCATACTTCTGAAGCAACCACCAGGGACTGAATTGATGAAAACGTCGAAATTATATTCAAGCAGGACGGATCGATCCTCACTGTTTCTAGTTTATTTTTTTTTTTGAGTCACAGACGGATTGATGAAAACGTCAGTCTTATTTAGAAATTATTTAGCAAGATTTTTTTATTAAAAAAACTGTTTCTAATCGTTACGTTGGCAAAACGATTCACTCATATGAGCCCTTTTTAATTTATCGCTCATGTGGTCTATTTATAAACTCTAAAATTAATACTAAGAATGTGAAAGTTAGAAATTAAGAGAGGCTTTAACTTCTAAAAGTGGTTGACACTTTATTAGAAATTCATTTCATTGCTGAGATGAGGATGCTCTGACACGATGTATGAAAAAGTGTGCCAAGAGCAAATAAGAGATAAAGGGCCCACTTAGCCTCTCATCAGGGCATGCTTGAATTTGAATGAGATTCTCCACTTCAGTGGCTACAGTTAGGGGTTTGGTTCGTGCTATATACCATTTCAGGGGATAGAGAGATTTCAGAGAATGTGTCATTTTCATGTTTGAGTCGCGCATGACTATCACTTTAGCATTCCAGAAAATATATTATTTCCATATTTTTATTCCAAAAAGCATAGTTTTTATTCCAAAAAGCAGAAATTTTTATCATGTGTTGGAAAAGCTTCAGCTCAGATCAAATGAATAATGCTTAGCAGTAATTTTTATCATGCACAGAGCATATCTTGGTTTTGTCCTGGATTTAGCAGCGATCAGATCAGAGAGGCGATTTTCCAAATTGGCTTCGTTTTTCAGAAGAAAAAAATGCTAGTGAACCACAGGTTGGCTCGCTGATTCTCTCTTGTGAGTTCGTACTAGTTTGTGCGCTGGTTAAGGTCGTAGGACTCCACCCCTCTTTTCTCCTCTTACGCTGCTTTCAGAAAAAAAAAAAAAAAAAAAGGAATGAGGAAAGCAATAAATTGCAAGAGAAGAGAAGGGTAGCGTGGAGAGATGGAAAGAGAACTTGTAATTGGAGAAGAAAATCGGAGACAGAGGCCGAAGAGAGAAGTCCAAGTCCGAGTTTCTTCCCTCTCGTGAAAATTATCGGAAAAGAAAGAGAAAAGTAGTTTTAACCGAATAAAATAAAGTTTCGCGTGCTGTTTTCGTTCTCTTCACGTGATATTCGTCTCAAGGGAATGAAAAATTCCGTTTTTTTTTGCTATCACAATATCCATAGATCAGGGATTCAGAATAGCAGGAATTTACTTATGACCTTCTCCATTCCCGCTATAAAGCACGAACCAAACGGCATTGCATATAGGATTTACAATCGGTCTTGCATTTAATGTGATGAAAACAATGTATCTATAAAATAATTTATAATTTATTCTGTTTTAATAAATGTTATGATTGTAAAAATAAAATAAATAATATTATTAAGGTACGAACCAAACGCCCCCTAATTTTTTACACAAAGAACATTATCTTTAATAACTAGATTGAAAATTGATTCTTATTAAGGTATAATTGTTGTTGATATATTTTATTAATGTAAATATTATTAAAATGTTAATATTTTTTTAAAATAGATAAAATATTTCGTTAATTTTATTAAAATGATTGGATAAATACTGTGATGTTTGTACAATTTGGAAAATTTTATTTAATGTATGATACTGATGTGTGTGTCAGTGTGTGTGTTACGAGCATCCACGCGATGATCGCATTGTCTCATCAATAATTAATTAAGCATCCCTGCACAAAATTGTATATGGCTCATCAATAAACTATTTGTGATGTCTCCCAAATTTGTTCGTACATAGACAAACTAGTATTATTAAATAGTAAAACTGAAATCATTAAAGAACAATAAATATGCAATTTTGAGAAACATAATAACTTTAATTTTTAAATGATTTTGAGCTCCAGATTTTGTTATACTAGTCAAATACTAACAATAAGATCATCATTTTTTATACTAGAAATGCTATGATTATGTAGAAATTTGGTAGTCATAATAACAGTATGCTTGCACATATATAGGTGAACATTATAAATAATATAATTAAATGATTATTGTGTGTTGTCTTATTACATGAATAATTCTTACACATAGATAACACCATATAAATGGCATGATTAAATGATTAGTGTGTGTTGTTTTATTATAAGAATGATTCTTACACATAGATCATACCATATAATTCAAAGAATAAATTATATGTTTATTGTTCTTAAGTTATAAATTGCTAGAAGTTTTCCAATTAACTAGATTTAAAATATATATTACTTTAAATATATCTTTAGTAATTAAGATATTTTAGAAAATCAATATTAACATGCTTGAGAAAATCAATATTAACATACTTTAAACATATTTTCAATTAACAACTATAATAATATTATTTATTTTATTTTTACAATCATAACATTTATTAAAATAGAATAAAATATACATTATTTTATAGATACATTGTTTTCATCACATTAAATGCAAGATCAATTGTAAACCCTATATTTTTTGAAGGTTAGTGGCTTTAAATGCCAACTAACAATTTCATTGATAAGAAAAACGAACTTACAACGAGTCAAATGACTCTCCAATACAAAATCTAAATTTTTATTCACACAAAATTCAATTACTCTAAATAACTCTAAAATTCTAATCTCACTTATATACACTCATAATTACTCTATTACCTTAAACTCTATAGCTCTCTACGACCAGATCCATTCTTTCGACCGACGCCGCGCTCCGACGTCCGGATCTACTCACCCGTGCTCTGATCGAGACGACGTAGAGACTCAATACTCCGAGCTCCGACGATACTGCACTCTCGGCTCCGATCGGCTCCGCTCGGCTTCGGTCCCTCCCCTCTCTCATTTTTCTCTCCACTCAAGAAAGTAGAGTCGTGAGAGAGGGGAGGAGCTATATCAGAGGTGAGATCTAGAAGAGTGAGAGAAACGAGCTAGAGGAGAAAAAAAAAAGAGAGAGAATTGTAAACCCTATATGCAATGCCGTTTAGTTCAAGTGGTGCATTGATCTATTGAGTTTTTACTTTTTAGTGTTAATTTTGTTTCTAACATTTTGTAAATTTTAAGTCTATTATATTGCAATGAAATATGAAAAATATCAAATCATTCTCTTACTTTTTTTTTAGATTATAAAACACTGGTATGTTAAAGTCGGCAATCAATGTTTTGAAGTATTGATGCAAATGAAATATAAATATATAATTATAATGAAAATCTAAAAAATATCTGAATTATATTGTAATAGATATAAGTAAATTTAGTGAATGTTTTTTTTAAATAAATAAACTTTTTATTTAAATGGTTTGCTTCTGTTGTGTAGTTGGAACTATTTTTTTTTTATCAATCTCAAATTAACTGCATCTTTTCATTAAAAAGACACAATTCTATAAACAATACTTTGTTCTCAAAATATTTTGCATTCAACAAAAACAATCATGAACATGAACAAGATATATATGTATATTAATTCAATTTTTATATTAAAAAACAGACCAATATCTATAGGAATTAATTTAAGAAAAACATAAAAGAAAAAAATATAAAAAAAACTTTATACTTTATGTTGAGTTTTTGAGAATTTTGGGTAATGAAAAGAATTATATAATGGATTAGTAATTATGCCTAGATCGCGTATAAATGTAAACAAATCTTTTTTTTTTTCACTAGCACATGTTAGTTCCTTCAGAACTTCAGTAAAAGAAGGATAATTTTTTTTATGAATTGACTTTATTTGTTCTCCAATAAGGAAAACTATATAAAAACTAGAAACACTTAAAATTTCACTGCTAACCTTTTTGGCAATAAAAAAATCCTACTGCTCTTTATGAAATATATATATTTTTTAATTTTAATCAAAGAATTACAAATTCTGGACAACAAGAAAATCACATAACGCTGCTCGGTGCTCGCAGTAATTTGGAGAATTTTCAATACCAAAGACGAACTGATCTCTTACAAAGTTACAAGGTAAAAGAATTTTTTTTTTGTGGCTAAATTGAATATTTCCGTACTTTATTATAACCTTCTCTATTTTGAATCGCATGAGAATTATATTATCGGCCAGTTGAATGAATTGATTAATTAAAAAAAAACAATAACTATAAAACGGGGATTTTTTTTTTGTAACACCCTCAAAATTCGTTATTAAATAAATGACACCTGACGCTAGATTTCTCAAAATTGTCACTTCCGCAAATTGAATTCGTGCACCAACCAATCTGGATCCGTGAGGTGGATTGGCACACTGGGTGCACGGATTAAATTGGCGAACCCCCTGATTCGCAGAACCATTTGGCGCACCCAAATATTGGTGCTATAAAGGTTGCGCACCAGTTTTTTTTATCCCAGCCAAATGGGTGCTGTTATTCCAACAGTACCATGTTATTCCGATCACAGCTGTTGATATTTGTTGAGATTCGCACATGAAAAAAAAATTCTTTGAAATTCGTGCGTGAAAAATTTTAGGTGCGCCATCAACAAAGTCTTGTTATAATTTGGGTGCTATAAAGGTTGCGCACCAGTTTTTTTTTACCCTAGCCAAATGGGTGTTGTTATTCCAACAGTACCATGTTATTCTGATCACAGCTGTTGATATTTGTTGAGATTCGCACATGAAAAAGAATTTCTTTGAAATTCGTGCGTGAAAAACTTTGGGTGCGCCATAACCAAAGTCCTGCTATAATGGGTGCTATAAAGGTTGCGCACCAGTTTTTTTTACCCCAGCCAAATGGGTGCTGTTATTCCAACAATACCATGTTATTCCGATCACAGCTGTTGATATTTGTTGAGATTCACACATGAAAAAGAATTTCTTTAAAATTCGTGCGTGAAAAACTTTGGGTGTGCCATCAGCAAAGTCCTGTTATAATTTGGGTGTTATAAAGGTTGCGCACTAGTTTTTTTTTACCCCAGCCAAATGGGTGTTGTTATTCCAACAGTACCATGTTATTCCGATCACAGCTGTTGATATTTGTTGAGATTCGCACATGAAAAAGAATTTCTTTGAAATTCGTGCATGAAAAACTTGGGGTGCGCCACCAGCAAAGTCCTATTATAAATTGGGTGCTATAAAGGTTGCGCACCAGTTTTTTTTTTACCCCAGCCAAATGGGTGTTGTTATTCCAACAGTACCGTGTTATTCCGATCACAGCTGTTGATATTTGTTGAGATTCGCACATGAAAAATAATTTCTTTGAAATTTGTGCATGAAAAACTTTGGGTGTGCCATCAGCAAAGTCCTGTTATAACCTTTTTTTTTTACTTCCTTTGGGTGTGCCAAATAGTTCTGTGAATCAGGGGGTTCGCCAATTCAATCCGCGCACCCGGTGCGCCACATCAATTCGCGCACCCACTTGTGCGCCAATCCACCTCACGGATCCAGATTGATTGGTGCGTTAATTCAATTTACGGGAGTAGTAATTTTTGAGAAATCTAGCGCCGGATGTCATTTATTTAATAGCAAATTTTGAGGGTGTTAAAAAAAATTCCGGATAAAACGGGAAGAGATTTTCGGCAAACATTGGGAGCATGCGGGGAAGGAGAGAAAAATATTCAATTAACTTAACGCTTCATGTCTCCAAAAATTAGATCTCCCACATCATGGGAGTTATGTTAATGATCTCCAACACTTGCCCTTTAGGATCATATAGATCTAAAACTAGACTTGAGATTCTATTAATTTAACATTATTGACCTTGTTAATTACTTCTAAGTGTTATCAAATGCTTATTTTTTCTTTCACCACTTCATTTTCTGTCGAGTGCCTATGCATGTAGATTGGTACAAAATGTTAATTTTTTTTTATAAAATTGGAAAATTTATTTTATATTCAGTTTTATTATCCATGCGTACTATTTTGATATTAGTTTCCATAACAAATATTGGTCTGAAATATAGTATTCTTTCACATAAACCCTACATTTCTTATTTTGTCACCGAGTTATTTTTTGAATTTTATTCTGAGAAGATAAAGTATCTGTTGGATCAAATGGACAAAATGAACAAATTAACGCTTATCTAAGTTTCATAATTTGCACAGAATGAACTTCAGAAATTTCTCTTAGAACCCAAATGGATCAAATGGATATTATTATCATAATTATACAACCTTACAAACAACTTATTTCAAATCACATAAAGGCTACTACACTCGAACAAGAAAAACATTTATTGGGGCCAAACACAAGGTTGCTTGATCTTTATTTCAGATTTCACCCAACTATTCCTCATTGACTTGGGATTTTTTTGCAAAGACAGGTCTTAGCTCCACTGAGATCTACTGGTATTGGGGAGCAATTTTACCTTCTTTGACAATATAGTTCTGTGCTGGAAAATCCTCTCCCTTGAAATACCGATCAAGCATATCCTTGGTGCCAGCGGCGTACCTAATCTGTGAAATATTCAAGATTTTTAACTGTCAGATTTGGATTTTACTAAATTTAGTTAAGAATTTATTGAAATCTCTTATCCCCATTTTCTTATTCTTTTTCTTTCGTTCTATCTTTTCCTTTTTTTCTTCTTCTGAAATTTATGTTTTGCTCTGTACTGTATGTGGATTTATTTTTTGGACCAAAAAAATTAAATTTTAGTGTCATTTTGAAAGCACCGAAATTGTTTTGATGACAGAATATTGCAATCAAGATAGTGCCATGGTTAATTAAGAACAAAGAAAATAACAGTAATTGACCAGCACTATTATACTCAGTTATGAGAGACAAAGATGGTTAACCTGTCCATCAATAGTGGTGCCAGAGATATGAGGTGTCATTGCTTGATTGGGCATGTACCTCCATGGGTGGTCCTTTGGTGCTGGTTGTGGGTACCACACGTCACCACCGTATCCTAAATATGTATTATTTGCAAAATAAAATTAAAACATTCTATTCACTCTGCCAATGTATAAATTAAAGATAAAAAATAAGGAGACTGAGATGTTTGGCCAACCAATTTGGCTAACAAAACTTTATTTATTTATTAGTTATTAATGTTAATGTTCCCTTAAATGTGCTTTATTCTTGAATGGAATTTTCTGTTTAGTTTCCTAGAAACCCTGAAAAATGCATCTTTACCCTTGCAAATAAATGTATCTATACCATTATAAAACATGGTAGCAGTTCCATTATCTTGTGTCCTAATTTACTAAAATGCCTAAAATACCTTCCTTTGCTACTTCCATCTACAAATAAAGGAAAGGAGTGGACAGTTTGTCTGTTTTCTCTTTTGGACAAATAGGTAGAGACAATGGGTACAAAATATTAGCTACATTTTCCAAACTTCACAGAAAACGTTTTCTAATTTTGCAGGGTTGTGCATGATATTTTGAGGTTTAAAAATTATCAGAAAATGTTAAAATTGAACAAATCACTCATATATGTACGTACCAGCAACATGACCACTATTGCATGCATCTACCATTGCTTGAGTATCCACTAGTGCTCCTCTTGCATTATTCACTATCAACACACCCTTTTTCATTTTTGCTATCCTCTCTTTGTTAAGAAGTCCCCTGAAATTCCAATGAAAAGTAAAACAAAGACATTGTATGAAAATATGACCACCAAATAAGGAAGTTGTTAGTTCGTCAGTTAAACAAAGAACAGTGAATAGAGGACTAGTTTGCAATTCAAATATCTATAGACTATAGGTATGAACATCCAAATGAATCAAGATGTAAATTCAATTTCTTTCAACAAACCTTGTCTTTTCAGTAAGTGGTACATTTAGCACCACTACATCGCACTTAGGTAGCATTGCATCTAGGTCCTCCTCAAATTTCGCCCCAGTTTCTTTCTCCATCTCAGGTGAAATTTTAGCTCTGTCATAGTATAACAAATTACAACCAAATGGCTTCAACCTGTCAAGGAGAAGTTACAAATAAATCATAATTTTGTCATCCATGTATATCTTTCAAGACCAAATATTCGATTAAACTACTTGTGCTTCAAATGGAACATATTTTGGTACAATGGTACCAAGCTTTTGGAATAAAATAATAAACAATGAAAGCATTGATCAGCACTTCGCTAGTATCAGATTGGTGCCATACCCTACCAATCTTAGGCATGTAAATGTACCTTTGCATTAGTAACTGACCAATTCGCCCAGCCCCCACAGTACCAACCGTCTTTCCCTCTAGGTCATAGGAGCGATATGCAATAGCAGCCACATTCCATTCTCCTTTTATTACTTGATGGTGTCCCGGTAAAAAGTTTCTTACCAAAATTAATATGCGCATTAACTCATCTTCAGCCACTGACACCGTATTGCTACCTGTTTAACAGAAAATTAGGAGTAGGTCTATATGCACAACTACTAAATTTTTTTTTTTTTTTTAATTTCCCTCCAATATCTTACCACAATTTTCAAATAAGACCATAACTTTCAGAGTGAATGACTAATAATATGTAGACTAAGACTCATGGTCAAGTCAAACAACAAAATAACTAAGCTGGTCTGAGTTTTCCAATGGAAAATTCTTGAGAGAAAACAGGACAGACCATACCAGACCAGACCAGACCAAAACAATCCATTTTGAATCATTTTGTAACAACATTTTTTTGCCACAACAGAGTTCTATAACTTCTGTCTTCCAATTCGTGGGGCTGATAATAATATATCTCTTTTAATATTACCTCCACACGATAAGAAATTAAATTGCTTTACAAATATGGTAAAGTAGTAGGAGCACCAAAACAAACTGATTCACCTGTAACTTCAGCAACTGTCAGCCCGGCCGCAGCAGCAGCTTGAAGATCAACATGATCAGAACCAATCCCAGCCGTTAGCAGGAGTTGAAGATTTTTGGCACGTTTAATCCGGTCAGCGGTGACATAAGCGGGGTGAAATGGAGTGGTTATGAGCACATGCATGTCTTCTATGTGCTTCTCTAGCTCTGTCAGTAAGAACACAATTTCTCAGCGGACTAAAATAACGGGAAATTGGGTTCAAACATGACAAAAAAAAGAAAAAAATTACTCTACTTGAAAAAAAGAAAAAGAAATACATACTAACAAAGGAGAACTCCTGCCTGGCAATACAAATGAAAAAAAAAATGATGCAAACTTTGCAATCAGAAGTACCTCATATAGTCATATGTTTCAAAACAAATAAGCCTCTTGTTCTTTATAAATATAAAGCCTTTTGTTTCAAGAAAAATAAAAAATAGAAAACTGGGTAGGAGTTTTTATAAAATGGTCAAATTGTCATAGTTTTTTTCCTTATTACTACCGATATAAACAGTAGAAGATGATACTTTGAGCATATTTTGAAGTAAACTGGGTAGAGCCTAGAGAGGATATAGACTTTTTGCACGGTTATGTGTCTACTTTGTATTCCTTGTGTGGGTATACATGATATATATTCTTTTGCAGGTATAAGCTAGATTTTGAAATGAAATTGTTCATCAGAAACAGATCGAGGTTAAACAGATTGCGAACCACAATTGGGCCCCTCCTTGTCGTCAGTGAGGATGTAGGTGTGGCCTTGAGATTCGAGCCAACTCTTGATCCCCAATCCATGTTCCAAACAGCCAAGGAAATTGGGGTTTTTGTCAGCATATTCATTTGCTTTGTAGAATACCCCTACAATTTTCTTGCTTCCAGATGAACCCTGGAGTGAAATGTTTGAATTCACTATAAAATTATCATGTGCACATAAAGACTATGCTTTGAACCATAAAAACTAGAAAAGAAATAGCATATAGTACCGTACTAAGGCATGTTATAAGAAGTGATAATTGATGTGTTGTGTTGAGTTTGGGTCGTGTCTTTTTGGATTCGAGGCACTTGTGTTTTTTTTTTTAATCCCGGGTCGTTTCGGGTTCTATTTCATTCCGGTTCAGGTTGTCTTGGATCTCACGTCATTCAAATTTCGGGTAAACCGGATTCATATATTGAGCTAATCAGACTTGAAAACTGAAGTTGTTTTGGGTTATTTCCTCGAAAAATTAATTTGGGGGCAGCCAGATTTTTTAGGTGAAATCAAGTCATATGTCAGGTTGAGGTGTTGAGCACATATAGGGATGTCTTGTGCCGATCGGGTTTTAATTACAGGTTTACTTGGGTTTGTCAGCTCAGTTCCAGGTCAATTCAGACAGTTGGGTTCTTGCTGGGGTTGATTGGATTCCAATCGGGTCGAGTTGAGATTGTGACAGTCAGATAGTGCCACCTCTAGGTGTTATACTACACATAGTATATACTAATTGTTCAAAATGAGTTTTGTACTTCACTTCTTCATCTATTAATTAATTGGACATTCTGATATAACCTATCAGTATTTGGAAGCAAAAAAAACGCAAGCTGATCTGCCCTGAAGTAAATTATACTTCAAAAATCACTAAAATTCACAGTATTTCCCGCAATTTTAACATAGACCCAAATTTTAAGCACTAGAAAGGGGGAAAAAAAATACTAACGATAAAATTGTGAATTATGAAAAGAAATTACATGAACAGCCCTGTCCAGGGAAGTAAGGAGAGGAGATGTCGATCTCAAGAGCTTGCTAAACTCCCTTGACGCACGAAACATCGCCATCAATTTCTTAAATTTTGTCTTTTATTTAAGTCAGAAATAGAGAGAGATACTGAGTGAAGCAAAGGGAACGAATAGAGCTATATATACACTGAGATATCCGACAAGATAATATGACACGCGGCGTGATTTCATAATAAGTGAGAAGGCGACGACGACTTGTTACCTTCTAGTTATTCAAGATTTTCTGTGGTCAAATCGTGTTTCTCAGAGTATTCTTGTTTACTAGTGCTCTATAGTCTATATTATCTCTATGATGGTGTAAACACATCATTGGCTGCAAATAACGTTGCATCGGAGTGGGCTCTATTTTCTTTTGGTTATTTACGTCCTGAGCAATACACATATACATAAAACGGGTCAAATTGTTCTCAGAAGTCAGAAACAGTAAGAGCCTGTTCGGCAGTTTAAGGTGTGCGTAGGAAAAAATGACTTGCTCAAATTTTACGAAAATCAGTCTACATGTACAGCATTTCGGCCATTCAATTTTTTTCATTTCTGTTCCCACTAAAATTTAATTAATCATAGAGCTACCACTACCACATGTTAATCATTCTGCAGAAAAATACATTGTCTACTTCAGCAGACTAGAGTAGTTCACTAGACTCCCGCCGCCTGCTGATTGCCGAATTCGCATTCTCTGAGATATCTCAAACTTTGCGTGACTTTTTGGAATATCTCAATCGTTCAAATACATTCTACACGAATCTCAAAGCTAAAATAATACTGGCCCCCCTATGGTTCTCCGAATAGGAACCGGACACGTCAGTCAAGCAAAAATTGAGATATCTCAGAGGATACGCACCCCTGATTGCCTGGCTGCTTTTTAAAAGAGAATGCTTTTGATTATTTTTCTCAAAAAAAAGAAATAAAGAATGCTTTTGATTACAGTCAGTCCGTACTACTAGTGGGTCCGAATTCCCTAGAATAACTTAATTTTTAGATTTTGAATTAGGACGGTCTCATTCGAATTTATTGCTCAAGATCATTTCAAAATTTGGGATGGTTGCGTTCTATTTCAGAATAGATTGTCACGAATTCAAATCAAACTGTTCCAATCTAAAACTCAAAAAAGTTACTGAATCTGAATTCACTTCCAGTTCGATGCCGCTCCACAATATACCAACCAAATAAAGATCCGGTCCCGCGAAGGAAATTTCCTGCGCAGATAGAGTCCGTCCGATTGCTTCAAGATCCGTGGAAAATCGATCTTAAGGAACACCCTACGAATCTACTGCGAAGATCCGCGAATATCTGCTCAGTACCCTGTCCGCGCGGGAGAGGATCAGTACACATTCGAGTTCGCATCTGAGTTAATAGGTGAAAAATCTGGACTGTTCAAAATATTTCTGCACGAATCTCAAAGAATAAACTGAAAAAATGTTGACTCAGCTTTAGGTAAACTGAAAATTTAAAAGTATCTCAGAGAATACATACTCGGAAACATTTTACTGTGTATACCTAAATATAAATCCTTTAATTTTTACCTCTGTAATTTATTTTCAGGAGGGTTCGAATGCACCATCATTTTGTGCTCTAATATATTCTTCATTTTTTTTATCTCTTTTCAAAGTCCGAACAGTCGATCCGAACCGTTCAACACGATTTTCATAATAAAATACGCTTGGAGGCCAAATTTTATATTTTGTAGAATTTTTTTACTATTTTTTCCATAGGTAAAATTTCACTTTATCGAATGGTCCAAAATCTCCTTAAAAATGATTTTGTAACTATCTAAAAAAATAGTTAAAAAATTCCAACAAAATATAAAATTTGATCTCCAAGCATATTTTATTATGACAATTCTGTTGAACGGTTTAGATCAATTATTCGGACTTTGAAAACGAAGATAAAGAATATGAAACATATTAGAACACAAAAAAGATTGTGCATTTGAACCCTCCTCTTTTTTAGAAAGTAATCTATTACGATCAATGTTTTCGTTTTACTTTCACTACCCAAATCAGTAAAAATGCTAAAATTATTCTACTGTCTTCTCCGAACTAGAAAAATACATAAAACCTTTTAATCATTAATAATCATATTAAAGGGTGTTAAATTATAAGGAAAGAAGTATAGTGATTTTAATTTTTAAAGGCTGATTTTTCTGTATACCAAAATATATAAACGGTTGTTATGATTTGATTCGATGATTGTTATTATATGAGAAAATTTCATAATAAGGATGTTATTGCATATCTACTTCAATATTTAGTGTGAATCAAGCATGACTGAAAAAAAAATTATATTCTTCTCATTTTATTTATTTAAGTAACAAAACAAAGATTTCAATAGTACCTCGATTATTGCAATTCAAATTATATATATATTTTTTATAAAACGTGTTAACTTATATATTTAGCTTCTGATATTGTCGTTTGATTTATTGAATAATTTAATCAATCTTCTAATTTCCTCTCTATCAAAAGTGGTGTAATGGAGCAATTTCTTCATTTACAGAATGAGCATGAAATGATAATTTTAGTTTCTTAGTTTTTAATAAAATTTGAGTGATGAATGACCAATCCTAATTAAAAAATATATATAATCAAATGAAATAACATAAATATGAAATTATTTAATTATATGAGAAAATAAGTAATTTTGATAGTTTAACAAAAACAATAAAATGAATATAAAATTCAAGTTTCGATTAACACGTTGACAATGAATTCTTTAAAAAGAATTTACAATTGCTGTGCTAAGCTTTCGGTGAAACTGTTAAATTGTAAAAGTTGGTGAAACCCATCAAATATCTTTTGTTGTGTCAAATTCATAATTGCAATTTGCAAGAGAATCCACTTTAGGCTGGCTGCTATTTCGTGTGGCACTGATGAGTCGGTGTCTAGCTTTGGGAAATAAATCTGCTGCGATTCCCGACAAACCAAACCAAACCCAAATCAGTCCTCTGTAGACCCGGCGGCTTTTATCTATTCCACAAATCACTGTCGTCTGTCGTCTGTCGTCTGTCGTCTGTCGGCCGCCTCAGCAGTCAGCAAAATATAGCTTCGTTTGATTCAGGTGCGCTCCCCCTCGGTTGATGCTCATAAGTTAGGGTCCAAATAATTTGCTGTCAAGTAAGAAACTGAATTGCAATGCATCTCATTATTTTACAATGTATTCAAACATTTAATTTTGTGACGTTCTGCTGTTGAGAATGATGTAAATGCGCAAAAAAATAAATAGAAGAATTTGCTTCTCGTCCATCGCCACAATTAGGGCTGTACAAAAAATTTCTAGTTCGTGATTCGATTCGAATTTGATTTGAAAAAATTCGTAAAAAATTCAATTCGAAATAGTTCAAAATTAATTCAAACTAAACTCAAACTGGACTTGGTTCGTTTGAAATAGATTTGCAAACTATTCTAATTCGAATTTCAAAGTAACGTGAACTTTTGATTTTCACTGATGACTTATGTTCGTTGATGACTTAAAAGTTAAAACATAAGATCGTCCAATCATAAGTCATAACTCGTAAGTCGTAATTCTCGCTCTCAGCGACTACGATCACTCTTCCTTGTCGTAAAAAAATTCGTATAAGATTCAAAATTGAGTCCGTAAAAAAATCGATTCAAAATTAATTCAAACCAAATTTAGTTCGAAATTAATTCAAATCAAATTCAAACTGGAGTAAGTTCGACTCGGTTCGATTCGTTTGCAGCCCTAGCCACACTACTGCACTGGCCCTGGGAAAATGGTATTCGTGTCGAAAGTTGATTTTATATGGGTAAGGCCGGAAATATTTTTAACATGACATTCTTTTAAAATTTTAAATATGACCATTAAAACCGAATATGAGCTTTAGGAAATATGCTGCCAATAAAAGATTAAGAATGAAATTTAAATGAATAAAATATATATTATTGTATACTTGTATGAGATGAATATTGAAGATTAAACTATCCTTTATACATTTATTCATGTAAACAATTAACTATATTATATTTAGTTCAACTGTAATTAGAATTTCACACAATTTTTGAAATTTTAATGCTGTAAAATATCAGTCAATTTATTTAATTTGTAGTGGATTTGTACAATAATAATAAAAAAAAACCATGAAAACAAGATGAATTATAATTTCTATATCAACAAAAAACCTCAGTAATATTGTCTAGTTAATTCTTCTCAAATTCAAAATACTCATGATATTGTCAAACAAACTATTTTTTTTTAGTAAAGTTAGAGGTCAAGCCACCTAACTATTTAATACCTTTATTATTATAACAAATGATTCCCCCCATCTGGATTTCGAACCCATGACCTCTCACATAGAGACCATGTGCCTTAGCCACTAGACCAAATGCTAGTTCTCTTGTCAGACAAAATATAATGCCCTCAAATTCATACTTTTCAATAAAATATACAACAACAATAAAATGGAGACAATAATATAAAGGTCATACAATAATTAATATAAAAAGATGGTCCATGCATGATAAAAGGTTAATTAAATAACAATTAAATTAGACGAGTTTAATTTTTACACATTTCTCGTGTTGCAAGTTTCTAAGTTGCGTAGTGTCATGGTTAAATTTCATCATCTTCTTTCTTATCTATAACCTCTTGTTCTCCGTCCACAAAAATTATTACTTTTGTATCATTTTGACACTTCATAAAATTATGTGAAATATAACATGCTAAAGCGATTAGATATTGCTTCATATATTTATATAAGGGTGAATATTTTCAAATCTTGAATCGCATTTTCAAAACTCCAAATATTCACTTGACAACATTATGAAGTTTTGCACAACGATGATTGGATAAATATTCCGAAATTTTGAATCTATTTTGTACAAGTGTTTGTTAAAATTGTGTCAAATGATAAATTGGCACGGGCAAAAAAAAAACTAACATGTACTGACATAACCCAAATTAGATGGAACAATAAAAACCCACCACCACACCACCATTTAATGCTGAATTAAAAAAAAATTCATGTCAAAATAATTTTTGACACCCCAACCAATTTACACACAAACAATATTCATGTCAAAATCAACAACAGTTATAGCATTTTAAAATGTAAACCTCTCTATGTTAATGTATTTTTGACACTTCACTCTTTACAAAAGAGATATGTAAGTGCTATCAATGACACCTAAAGCATCGTACATAAAAATTTCATGATTCATCGCCATCATCTAAAGAATTCATTTTTTTTTTAGGAAAACAATAAGAGTCTAGCCCTCATTTCATTAACCTCGTTTGGTTACATTTTTTTGGGTTCCTGAGTAGGAGACCCGATAAGCAAGTACAAAATGGTTTCAGATGTATGAAACTAGTTTTTTGAAAAATAAAATACAGTGAAAGTAAAGTACAGAAATTACAAAATAACAGGATGGAAACTAATTATGCTTGAGTGCTGATCTTTGTGCTGGTGCCTTCTCGCAATTGCGCAGTTGCACTGGTAATTGCCTCACATAACTATATCCAACCATACTGCATATGCAACAAGCGCCTATATCAAGAACTAACATTTGATATAGTGGCAAAGCACATGGTCTCTATGTAAGAGGTCATGAGCTCGAAACTCAGATGAAAAAAAATTATTTATTGTAATAACAAGAATATTAAATAGTGGAATAGCTTGACCTCTAACTTTACTCAAAAAAATAATTACATATACCACTCACAATATCACCAAGTAAAATACACTCTATGTCTAAATAGTACCTAAATAGGAGTAGAGCTAGGGTGCTCTTAAGTTCACCAAGACTATTTGTGAACTCAATTTTAAAACCTATCGGATTGACTTCAAATGACAAATCTGAACTGTTAAAACTCTTCTACCTTATGAGTGATGTTTCTACATGCAAAAAATTTAAACTTTTGAATTAATTTAGTATTAAATCAAACGGTCAAAAGTAGAAGGTTTATAAATTAATTTTAATGCATTTATTTTTTGAACAATTTTTGACCACTTGACTCTATAAATAATTAATTCAAAATTTTAAATTGTTTGCATGTAGACGAATTATCTTACGAGTTTCAACAGTTTGAATTCGTTATTTAAAGTCAATCCGATATATTTTAGAGTTAAGTTCACAAAGAGACTTGGTGAACTTAAGAGCACCCTAGTTTTACTCCCTAAATAGCTCATTCTAGTATACACGTTATTGCACAAAATATATAACGAAACTCTCAATAGATAAGAAATTTAGCTGAGTTTCCATTCTAATATTTGAACCATGTGATTAATACTCTTTTAGATTTAATTGCGGTCCTTTCCTCTTCAGTCTCTAACTATTAGCAAATAAATACATGTTTCATAACTGTACTCTAAAATTTTAGAAAATAATGATAGAAATATACAAACTCTATGTATCAGCAAACTGTTTCCAAATATTAGTCTTAAGCAAGTCTGATTTCAATCCAAATGTCCTCTGAATTGATCTAACCTTTTTTTATCAGCATATAAGAGCTACAGTCATGCATGTACTGACCCATACGGCCATACAAATAAAGAGAACAACTAAATTTGTAATCCAATTCTACAAATTAAAAACCAACAAACGGATGCCAGTAAAAATGTACACGAGGCAGATGACATACTTGTTTAGATCTAAAATAATTCTACTTAATTAGATTGAAAGTGTCAAATACTTGAAAAGATAATTTTTTTTAGAATTAAATTAAAAAGCAAAAAAGTGGACTAAATTCAGAAAGTAAAAAAATAACATATGTCAGAGAAATCAGAGAGAGAAGAAACAGAAAAATACCTACAAAATGGATATCAAATGAGGAAACAATGGGAAGACTCTTGTAGTGTTAGATTCATGAGTTAATTACTTGATAACCGTATCTTTAAGTCGGTGAAGAGAATTTTTTAGTTCTCATCTTGGATTTTGTGTAGGTAAGAGAGAGTAAAAAATGACTCAAAATTCCTCTCAGGAGGTTTTAGAAAGGCCTATTTTTTAAGACGAGAGGGGAGCGGAATTAAGCTATTCTAAAGAACTATTCCGAAATCCGAATATCGATCATAGCACAAATGACTAGTCGTTATTGTTCTTCCTTGCAAATCATAGCACAAATATGACCAGTCGATCTTTATTCTTCCAAACAAGTGACGCACATGCAAAAGATTTGTAAATTTTTTCAAGCTCATTTGTTACAAAATCAAGAGAGCCCAAAATAAAGTCCTCATAAATATATTTTAGTAAATACATTTTTAAATGTCTTGATACCAACGAACTTGAAAGCATCTTAGCATGTACACTGGTGAATTATGGCACTCAGCATCTTAACATTTGCATTGATTTTTTTTTTAGCTCCAGTATTTTAAACAACTTGTGATCGATATAACAAAATTGCGGCACTCAAACCCTCTTGAACTAATATCGAAAATTCTCTAGCAATATTCCAAAGGGATTTAAGGTTAGCTGCAAAAGAGGATGAACTTGTAACTTGACAAGAATGCATTTATTCTCAATTCAGAGCTTATTGCAGCACTTCACAAAGAAGGAACGTACATCTTAGTCATATTACAACACAAAAAGGGGGGAAGTCCCAGTCAAGAAAAAAAAAATCAGTCAAATTCCTAAATGCAGTTAATTTGTTGAAACAAAAGCTCGGATTGAGAGTTGTTACTCAAAGAGATTAATGCACTCCATCAATGCATCCGTCTGCTCTGGTTTGCCAACTGAAATGCGAATATACCCCCTTAATTCTTTGTTATTATAGTGACGAATCATAACCCCCATTTTTGCAAGATCCTCCTGTAATGTTAGGATATACTGTTTAACAATGATGCTCATAAGTTCATTATTATGAATAATAAACATTAATAACTGATACCTTAATTTTCTTGGGATCTTTTCCTTCGGTGACCTCACAAAGTATAAAATTTGAATAGCTTGGAAATGGATTCAAGAAAGACACGCCTTTCAGAAAAGTAAAAAGCCTCTCCCTTTCTTGCACCAGTAAATTTTTCACTTTCTTCAAGAAATAAAAAATAAAAGAAGCAAGCGATTAAAATAAAAAAAAAGTGAAACTGAGCTAAAAATTTGAAAGAAAATAGAGTTTTGGTACAAATTAGTCAACAAATACATCTACTAAAATATAATATTGCCAGAAGGAATGTCAATACAAAAATCATATCATGTTGGGAAGATTATGGAATTTGTGCACTTTGCAAGGTATCTTTGAAAAGCTACATACCTCCAAATAAGTAGGATTTTGAAGAGCTGCACAAGCAGCAATTTCAGCGGCCACAGAGACATTGTAAGGTTGTTTTGCGCGCCATAAATATTCTATTATACTTTTTGGAAAAGCACCATATCCTACTCTTAGCCCCGCCAATCCTGTACATTAAATTAGATAACAATTCTAAGTTTTGTCTACTAAACTATTACCATAGGAAGAAAGAGAGAAGCTTTTCATGAAATACCAGCTCTTTTGCTAAATGTGCGAAGTACGATCAAGTTATCATACTTTTTGACCCAATCCATCTTTGATTTAATGCCAGAAAATTCAATATATGCTTCATCAAGTACCACCAAGATCGGTAGATCTAGTATCTTTATCAGATCATCATCATTTATTATACTAAAAGAAGAGAAAAAAAGAGAAAAATTAATTTTATAAATAAACACAAAAAAGGATGCAAATACTTCTTGCACAATGTTCAAAATTTCTGCTCTCTTTTCTGCCAGATGAGGTAAAATTTTAGTGTTATGTTTATGAAATGTAAAAGTTAATGCATTCTGGTACCTTCCATCAGGATTGTTCGGAGAAGTAAGAAAAATGCATTTTGGGTTCTCCTGTTGTACTGCTTCAATAATCCGAGCTACATCTAAAGAAAAATCTGGAAGCCTAGGTACTGCATTGAAAAGCATATTAATTTAAGTCCTCTCTTATTTAAATTACAGGTGAAAACTGACAAAGTTGACACTTAATTTCTTTTTCAATCTTTATTCCACTGTTGATAATTTAAATCAGGAAGTTCAGTACCTTTAACTACTAGGGCACCATTTACGGCAGCGTCAAATTCGTACATGGTAAAAGTTGGAGGACAGTCAATAATTTTGTCGCCTGGGTCAAGTACACATCTACAATAAGATTATTCGTCAAAATCAAAGAGTATGATGCAATGCTAGAAACAATATTTTTTTTATATGAATGCAAATATCAATTGTGTGCTCTGAAAAGATCCAGATATATATATGCACCTCATAAGTGAGAGAAAATATTATAACCATATGTCCTTCCCTTAACTACCTTTCCAGAAAATATGAAACTAAACTTCATTCCTTGATCTTTCACTGTGCAAATTAGACAAACACGGGGACTATTTGAGCAAATATTTTGCAGAGGACTGCTAATGAGTACTGACTGCACTGAACTGATTTTTAGTCATGGCAAAGCTAATCTTATCCGGTTACTAAGTCCCTGCTATACTTTCTTCAAGTTAAAATGTGACACTAGATAAGTCATGAAATGGAAAGAAATTTATACTGGCAGCAAGCTTTTTGGCCTAAGATATTTCCTTCTTTTCAAAAGAATAAGGTTAAAAATACAACATGAGATGCGAAAATCCTCTTATTATCTTTTTTATTTAAGAAAATTAATAGTATAACCTCAAGATAAGAGAAAATAATGAGACATTAATTCCAAATTTTTCCCTTTTGTAATAAGTTATTAGTATGACCTCATGATTAAATCAATAAGCTCATCCGCACCGCAACCGGCAAGTATGTACTCCGCTTCGAGACCTGAATCAACAGCTAAAGCCTCACGGAGCCGGCGGCTCTCTGGATCAGGATATACATAGGGGAACTTCATATTTCCCAGAGCTTCCAACACCTATATACATCAAAAAGAAAGAAAAATACATAAATGCATGGTGTACCAGCCAGTTACCATTTTGATCACTAAAGTTCAAGCACCCTTTTTGGTCCTTAATCATGCAGTTTATTCCGCCTTGGTCTTACTGTCATATCAGAGCATATGGAACAAATTATTTAATTAAAGCATATCTTTCACTCCACGAGTGGCTCATCTCAACGCAGCACCGATAAAATTTTTGGTTCATTTATTTCTCTAAAGACTGAACTATCATCAAAAGGATCAAAATAGGGGGTCGAAAATGAAAACAACAACCGACAACAAAGATCAATTTGAAACTTTACAGACCAGCTGAGCGAAAATTAATAATAATTTGTGTCAATTGATCTTAGCTAGATTAAAATTGTACTTGAAAGATTTTCCTAATGTACAACACAGCACTGATAAAATTTTTGGTTCATTTGTTTCTCCTTTTAGACTGAACTATCATGTAAAGGATCAGATGGTACAAAATGAAAACAACAACCAACACCAAAGATCAATTTGAAACTTTACAGATCAGCTGAGAGATGATTACTGATTATTGTGTCATTCGATCTCAGCTAAATTAAAATTGTATTTCGAAGATTTAGTAGAAGACAACTTCTAAAAAAATGGAATAAAAATTATTATTTTTGATGAAATAAAATAAGTGACTGACCTCTGGAGGTGGACCATAGGGGTTCTCATTTGCATCCAACTTTACTATATCTTCGGGCTTCCTTCCTAGCCTTGTAGATAGTACCTGGGTACAACATGAAAAATTAGCCTTGATGTTTCATCGAACAAGCCAAACTTCTTGCTTCAAAAAAGAACAAGTTAAACTTATGCTCAAATCGACCTTCAAAAAAAACTTATGCTCAAATCACAATCAAGCGGTATCTCAGTGATTAACAGTAACAATAAATACAGGCAACATAGTGCCAGCTTGGAGGCTTTTCAGTCTGAGAATAATGTAACAGAAAAGACAATCCGAGCCATGATCCATACTGGGGCCATCTGGTATAATGATCCCTGGCTTACTTTACAACAAAGCACTTCACTATATGTAGAACAGGCCGGAACAATACATACTAACACGGTTTTAATATACTTTCTAGTTGTCATATGGCACAACAGCTTTACCAGTCACAAAAAGAAGTGCATTCCTTGCTCTGAGGGGAAAATGATCAAACACCTTATATGCATCTCAAAGTGTACAACTACCCACTAACCTAAGCACTCATCCAACAACAAAACACTCAAAATTGACATGATATACCTCAAATGGCAAGATTGGCTGGTATGGCGAGAGCTCTCTCAAATGGAAACGTATGAAGGAATCCCCTTTGATCTTCTCAGTCTCAGCCTCTTTCTCTTCTCTTTGTTCCACTGGAAGCGCCGATGCCATGATAAAATTAGGGTTTCTCCGCGATCGATTGGATTCAAGTTGGGTTCTCCAAAAACTCGGCGGGAGATTGAACAGTCGAAGAGAGGTGGCCATAAAATGTTCAAAAATGAAAAATTACTTGCTATTTCGCAAAAAGGAACAGTCCGAGGGGGAGCAAGCTTCAAAGGCAGGAGTATTATATACAAGGTCTGCCCGCACGAATGGAAATCCGTCTGATAAGAAGCAATTCTTTCTCTGAGAAATGAGAAATTGAATTCCTGTTTTGTCAAATTTGGTGGGATCGGAACAACAGGAGAGGAATATTCATTTCATTCGGCGGGATTCAAGAGACCAAATTTTACATTTTTTTTATTTTTTTTGTACTATTTACTAAGCCACTTTTAAAATCGCTGATCCAACAGTAGCTTCTGATTTTACTATTTGGTTAAGCCATCGTTGGATCAGCGATTAATAAATAGTAAAAAAATTCAAAAAATATAAAATTTGGTTATATTTTTTGGAAATTTTTTTACTATTTTTAAAAATATTTCAAAATCACTGTTTTGTATGGTTTTGAACCATTAAAAAATAGTGGTTTTTCGACCTACCTTAAAAAATAGTAAATTTTTTTCAAAAAATGTAAAATTCAGTCTCCAAGCAAATTTGAATATGGGTATCTTGTTGAGCGGTTCAGATCAACTATTTGAGTCTTTAAAAACAGAGATATGAGCGTAAAGTAAAACAAGATTCTTATTTCGCAACTTACCATAGCCTCACCTCTCTCTATATATATACACACATACAGGGGTGGATTCAGGAGTTCCGTCAGGTAGGGCACTAATTGGATTCAAATAGTTAAACGGGTTCAAACCTATTAACTAAACGAGTACTAGATTAAAAACAGTTGAAATGATAAAATGTGATAAAAACCAAAAGAATATAAAGAAGATACAAGCATAAAAGTAATTCGGTGCAATAATATACAATCAGCCAATTCATCAAACAGTGTATAAAAGGAACGAGATACTTTGAGGTCTATAAGAAAAAAAACAATGAATGTCAGTCGTTTGTCCTGAGCTAAAAATTCAGCCAAGTTGAACAGCTTAAAAAAATTCAGTAGCGAATAGAATAGAGGAACAAATTAGTTTTTTTTTTCTCTCTATCTCCATGCTAACCAAGTGAATATATATGCTTTTGTTCTGATATATCTCATAAAAACGTTATACAATTAACCTGCCCATAATTTAAGACTGCATCAGAAGGGTTCAACTGTACTGGCCAAAAGGCAACAACTCACTTTTATTAAATGTGTCGTCAGAAAAAGATTATATAAAATATATAAAGTCTTTTGCACCAGATCAAATCAAAGCCCATCTCAGTCTTCTGCCAAGTGGAGCAACAAACAATTCAGCGCAACAACAGACCAACAACAAATAGAATAGATCAATAGAGCGTGATCTTTGTTATTTATTTATTTTTGGACCAGGGGTAGGCACAATTATGAACCAGGGGTAGACACAAGAGAAATATTGTAGTGGGCCAATTTATTTTTTCAAATTCAGAGGTAGGCACTTGCTTACTCCTAGACCTTTATGAATCCGCCCCTGCACACATACATATATGTGTGTGTGTGTATTTGATATTTTTGTATAATTACACTTTCATTCTTTGTACTTGCATTTTGTTTGACATTATTTTTGACAGTCATGTATTTCTTTCAGATTAATACATTTCTGTGATGTTATATTGCAATCAATCCCTGATTGATATGCTTCTCCAGTGATACGAAAGATGAATGTTTCATATGAATACATTTTTTTTATAATTATTTTTAATTACGTCAAAAGTAAAGAAGAAATTAAGAATCTTTGTTTACAATAGCTGGTCCGACATGAAACTTTTCGTAATGAGATAGGAGTAGGTCCGATGGGCATCGGACCTACTTTTAGGTTCAATTAGCTCTAACACCGTACGATTATCATTGAGATTTGTGCGCACGGAAACTGAAAAATACTTGCACGGCTTTTAATGATTTCACACGCATCTTAATGCAATATGATGGTCATTTCACCCATTGGAAAAGCTAGGTCCGATGCCCATCAGACCTACTCTCAACTGTTTCGTAATAACTAAATTAATATAAAGTTTACATTTTTTTAACCATTATATTCTTGTGAATTATATTTTTTTTTAACCATAATAAGATATGAGATATACCATATAAATTTTTTGATTTACAACAAAAACCATGTACATTTGTACATAACTACTAGAGAGGTAACAAGCAAAAGTCGGTTTAATAAATAGAAAATTGTTCAACCTTGGCAGTGCCGCACTAGTGATTAGTGAGTTAACTAAATGGTGATCCCTAATGGGCCCCACTCGATGCTCATACAGTCAGTCATATGCGATTCCAATACATACGGAATACTTTTCTGGATTGATGACGCGACGCCGTAAACCCAGAATTTTAATATCAAACTGTAAAGTGAGACCCATCCTCTACAGTATTGTAGAGGAGATGAATCCAGCTAACAAAAGGGATCTCTATGTCTGAAGATTCGTGTGGGAATTTTCTAACGGCTTTGATTAATGATTTGGTATTCCATTTTTCACCCGGAACAAACCTTGTAACTTGTGACGGCCACGTCAAATGTTACTAAACCTGGTACACCGTAAACGAAAATGTCTTGTCTTAGTGGGTCCCACATTTAGAACTCTCCGTTTACGGGCACCACTACCATTTTAGGTATATGATCATCTGAAACAGGTCTACCGCCTTTGGCCTATGGTCATATTTGGCAAACAAATAATACTTTGTCGCCTTCAGGCTTCAGGACAGCAGCGTACGGACCTTCTGCGGGTCCCACGTGGGACTGAACAGGGAGTCCGCGTCCGCTACTATTACAGCTGGAAAAGTAAGGCTGGCTTTTTTTGTTTACAACCGTTCGACTTAAAACGCACGGACAAGATTGATCATCAATTGTCAATCGGTGATCCCGTTCCATGTAAATGAAGCAAATAGTGGTGAATAAAACCCGGTGCTCTTAAAAACAAATACAAGTTTCTTCAGTTCCCCCCCTCTCTCTCTCTCTCTCTCTCTCTCTCTCTCGCTCACACAACACACACCGATCTTGGATTTCTTCAATCGCCATGACTTCCCGCGACTGGTCGAATCTCCCAGGCAATGCCATTTATCAGATTGCAATTTCACTGCCCGATCTCGAGTCGAAAGATTGTGTGAGGATGGTTTGCAAGAACTGGTATACCGAGGTGAATGTTATCTTACAACAGATCGATGAAAGAAAGAAGAATTTTTTCCAGGCCGAGTTAGCCCTTATGAGCATGCGTTATAAAGGTAGGTTTATCTTTTATTACTTTTCTTTTTATCCTTCTTCATCTGTCTTGTCAATTATGTACCAGAGCTTTTTTGAAATTTATAAACAGAATTAAGTAGGACTTCCCCCTAATTACTCATATTTGTAGTACATTTTTCTACCTGACACCAGATCTCCTCTACCAGACCTCTGTTTGCGGTTCGCTTTATTTTCTTATTAAAATAGGTTTCTGAAGTAACATAGTTATTGAAGAATGAATTTTCTGACCTCTGTTTGTGTTTGCTTTATCCTTCTTCAAATGACAAATCTGACCACAGAATTCGACTATCTTGTAATTATTGGGATTTAATGTACCAGAGCCTCTTTTGCAATTTATAAACTGAATTAAGTAGGAATTGCCCCCAAATTATATAATCATATTCTCTATTCAAGAATGAATTTTCTGACATCTAAAAAATGTTGCATATGGTTTTGATATCAATAATATCCATTCTTGTATGTAGATTCCTTTGATATCATCCAAACGATTTGTAAGGAGAATTGTGACCTTTCACAAAGGGAGAGAGATATCTTATTCAGATGTTATTACAAAGTTCTGATCGGTATTCGCAAAAGACGAGCTGGGCTTGCACAAATTGAGGAAGAAAACGATCTTCTCATGGGCGAAAGAATCAAGGTGGAAACTGAACTTGCTGAGGTCTGCCATTCTTTCACAGACCTAGTTGATTCCTACCTACTGCCAGCAGCTAAAGAGGCTGAGGCAGTTGTCTTCTACAAGAGAATGTACTCTAAACACCTCTGTTTTTGTAAAATATTTGTTCTTTTTTTCATTTTTATTCTATGGCCCACTAATTCATATAAAAATCTTGTAGGAAAGGACAACTCCTTTATTATCTGGCTGAGATGAAAGTTGGGGAAGAGAGATTGCAATTGGCGGAGCAATGTCGGATAATATACGAGGTTTTACCAAATTTATTTTCGTAATAATTTAGAATCATCAAACTGACTTGTTATGGCGGTAGAATATACTAGAGATTACTATTTCATTATAGTTTGCATTATGTAGCCTCAGAGCTTGCATTATTATGGCAGCAATAACATGATATAAATAGGTCTGTAGGTGTGTCCATTAGAGTAAGTTGAGTGAGTATTAGGTGTAACAATTATACAAGGGCATAGTTGTAATTAGTAGAACAAATCAAGTTAGTTAGAACTGATTCTGTTGTGTTGATTAGTGTGCACAGCCTTGTATCCCACTGGTTACGTATACACCAGATTATTGTAACAAGAAAGGTTAATGAAATGAATATCATTCAAAGCAATATCTCTCCTATCTCTCTTCTATCACAAATCTAATCTTCTCTCAGTGAGAAATATATATCAAGCAATTCCTCTAGCTAAGGGTGTTGTAGTAGTTTGGAGGTTTATGAAATATTTAGTTGTAGAGGCGTGATCGTAAAAATAGTTTGAGTAATAAAATTAATTTTAATACATTGCCACTACTATATATATATATATAACTCTTTTTCTAACGCAATATTTAAAAAAAATGTCAAATAGGAGGCCCTTGACACCGCCAGCACAGAGCTTTCACCGATAAACAAGGAAATGATTCTCCTACAGTCGAGCCGTTGCCTACTACATTTTAAGATTCTAAATGATGAAGAGAGGTAAGATCAACTTTAAGCATGATATAGTCATTTTTAAGGTTCTTACAATTTAATGAAGCATTATCTTTATTTTTATTTTAACTTTTTGTGTTTCAGGGCAAGAAAATGGGCAAGACAAACTGTGAGGAGAATGTCAGGTATCAACTGGCTTGACTGGACAGATTTTGATGAAGGAACCAGTCTGTTCATGTTCGCGTTCGCCTGTGATAATGATGCTGGAACATTCGGAGGTATAGTGTTTTTTAAAGTTAGTTGCATGTTTTTTAAAACATAAAGCTTTTTAATTATTGAGATTTTTATTTTTCTTTGTATTTTCCATGCAAAATAAAAAAGATGACGTCGCAAAGCAGGATCAAATTTTCTACACCGACGAAACTAGAAGTCTTATGGAGAAGATCAGAAACAGACGGTAATGATATATTTACGCGCGTGTGTATATATGTTTCATATATGGTATCTACTCTCTAATTAATTAATTTAATGGTTTTTTCTATTGCAGGAAAAGTATTTAGAGAGAGGCAGATGAAAACTTTTTGAGATTGTTATCATTTTTCTTTTTCTGTTTTTTTTTTTTTTGAGAGAGAGGAGAAGCCCGTAGACATTTTGGATGGTTATGTGTTTGTGTAAAAAAAGTTTAGAATATTTGGATTGCTTAATTGACTCATGTCAACACAGCACTGATAAGAATTTTGGTTCATTTATTCTCCTTTTTGAATGTGCTATAATGGAAAGGTTAAAAATAGGTGGTACAAAATAAAAACATCAACCGACAACAAAGATTAGTCGGAAACTTTACAGACCAGCTAAGAGACATAATTGATAATAATTTGTGCCATTTGATCTCAGCTAAATTAAAATTGTACATCAAAGTTTTTCTTAAAAGTACAAGACGACTTCTAAAAACACTGAATAAAAATTATTATTTTGGTGAAATTAAATAAGCATACTTCTACTATATCCTCAAGCTTTCTTCCTATCCTGGTTGACAACACCTGCGTATACAACATGAAAAATTAGCCTCGGTGTTTCATGGAATAAGCCGAACTTCTGCTTCAAAAAAGAACAAGTTAAACTTATGCTCAAATCGGATGAATCGATCAGAATCGGCCGAATCGGATCGGAAACTCCTTTTTGGCAAAAACTTGTATTGTACTAAAAGATAGTAAAGAAGTTTGTACAAAAATATTAAAACAAAATATTACACACAAATAATTTATTTAATAATATAATACAATTATTACAATTAAAATAAACTCTAAAAAATAACTAGTACAATTTAGTCTTATAAGTACTATGAATAGGAATATTGAGAGAATTAATTTGTAATTTGAAAAAAAAATGTGTTCGGATGGTCCAATATGGGTTAGTCTCAAATACAAGTATAATTTAAATATTATAGTTTCATTCAATAGCAACAAAGATGAAGTCATGTAGTGGTTCAAGTCCCGCTAGGGACATTTATTAAAAGAAATTTGGAAAACAGCTGTTTCGGTTAAAATTTGACTGGAATCGGACCAGTTCAGCTGAAATTCGAGTATAGCGTGTAACTCGGTCAGAAATCGAATCGGTATTGGCCGATTCTAACCTGAAACAGTCGATTTTTCCTTCCGTGAGTACATACATGCAATACAGTGCTCAATTTGGAAGCATTTCAGTCTGAGAATAGTGCAACAACAAAGCCAATCCGAGCCATGATCCTTACCAGTGCCGGCTGGTATGATGATCCCTTGTTTACCTTACAACAAAGCACTTCACTAATTAAATGTAGATCAGGCTGGGACGTACTGTACCTACCAACACAGTTTTGAAATCCTTTTCACTTGTCATATGGCACAACCACTGTACCAGTCATAAACAAGAAGTGTATTCCTGTATTCCTTGTTCTAAGGGGATAATGACACCTCATATGCATATAAAAAAAATCCAACACCCCACTAACCTAAGAACTTCTCCAACTGTTGATTTTGAAGGGAAAATAGAATAGATAAAGAGAAAATGGCTTGTGATAAAAATGCATTTTTTTTCTTGTATGTTTTCTGTTTGATACATCATCTTATAATTTTTTTTCTTGGCGGACCCAACAAAGAGACGATAAGGACGATCTATAACTCCTAGGGGTATTTTCGTCCATTACTTTGAAACAAATATGAATTATAATTTTTTAATGATATTTAACAAGAGTTAAATTTTTTCTTACTGTAAAAGAGAAATACGAAATTAGATGAAGAGTTGGAGAGTACAAACGTATATGCAATATATTAAACTCTAGAGGGGTAAATAAGAAAATCAAGATAAATTGAAGGACATATGAAAAATTAACCCTTTATTAATATCCAACATTACTAAAAATCAAGACAAGAAAATTCTATATGTGCTCATTTTAGTTGGATTTTTTATAAAAATGTTTAAACCAGCTAATTATTGGCTGGTCTTAATTTTAATAGAAACCGGCTAATAGTTGACCATTCCTTGAATTTAATATAGATTCAAACTCTCGCGGTGATGCTAAATCTCCAAAGCTTGTAAGTTTTGAAACACAATATTAAAAGCAAATAAGTAAATGTCAGAGATACTAGATACTGATGCTACAAGTATAATGTTTGAATCTATATTAAGCGCATTAGTTTATTCTTTTCCTTTTTCATTGTTTCTTTGAGATCCTAGAAAACAGAATATTCATGGATGAGACTATGTACTATGTATAACGTAGATTGATCCTTACTACATATCAATGTCTTCATTTCCAAAGTCTCAATAGCCGATTTGAACTATTCAACATGATCTTCATATTAAAATGTACTTACAGACAATATTTTATATTTTTTAGAATTTTTTTACTATAAATTGGTAGAAAATTAGTATTTCTGAATGGTCCATAATTTTTAGATCAAATGATTTTCTACCTAGCTATCTGAAAAGCAATAAATTTGAAAAATGCAAAATTTGATCTATAAGTACATTTTTATATGGATATTGTATTGAACGTTTCAGATCGATTGTTCGGACTTTAAAAATGATGATATTGATCCATAGTACGGACCATTATGCGTATGCATAGTACCATAGCCTCACTCATATTCATGTATTATTATAAAAAAAAAATCAGCCACAAAAATAGTTAATTCTATGCGTTAGTTAATCTACAATATAATTAATGGATCAAAAGAGAGCACAGGAGTGGCATTGAAACTAGGGGCGTAAACGGAGCGGATTCGGAGCAGATAATGCTAATACTATATCCGTATCTGTTTTACAACGAAAGGATACGGATAGTAAATGGATATTAAAATTTAAAACCATACGGATAGTAAACGGATATTAAAATTGAAAACCATATCCGTCTTAAACAGATACGGATACGGAACGGATAATCCACGGATACGGATTTGAATACGAATATGGAGCGGATAATAGTCAGATATTGAGTAATTCTACTAAATTTCATAATTTTAAATTATCTAATTTGATTACCTAAATTGACAAAAATTTAATTGACTTTTTATGTTTGCACAGTGACAATTATGCATGACTAATTGCTTTTTGGTTCAGAGGACCAATCCATTATTCTAATAGATTATATGATTTTTCTATCAAAATTATTGAACTTAAACAAATATGTATGTTTTTTGATAACTTCGGAAGGGTGAAATGAATTTAAAACTGCTGAAAGATTAAATTTTGGATCCGAATATATACTGATATCCGCTCTGTTTATATCCTCGATCACGGAATTATCCATATCCGTATTCGTATTATTTTTTCATATACTAAAATTATCCGTATCCGTATCTGCAAGTATCCGTATCCGTTTAATCCGGATACAGATAAGAAGCAAATTCGGAGCGGATATCCACGGATAATCCGTATCCGTTTACACCCCTGATTGAAACACATACCAGTATCGAGCATTCAGAAGTCACTCAACCTGAGAATTGTAAATATTGGCGAGAAGTTGCATTGTTTCCTATTGGATCATATAAATATTTTTAACATCCAAACAATGTGCCAACCTTTGATAAAATATTTTAACCTAAAAAAAATAATTTAAATCCAAAGATCGGCCAATTTTTGATTAAAATTAGGCCTGCCAATAATTAATCGGTTTTGATTAAAATTAGCACTAGATAATAATTGACTAGTTTTGGCATTTTTACAAAAATCCAACTAATGTGGACATATTTGAATTTTTTTTATTTAATGTTTGATACTAATAAAAATATCGGCATATTATGATCACACAACAATTAGATCGCACAACAAATACAATTACATCGGTTTACAATTCAGAGTCTCATAAAAAATTCTAATCGCACAAAGAAATAAAATACAATACGAACATAAATTTAGGAAAGCATAGGACAATATGGTATTTAAAATAAACCATAGCACCGAAAATTCTGTGCTATTTTTGTCTTATACTGATACGGTTCTCACAACAATTAGACCACATTCTTCCATCCTGTTGGATCCTTTCTGCCAGCACCCATGGCGGTATCGTACCACCTCTGAAAGGATGAAAATCCTTTCGTTTCGATGATTCCATAGTTCCCATGTTACGCATATAAACCAGGAATTTTTTTATCAATAGAAATTGTAAAATTCAAATATACAAACATAGAAAGAGTGCATGTATTGCAACAAATATAGTAAGATCAGAGTCACTAGCAACGATCCATCCATTTATGGATCGGAGTCAATGACTCCGATCCATAATTTTATATATTTTTTTATTAATTATATTTAATTTTGTAAGAAAGACGCCACATTTGATCAAGTTTTAATTAAAAAATAAAAAAATTATGGATTTGAGTCATTGACTCTGATCTATAAATAGATGGATCGTTGTCACTGACTCTGATTTTACTATATTTGTTACAATACATATACTCTTTTTATTTTTGTATATTTAAATTTTATAATTTCTATTGATAATTTTTTTTCTATAAACCAGGATACCCAAACCCGATCCTTCCCTTTTTTGGTATCAGTGTAATTCAGGATGAAAGCCTCTAAAGACAGATGCCATATTTGCTTTACACTAATCCCCGGCTTGAACAAAGTGACTCCCAATCTGTTAGATAAAATCCACCAAACATTAACTGCGTATGGGCATAAGAAAATTAAGTGTAAAGTTGATTCCCGGGGGCAAACTAAACACATCACACAACCCAAATCGCATTGTATTTTCCGATACAAATGTAGATGTAGAAACTTTCCGATTACCTCTTCTTGGCATCCCATCCCACTGCCTTCTGATTACCTCTTCTTGCCACCTATCATACCAGAAAGACACAGAATTTCCATCTCTTACCAATATTGTCTTTCAAAACTGACAAGCTTTGGAGATTTAGCATCACCGCGAGAGTTTGAATCTATATTAAATTCAAGAACCGGTCAACTATTAGCCAGTTTTATTAAAATTAAGACCAACCAATAATTAGCTGGTTTGAACATTTTCATAAAAATATAACTAACATGAGCACATATAGAATTATTTATTTAATGTTGGATATTAATAAAGAGTTAATTTTCCATATGCCCTTCAACTTGTCTTGATTTTCTTATTTACTCCTCTAGAGTTTAATATATTGTATATACGTTTATACTCCGGATTTTTTTTTACCACCCAGAAAAATCAAAATAAAATTAAAAACCACCCGGTTCTATTTTTCTACCAAAAGGCCACCCCCGCACAACCCTTGTGCGCACCCGAAAACACGGAAACGCACAATGCTTGTGCGCACCCGACAAAACTTTTTTTTTTTGAAAGATTGGTAGAAGCTACCAAAGTACCACCCGACAAAACTAGAAACGCACAGTGCTTGTGCGCACCCGACCGGATCCGCGCAATGGTTGTGCGCACCCACTGGTCTGCACAGGGGTTTGCGCGGGTGCGCAAGGGGGGTTTTATCACATTTAGCCGGGTGCGCACAAGGGTTGTGCGAACCCGTTTGAAACTGCAATTTCTCCGTGGACACCTAAAAGAAAATCCAACATAAAAGCTAATTTGCGGCAACTACTATTTTAAAATATACATACAAATAAAAAAAATTATAAAACTGTCTTAAAATTTATATTACCGTGCAACGACTCAATAGCAACATGCGGAGCTGATGAAGCTACATCTATTTGGAGTGGAGTCTCTAAAACTAATAAAATATTTGACCTCACAACATTTGGTATTGGATTATTGCTATTGTCTCCGGTTTTAAATTGCTTATTTGTATGGTTTTTCATCAGAAGAGTTTGCTTCTTTTCCCAACTCATTTCTTGATATCTTCTTGTACCTTCGCTTTTTATCCACTCTTATTTTTGTTATTTACAAATAAAATAATAATACAAGTTTGCTTTTTTGAGAAATGGATATCGATTAGTGATAGTGCAAAAAAAAAAAATACAATTTTTTAAAAACCTGATGTTCTTGGAGTAGTTGAATAAGAATCCTCATTTCCATTAGTTATATTTTTTTGAATTTTCTTCCCTGTATGATGTCTTGACATAAAATAGAACTAAGATAATTAAATAATGAGTGATTCTCGTCCAAGGCATAAGCAACCAAAATTGATATAAGAGTTTCCAAAATTATTTTGTATTCCAATGCAAGAAAGGAGTAAAATGGAATTAACAAAACCACTTTTTGGTTTTATTGCTAGTTTTTTTTTTTTAACATTCACGAAAAATAAAATTCACAAATTGGTAAGTGCACTTGGCGCCACAATGAAAATTACAAATTTTCTAAATCCCAAGTGCCATAATGAAAACAAATTGAGTAGTATCATTTGTTACCTAAAATAAGAGATTTTTTAAATCATGTCACATGAATGTAATAAAGTCCAAAAGTATATATAGACGTAGATGTAATAAAGTCCAAAAGTAATTATTTTAGTAGCAAAAGTAATAGACGTACGTGCTTCTGAAATCTTGTGCTTCTATGATTTTCAAAGAGATGTGAGTTAGATTTGTATAGAAACAAAATTAGAAATATATGTATAGAAATTAGGAAGTGAACAAAAAATGATTTTCATTGTGATTTGCGGTATAGAAATAGAAGGTAGCTAGAGTTGGTTCAATTAGAAAGGGAAAATCATAACAAATAAATAAGGAAATGAAGAATTATATTGCTAAATTTTAGAGTCTGTTTAATTTTAATTGTAACGGATCGTGTGGTGGTACGTGTGGCGAGTATGTTTGTAGCTAAATTTAGACATCTACACATAAGACATATGCATTTAATCAAAAGAAGATAGATTATGTAATTGGAGGGCTGAGATTACATTCGAAAATTCATCTTTCAATTATAGCCGTTGACGGATCGGACACCCAATGTGCTTAATAATAGAATGGAGAAATGGAGATATGCATGAGTTGAGGGATAAATAGGAAACTCACAGTGAATTGAAGGGTATTTAAGAAATTAACCCATTAATAAAAATGTCAGCATAATCTGGTACGATCGGTAATTAATGACCATATATATATGTCACACCCCAAACCAGAATTTCTGGATTAATGTGTGATCAATCCCCGCCTCGTGTTTAATAACAATTAAACACGCAAGGCTAAGAACAAAAATAAATAAGCAGCGGAAGCAAAATATAAAATAGACCAAACAAGTCACATCAGTCACATATCAGTAAACAACATATATATAATACTACAATCCATGTCACATACTACAACAAAATATAGCCAAAAGATAGTAAGCGATCTGTCGATCCCATATACAAAGCGACAAACACAGGATCGCAGATCAACTAAGTGCTAACCCTAATCATCAACGGAGTGGCCTTCGGGGACAGTCACTGACGGCTCCTGCTATGGGTTGCCAGAATCTGTACCTAAAACCCACGAAACAACTTGTGGGTGAGTGATAAATCACTCAGTATTTGACCCAGAACTATATCTCCAGGGGTCCTCTATGATCAAAGCACTTTAACTTAACATTTAATTGTTATTACGATTTACAATTTAAATATGCAATTGTGTGTCCCTATCTCAGTATCTAATAGAAATAAAAAAAAATACTTTAATCATTATCATGATGCGATTACTCTAATATGCCAACATGTAAAAGTCTCCCTAAACAAAAACCCAAGCGGAGTTTAATATTATAGTCAAATCGAAGAAATCAGTATCGGAATACTGAGTGTAGAATTCATATAATAATAGTACGGATACTAGTCACCCCGTGCTGTGCTAATCGGATCAAAGATCCTCAAGATATGTCTAAGGACTGCGATCATAGAGTCTAGTGATACACGGTGCCTAGTGACACCGAGCACTACTCACAAGTTAATAACACGCTAGCCGATGAACATATCTTAATTCGGTGTTTGTTCCTTACTCTAAAACGATCCATAACCAAACATATAAAATAGGAGAAATCATACAATGCAAGTCGTAAAAGTTGTCAATCTCATCCCTCATGAGCAGGTGAGAACTCTACCGTCTGGCCAGATCAATAGGAAAAGGGACTCGAGATCGGTCCCACGTATCAAGGCTCGAGATCGGCCTTCGTTCTAGGCAATGTAGCTCCTAATGTAGGTGGAGATCACTCCAGGATCGTTCGTGCCTCGGGGCTCGAGATCGGCCCGCACGTAATGGTAAAATGATCGAATGAATACATAATCAAGTTTATACATATAATATAAGTCCTAGAAGACCATCCGGAAAGTCAAGTGACACCCCGGCTCAATGGCTGCGAGGCCGACTCGTGTCCCATTCCACAAGCCGGAGCGCAGTCATTCAGTCTCTACTCAGCTCTCACCAAATGCATGTGTGTAAATATGCAATAATATATTGCCTTCTATGAGAAGAAGGCAATCTAATAACCTAATATTCTAATAATAATATATAATATTATTTATTTACTCTACTCCTAATAAAACAGTAAATTCTTTTATTTATCGGGGTTTATGCAATTTCTACCTACAGTGCAGAAAGGATAAACATGCTCTACAGTTTTAATGCATCTACTTAAAATAAAGTGCGAATGTCAAGTCAGGTGGAACGACTTGATAAGAGTACGCCCACAAAAGAAAATAATTTAGATATCCCACACCTGTAGGGCTGAAGACGAGGAGGCTAACCCTCGGGAAAGATAGTGGGATCCTCGCAAGCTCCGATTGGTGCGTCGGTCGGATCGGACCATAGGTCAGACTCGTACGGAATATGCGGATCTGAAATTTACGTAATTTAAACTAAGTAAGAATATACACTAGATTATACTAACCATCGTTCCCAATTAATGTGGCTTATAAAAAATCTTTCGATTCAGTCAGTCGGGCTGAACTGATTTAGTCAGATATTGATTATTCTCGTTCATGCCATCGAGCTTAGCATTAATCTGTTTTTAATTAATTTGTTTAGTCAGATACTGATCATTCACTTGATCAAATTTAACTTAATTTAAAAATATATGGTATTTATAATATTTTAATTTGAAGATAATTTGTTTTACGTAATTTAGTTCATTGAATTATATTTGTAAAATAACTACGTCGCTCACTACGGAAATTTAATATGAACTTTTAAGTTACTTCAATTGCTTTAATTATATATTATGTTTAATTAATTAAAATAAGTCATAATAAAAAGATATGACTGATCCGATTCGAGTTTGGAGGATTATGTACTATACTAAATAAGTCTATTAAATACTTATTCGATAAAATAGGTGTTACTTAATTACCTATCTATACTAATACGTATAAGAATCAGAAATATATTTTGTATTAATTACTTGTGTTAATTCATATGACAATTACATTTACTATATATAAATTACACGATTAAAACATGTTCTTTAATTTATTATCAAATAAGAATATATTTCTAATACGTATAATACCAATGTGCATTGGTTATCTATGATCTTAAATTGTACGTTAATTAGGTGTATTTCATATGTATAAAATAGAGGAAAGATTAGAAATTGTAATTACTTTAATTAAAAATAACTTGAAATTATTCTAACTATGTATATAGACTAAAAAAATACGTTGTTAATTAATTATTCTAATTAAATTTACGAGTTGGGTCGATTTACATAATTTATTTCGCCAGAACGCTCGTAAGATAATTAATCGCAAGTTACGATAAACTATTCGTGTTCCACTTAATTTAATCTATTTCGATTACTTGGCTACTTTGGTTTTACCTATTTTGACCATAAGCATTTTAATCGCTCGAAATTCAATTTTGAAAGTAAATTTATAAATTATAAACTCCTAATGCTATTTTATATAAATATTACTAAATGTGTAATTTGTATAAATATTACTAAATGTGTATTTAGTTTTTTTATTATAGTTTAGTTATTTTATATTTTAGATGCAAAATTTGGTTATAAAATTTTAAAACGAAACCTTTAACTAATTTATGTGTTTTTAATTATTAATAACCAAGTCACGAAATTCGTTATTTATCGCTATTCTAACTATACTGTTAATTCGTCGTTTCGAATCTATGTATAAAATAATATTTTTCGTTGCTAATTAGTTGTCCTAATTAATTAGCAACCATTTTTGTTTACGTTTCAAAAACGTTTAAAACATTTTAAATTTAAAAGCTCATTGTTACACTTTAAATTTATTTAATGCGTTGGGTGTTTTATTTAGTATTTGTTTTCGGGATCATATAGTGTCCAATATCGGGCGAACATATGCTCAATTTATCTTATGAGCTATCTATCGAGGCAACAATGCCCTGGACTTTTCCAATCATCTCCCGAGCTAATTTAGGTTTACGTAAGCATCCGATTTTTATTCGATTCCTTATAAAACCTAAATTTTAAAAGCCGCGTTTTTATCCGACAATCACGCCTTTTGGAACAATCCAAATACCATAATTTTATCCAATTTTATCCCTTTTAATTTTCACTTCAGCCAAGTACAATCCGAGTCCAAATTTTAAACAAAATCCCAACTTTTGCATTTAGGTTCCAACAATTTATTTTATCAGTCTAAGGGTTGTAATTTCACACAAAAACCCTTGAATTTAATTTTATTTAATTTTATTTACATATAGGTCCCTGTCAAGTCAAAGTCCGGTTAGGATAATCACAGTACAGTACCAACGGTATCACTGGGCCAGTACCACTGGTACTGGCACCGCACACTCACAAGCACATAGCCAAACAGGGGTAAAACGAGCACCAGCAAACAACACAAACAAGCACCAGTATCCAAACAAGCACAACCAAGCAAACACAAACGAGCACCAGCAACAACACAAACAAGCACAAAACCACAGCACAAATCGGTATCGAGGTACCACTGGTACCTCTCTAAACCACGTAACAGACCTCACAGAGGCCAGAAACAGAAAAGGAAAACGGGGTTTGAACCCTTACCCGATAGGAAGAGGGTCACAAGTGGAATACTCAAAAAGCGAGGGCTCGCCTCACAGCCGTCAAGGGAAAGAAAAAAATCAGAACACCTCCAATAAATGGCACCGCCAAGCACCGAGCTCAGCACAGACAGGCAACAAGGAACAATCTCAAGCACAAGGAAGAAAATCCCCAACCCTAGGGTTTTGAGATCGCAAGCCAAAGAGAAGAACAGAAAAGAGGAAGCAGGAGAGAAATCTCAACACATGAGCGAAAGAAATGAAAAGCCAACCTCTCAAAGAAGGCACAAGGCCCCTATATGGCCTAACGAGAGCAGGTAACCGAGGGGACAGCGAGCAAGGTCGCAGGAGCAGGTGGGAGAGGGCAACAGGGTCGTCGCAAGTACGAGCCTCTCCTGACAAGAGATGGGACAGCGGCGAAAAATGCGACCAACAGCGAGAAAAAAAAAATCGAGCGCGGGATTCTCCCCGCTCTCTTCTCCAGGAAGAAGGAGAGAAAGGGGGTAGGGCCTGGGAACAGAGAAAGAAAGGAGGGGGCGACGGGAGAAAGAAAAAGAGATAAAGGGAAAGGGTGTGCTTTAAGATCCGTGCAGGTTTTATCATCGGACGGTTCAGAAAATTTTAGGTTTAAGAAAAGGAAAGAGTGTGCTTTGAGATCCGTGCAGGATGTAAAGGAACGGTTCAGATTTTTCTCAAATTTCTAGAGTTCCTAATTAGATACATTTAATTGAATAAAAGTGGAATGAAGAATATACGGTCAACTAAGCTTGATTCTAATTCTAACTTTATAATTTTAAGTATGTTAAAATTTCATTTGTAAAATTTAATTCAAAAATTTGTAAATTTTAAGTTGGTTTAATAACAACCTTATATAATCTAATTTATTAATTCGAATCGATGGTCTTAATTTAATTTTAGAAAAATCAATACATTTTGTGACATCAAAATCTTATTCTGTTTTTCTTAACGAATATTTAATTATAAATTGGTTTGTTCGTTGTTTAACAACAACAAAAATTTTAATTAGTCGTCAATTTCAAATTGGTTAGTTAATTAATGATTTAAAAAGTTGCGGCTATAACAATATATGTCTTCAATTGCAAGTCCAGGTTCCCATATATTAATATTAACAAAAATAGTTGGAGACTTTTGATTTTCTTTCTTCATGTTAAACAAAAACGAAACAGAAATGAGCATTAACACTATTATTTTTTTAGTAACAAAATATTTCTAAATTTTTTAAATGTATAGAGACAATTATAATCTTTTTTATTGTTATTTCTGCTATCGTATCTTTATCATAATGTAATTAATATTGCGACTATTAATTATTCTTTTCTTGTAATTTTGCGATAAATATATGCTCCTCTATCAAAAGTCATATAATAATTTAAAATCTCATGAAAAATAATAGTGTTTGTTAACTACTGACACAATAATATTAAGGTGGGGGTTTAGTAGGTCTGATATCTACTTTCTTTCAAAAACTGTGGGTTCTCAATCGCTGCCTATTTTTGGTTAAAATAATCCACATTAATTTGTGCCAAAAATTCATAGTAATGCAATAATTTTTCAGACACAATTAAGGATGACAAATTTCAAATTCGAATTCAGAATTCGCTGTTGACACTATTCAAAACATCCGGCGCTTCAGTTAGGAGGAATTTTACAAATGTTTACTTTTAAGTTGCAAAATAAGTTAATTAATAAATAATAACAATTGTCTTGTTTGAATCACGGGCATGAGTGCAAGTTGCAATTATAAATAAATTATAAATAAATTATGTCTGGAACAAAATTATACGCACCAATATCCATTTTAACAAACTCGACCTTATAAAATGTCACATATGCCACCGGCCTTTAAGTTTTATTCCAAAATTTTTTTGGTAGCCACTAACATACCAATTCTTTCAATAAAATGTTTCCTTCCAAAATGTCCCTTCTAAATTTGAAGAGCTTCGGCAATCGAAGCTGCAAGGCTGAGCACCTCAAATGGAGCTCTATTTTCGATAGCTTTAATTGTAAGAGGGCAGGAATCTGTAACCCAGAAGTGAGCAAACGGGCTACCCGACCCATCTGAAAAGAAACCCATTAACCCTTTTAGTGTTCAAATAAACTGATCAGAGGGGTTTAAATAGAATTAGAAACAATGTTTACAAAGTCACTAAACCTCTTCCCAAAGTTTTCCACTGATCACTTTGTTAGATTAATTTTGTTTCTATTTAATTTTATCTAATTAGTTGCACTAATCTAACAGTCTTAACACAATTATAGCATCGACGGTACTCAACCTAGATGAGCAACTGACATATCAAAAATATATTGCCGTGGTTACTTGGTTGGTTCATACCAGCCTAATTTTGGTTTTTGCCATTTTAATTTAAAGGAAAATATAAAAAATTCTCGTGCTTTGTAAACTACAGCATTAAAAATAAAAATGAGACTAAGAATGATCAATATAGAGGTTAAAGGAGTGACTCATATTATATATCAACCCTAGCTACAGTAAAAGAAGCATAGAAAATTAAATAGATTTAGTACCTGAATTAGCAGCTAAGAAACGAGACCATGATTGTTTGGGAAACACTGCGTGTGTCACGTATGCACTAACTTTTGCAGCACCTTGTGCAGCCAATACTTTCTGCAGTAACGAACATAATAAATCATTCAACTGTTAAAAGACTATTTCAATAGAAAGGTATAATGCTAGTATGCCAATACTGCATTGGTACTTATTGATATATTGGGAATATATCGAGAAATTTTACAAATCGTCATACTTCTCAAAATTTTCAAACAAAATACTCCTTCTCTAAAATAATTAACAAAATGTCCTTGTGGGTCCCCATTTTCTCTTTCTCCCCCCTCTCTCCCCCTCCCTCCTATTTACATATTTGTTTTTATTGTAGGAATTTTGAAAGCTTATACAATATTGGACATAGAAGGTTACAGAATACGTTAAATTTATGATTTGCAATTTATATCCATGTTTTATGTTTTGTACTCTTTTATTTTGTTGGTACTGTAATTTAATAATATTTTGAACTTTATATATGAGAGAGATAAAGTTGAAATGAAGTACAAATATAAGCATATGCAGTTAAGATTTGATTTTGTATTGTAATTCTCTTGATTATATTTTATTTTGATTGGCATTGGTTGTTGCCTAATTGAAAAATATATTAACTATCTAATTGAAAAATTTGTTGCATGTCTATAAAATATTTGTTGTATATTTTGTGCTCATTAAAATTTAATGAGAAAGGAGGTGCTAAAATTTGGTGAGAGTAAATAGGAGGGAGGGGGAGAGAGCGGGAAGAAAGGGAAAATGGAGACTCTACAATGGCATTTTGTTAATTATTTTGGAGGAGTATTTTGTTTGAAAATTTTGAGTAGTAGCGCAATTTGTAAAATTTCCCGAATATATCATAGTGAACTTGCTCAAACATTAATGAATTTTAAATTTGAAGTACAATTAGGAACCCAATTTGGAGTTTTCTTAAGGTACGTTGTTATGTAAAATAAGAACAAGGTAAAGGTCCTTTGCGAATTCATAGTAAATTTTCTTCAATTGGTAATTGCTTAATTTCTTTTATGTTGACTGAATTTTTTTTATTTGTTTACTTAAAAAGTAGGCAAGCTATGTAAAAGAATAGCGAAAGGTTAAAAAAAAAAAAAACTAGTTCAAAATTTTGATTTTGCAAACTAATTTTGGTACCTGACACTCAATTAGTGTACCTCCTGATTGTACCAAATCATCAACAATAATCACATGCCTTCCTTCAGGATTCCCTTCCTTTATTGTTACTATCCTCTTATCTCCTTCTCTGACTTTTGCACACACCACCTGAAGTATTTTTGTTTCGCAGTGTTAACAAATATCATTCTATTAATGATAGCAAAGCCATTTTGGAACTTAACTCCTAAATATTTAGAAATCATAAATCGACAGCTTCTACTCATCTAATTATGTTTACAAAAATAATGCATGAAACAAAAATGCATTGCAAAATTTTCTCATCAGCTTGATTAAATCAACGAGATAAGTATCTGATTGTTTAAAGAGGAATTTAATAATTAAGAGGTCAAAAATAAGTTATAACCATGGGGAAAAGCAACAGTTGATTGTGGAAGCGCTTCCAAGCACCATCATCTGGGAAAGCAATTGTTATCTTAACAAACAAAAAAAAAAAGATGGAAATTAATAAAATCAAAAATAAAAGTACAAGATAAAAATATATAAAGTATAAATGGAAGAAGACAGGTGCCAAGTATTTAGTCTGACATTGTTGGCATCAGGGAGTTGGCCGAGGCGATCCAATAAGAGAGGAATTCCCGTTTCCAAGCAAGGAAATACTTCATCTTTAAAATAGAATCTTTCCTATTTAAAAAAAAAAAAATTGGAAACGAACTTGGTGATTGATGTGGGAATAATGAAAACTTGTTGTCAAATGGAAAATCACCTGTACATTTATTTAATTTTGTTTACAATATCATTATAAAGCATAGGCCAATTTCAGGAACACCACTTTAACACAAAGAACTGTCAAAATTGAAGGGACTACTACACAATTGGTCGATATTTATCCAATTAGCATCAACGAACACCTAATTATGCAGTTCTGTCACAATTAAAAGGTTTAATTGTAACCTCAATTTAATATATAATTAGGATCAAATCACCCTCAGCTGCACAAAATTAAGAACATCAAAAAAAGAAATCAAGACAAATATACTTTTAAGGACCTAACCAGTGGTTATGTCCATCTATAACATTTTTAATTTGGCTGACACATGCCCTTCAACACGCTATACACACAAGGTATATTGAGTAACGCTTATCCATACATGAATTGTACGTACGCAACTGCTTTCAAAGATCTTCTCCAATTTTAGACAGAAAAATAGGCTCCAAGCTCTCTATTTTTTTCTCATTCTATTTTGTTTGGTTATTTTTTTTAAAAACTTGGACGTGGCAGCTAAGGGGTTTTATTTTATTTTCTCTCTGTTTTTAATTTTTTCTTAACAAAGATGAATCCACAGCCAAAACTCGTTGCCATAAAATTTAAATGGAGAAAACAGAGACAAACCTGTAATGCATGGATGTCATAAATGACAACACTTGCGGGTCCACCCCTTGTCTTGGGAATATCCGAAAGCATCTTTGCCAAAGCATCGGCTGTTGCCACCTGACCTTCCACCTCGATCCTTTCACAACCACCAGTAGGGAAGTACGGAAGCACCACTGTGAAAGAGGCGATGAATTCTTTTGGCAATGCACGAATGACAGCGTACTGATCGAACATGACGTCTGGACTGAAGGTTGCAAGAAATGCCACGTGTTTACCCCTTATTTCTCGCACATTGTGCATAAATATATTTGCGGTTCCATCGTCGAATTTCCTGAGAGAAAGAGAAAGATTCATCCATCATTGAAGGCAAATTAAACTTTTTGGTGAAATTTTTTTGTCATCTCAATATTTAAGAGTTGTCATGAGGCTAATCAGTGAACAAACACGCGCGATTCACCACACATAGTAATAATTGTTAACTAAATGCATGGTTATGAATTATGATGGAATACAATTCGAAGAGCTGATGAGGAACTTAAACCACAAGTAATGCAAGGTTAACGGTGACAATTCAACAGGCTCTTCCGCACCGCAAAATAACCCTAAATTCTCTCCAAAGAACAACTCACACAATGAGATTGATTTGAGAAATTATACATGGCACTGAAAGACAGTTAGATTGTAGTAAAAGGAAAAGTTAACGAAAACATATATATAGAGATCACAAACCCCCATGTGATGGATTGGAGGTGGATGGAATCACAATGTTGTGCAATTTTATGTGCAAGTTCCTCCATTTCCATGCAGTAATAAAGATATATTTGCTTCTTGGCGCTCTTCTCCATCTCTCTCTATTTGATAAAATTCCCTACTAATTTTTTGAGAAGAAAGCTGTATAGATGTTGGCGAGGTTGAGAATAATTAAGTACCTGAGGTTAACAAGAGAGAAATGCTTAAATTCTATTTTAAATGAGAATGATTGAATTCTATTTTTGTTTTTACATAGAGAAAATAATAGGTTCTAAATATAAGAGAGTAATATTGCACATTTTCTATTTTTTGGATAATTGAACAGTATAACTACCTCCTTGTATCTGGATGATTAAAAAATACCGCTTGGTGGTGCGCATTGACCGATTGTGGATACAGGTCCAAGACGAAGGTTGAATTTGGTTAAAGGTACGGTTTAAATTAAGCCCGGCCCAACAGCTCAAAACTAAGCCCACGAAGTTTATTTATTTTTGAAAACATATAAGATTTATGAGATTTTTCAAATGCCTCCAATTTTTTTTGTGCCTCCATACTTCTATTTTTTTATAACTTTAATAATTCGAACTACAAAACTTACAAGTCAAATAAAACTATTAAATATGATCTATGTTATTTTATCTTTGTACTCATAAAAAAAAATACATTTTAATTTTATTTTTATGTGAATTAATAAGTTTAAAATCAACATCTAGAAACTATCCACATTAGCATATTGTTACAAGCTCTTGATGACAACCAAAATAAAATTAAAATGTCATAATTTTTTACAAGTACATAGGTAAAATGATGTAGATCATAACTTGTTAGTTTTATTTTGACTTTTAAATTTTAAATTGTGAGTTATGAAATTTTTAAAAAATAAAGGTATGATAAAAATATAAAGATGAGACATTTGAAAGATTAATAATGTAAACAGCAATAGAATTAATTGCCGAGGAAAGAGGACAGAGGCTATATAAATGTGCAGACAGAAGCATCCAGCTCTTGGTTGTAAAACTTCTCCATTCTCCAATAAATAAGAAAGAAACAAAATTTCATTATAGAAATAAATCTCTAGCTATAGGAGCTTAATTACGAGGTGAGGGTTCTGATATTGAAGGCAGATATTAACATTTATGGGTGGCTAGGTCGTGATTGATTGATTTTGTTGTGTTCCATGAATTGCGTTAAAAAAAATGGATATTAATGTAAAACCCAAATCCCAACAAAAATGTCAGGGGAGATCATAATCTTGTGCGAATGGTAATTAATGATCATATCTTTAATTGCAAGTCTACGTTCTCATATTAACAAAAATTGTTTGAGGAACTTTTGATTTTCTTTTCTCGTGTTAAACAAATGAAAAGGGAGGTGCTATTTTAAGAGCAATAATTTCAATAATGAGAACTGAGAGGAAAAATCAATATACCAATACCCAATTTTCCCTTCTCCTTTAATACCATATCTTAATATGTAATTAATGAATAACTAATAAGGATATTATTTAAATCTCAAATATCTTTTATTTCCTTTTGTACGTATAGAATAGAAATCAATCCTTGCTTCCTAGCAGGTATCAATCCTTTATTTTTGTACGTAGTATATAATTATTTCAATTTAATTAAGGACCTCATTACAAATATATTTTTTTTGTCAAAAGATGACGATGCAATCTTCTGCACATAAAACGTTTCACTGTATAGAAATTTATCTAATATTTTTTTTTATGTTTTAAATCGACTGCTATACTTCATGTTAAATCAATTTAAATATAACTCACTTTAGAGTGCATATATATAAAAAAAAAATCAATGATCATATTCATATGTTTTAGTCTTTTCTACATTTGTAAATAACAACTAATCTAAACTTAATATTTTTTTGTACTCTATAATCTGAAACTATTTTTTACAATTGAACGCTTTGATATATAATATTGACTGATTACAATTGATCTGTTATGATACATTCACACTTCTATTCTACCAGGAAATAAAAAAAAACATAGTATCATGATTCAAACAATAGAATTGAGTATGTGAATACTGTAAATGACATAGCAGATATACATACTAGAAAGGAAGGATTGATTCCATTTCTATACGTACAAAAAGAGAAAAGAGATTTGAGATTTGAATATTTTCCTTATTGGTTATCCCCTGATTACATCCTCATATATAAATCATATATATGGTATTAAAAGGGAAGGACAAATTGGGTATTGGTATATTAAATTTTCTCTCAGCTCTCATTATTGAAACTATTGCTCTTAAAATAGCACATCCCAAATGAAAAAGAAATGAGCATTAACACTATTATTTTTTATTAACAAAATATATAAAAAAAAAATTAATGCATAGACAATTTTAACCTTTTTAAAATATTTTTTCCACTCTAGTATCTTTTACATAATGTAATTAATTTTGCGACTATTAATTAAATATATGTCTTTTTGCCCTATATAATAACTAGATAATCTTTTCTCTTTTCTTCTAATTTTGCAATAAATATATGCACATCTTTCAAAAGACATAATAATCTAAAAGCTCATGAATAATAATACTTTGTGTTAACTGACTTAACTCCTGACACAACCATATTAATGTTGGAGTTTAGAATTAATTAGTAGGTCTGAGGGGAAGAAGAATATCCTCTCCAATATGTGTAAAGGATTGCCTTTATTTTACGGTTTGAGATATATTATCAGCCGCTTTGGGATTTGGGCTAGCTCTGGGTAGTATTATTAGGGCTTTGAGATTCGTGCAAAGTTAAAAGAACCGGATCCAGTAATTCTAAAAGATCCATTTTTAAGGTACCGGGGAGGATGTGAATTCGAATTCAGAACTAGATAAATATATTATAATATATTTAGATTACGTGCGTTATATAAAAGTTAGCTAGCTAATTAAGGGCTTTGATATTTTATTATTTTTTGCTATCTGCTCAAAATGGACGGATATATTTAAATAACAATTCATCACGTATTGTTGGTCTACTTGCATGTGGATGTTACAACAAGATGTTCTTTTTTAATACCTAAAAATTTTAAGAGTTAATTGCTTATTTAAATAAAAATTTGAAATATCTTATTTTTCCAATATAGTTACATATATTTTCTTTTATCTCCTTCACTTCATGTAATCAAATATAAGTCTTGTAAATTGACTAATTTACTCTTCCTTCTAAATTAAAAATAATTACTTTTATTTTTTAACTAAATAAAAAATGTGACAGGGAAATTAATTAATCGTGTCCACTCCTTTGTACGAAATAAAAGAAAAACATAATTATTCAGTGGAAGTTGTCTCACTTTATTATTAACAAAACATCCACATGGCATATTAGTTTGAATCACAGTATGTAAAACTCAAGCAACAATTTGGTTCAGTACTAAGAGACCGTCAATTTATTTCCATTGTACAATTAAATGAGCTTTTGAAGGAGGGCAGATTTGTCAGTTTCTTATTTAAATAAAAGACTAATTTATACTTTATTGAAGAAATGAAAATGAAACTAAACAAATAGATTTTTTTAAATAAATTAATATAAGATATTTTGAATTTTTTACGAAAAAAATTAGAAATTTTGAAATTTTTACGAGTATGAGAACAATCATTATATTTGGTTCATAGAAATTGAAGTGATAGAGAGACCAAAATAAATACAAAGAAAAGTATCATATATATATTTTTTTTTCTCATATATGATTAGCCTCATTTCTTCCCTCACACAGTCACACTTCAATTAAAAGATAACAAAATATAAATTTTTAAAAATTAGGAAAAATTATAAAATAACGTCTATTAATTTTATTCTCCTATTAAAAATTCAATCAAACAAAATAATTTTTACATTTTTTTAAAATTCAGCCAAACAAAAATAATCTCCATTGATCCTCTTCATTTTACTCTTTCCCTCAGTCAGTCCTCTACCTCATGTCAAACAAGATTCACACGGGCAAACCTGATATATAAAGTTCGCTTGTGCAGTCTCTTGCTCGGAGTGTGTTCCCTTTCTCATATTTGACTATCATTTTCGAGTCCGACTCCGCTGCTCTTCAAATAGAAGAGCAGGATCCTGCTATTCCAATTTCAACCTTTGAATTTTTCATACACAAATCTCAACACAGATGAACGGCTGAGATTGAAGTAGTAGAATCCTGCTCTCCATATTGGAGCCGGTTCCATTATTTTCAATGAGTACCTAAAAATAACGGTTCCATTATTTTCAATGAGTTCCCGAAAATAACCTTTGATTAATTTCTGTGTGATGTAATCCTGTGCGATGTACGTACTCGTTGTTTTAATCAATGATAACTTACGGGTTTTATATATGCCAAAAAAACAAAACAAATTATAATAATACGGTTCCTTTATATAGTACCGAAATATCCGGAATTCCGGATATTCTATTCATTTTGCAATATTATTTTCGACGAGTTCCTAAAAATAACTTTCCAAAGCTCTTTTTAACTTGTAATAATAAGAATTTTCCTCTTCTTGTTTTTTTTCCCCTAATTACCCAGCCGCGCGACACCGATCAGAGAGAAAGAACCTCTGTCACAGATTAAGGTCTCTGTAACTCCTTCCTTCCCTCCTCTTCTGAAGTGAGGTCAGCCTTCTTGGATATTTTTTATGTTTCTTTGTATTATATAATTCTACAATTTTTTGTTTAATTAATTGTAAGAGTGAGTATTAGATTTTTGGGAAATTTTCTAGCGTACCCATGAAATTTTTTAATAGTCAATTTCCCCATGAAACGTGATAATATCCAATATCTCCATACAAATTTAACATTTTGTTTTCTATCACCTTTTATTCATTAAACATGTTATTTGTTTATTTTAAAAGTTAAATATACAAATATACCCTTTCATCCAATATACTTCTTTTTTACTTTGTGAGACCGGAGACTGAACTCTTTTGTGGTTTAATTAAGCCGGAGCGAAGAAGACCCACCTTGTCAAGTGGTGTTAGCTGATTGCATTGGTCTCATTTATTATTATATTACTCTTTATCTGGCTCACATCCTTTTAATTTTCTTAATATAGATAGAAATTATACATATTTCAATAGCATCATTTTCCATTACTTCTCTTGGGCCTAATCTGTATCATTTTATATGTAAAACAAAGAGGTCCCTGTGGATCAGTAAAATCACTCTCTTAGTTTTTCTTTTAATACAATATATTGTTTTACTTCTTCTTCTTTTTTTGAGGTGAAAGCCCGTAGGCATATATAATTACATTAGTATTGATAAAAGAGTTACAGCCCTGGACGAAATGAAAAATAAAAAAATGTTAAAACCTACATCTAGCTACCAACAAATAAGTTTGTTAACCTACAATCAGTACATGAATACTACCACAAGCGAAAAACATCCTCGTTACATAGCTTGAATACGAAATTTGAGTTGATGTGTACTGGTACGTTGATGTGTGCTGGTACGTTGAAGCCGAGATGTTGCAACCCAGCTGTTATTTGTTTGGTTCTCCTCCCCAGTTTGATACCAGTTAATACAATCTATTTCTTCTCCATGGTTTTGGGGGTCTGATGCATCCTTCATTAAATTGTCGAAAGTAGGTTTAAAGATGAATCCTTCATTAACTGCTAGAGTTGCTTTGTGTAAGACTGATCCTTCATTGCTGGAGGTTAAAGAAATTAAAAGAATGCGAGCCAGATAAAGAGCAAATAATAATAAATTGGGACAAATGAGCAAAATATTAGCCGACTCATTTGTCCCAATTAATTTATTATTATTACTGGGGACCGATCTCTTCTTTTGCCAATTTGCCCCTACTGTAATAAAAATTACAAACCCTCAATAAAAGAATGTAGGTATATATATATGCATCCAGTTCTAGGTAAATTAATATGCTTAGGTAGCAACTAATAACGACTCCATGTAGTATACATATGGTCACTGGACTGAATGTCATAGGTTGCCCAGTAATGGTGCAATATATTTAGTAGTGAAGGAAAAATTACACAATACCATGACTTATTTTGATATGCAATGTCTTTGAACCAGATCATAATTATTATATACTCTGATGATAGCCCCTAAAAAAAATAAAAAATATTAATTTTTTAACATAATTATCATCATATATCATAAAAGTAGTTTTGTACTTCTATCTTTGGGTCATTTCTCCAATTCTCCCTACCAATTTTACTGAACACATCTCTCATTACTGTTTTTTTTTTATACAAATTCTAGCAAACAATCATGATTCTCAGTTTACAGGAACATAATTTTCTTATAAGGTACCAAAGAAAAGCCGGCATTTTTATTCATAACCAAAAAAAAATATAAAATATTATTAATAATCCGACTCCCGAAAGATTTGCACCCATGCCCAACCCGCCCCCCCATGGGGCGGTTTACCCCCCCCCCCCCAACCCGCCCCCCAGTGGGGCGGTTTACTATTTTTTTTTTTTATTTAATACGATGGATTTATTTATGTATTTGTTTATATTTTTAATACGATAGATTTTATGATTTGTGAATAGTTTAAAACATAAGTGAACAAAATAATCAAATAACATCTGATCAACATAAAAAATAGAAACGAAAACAAAAGTGAATAAAATCAGCAAATAACGTCTAATCAACATAAAATATAGAAACGGAAATATAAAAATACTACTGTCAGATCTACAATATGAAATATAAAAAACTATCAACGAGGAGGACGACGACCGGACAATGACAGTCTGGGAGCCGCCCCGCACGCCCTCGGCGGCTGCATGCGGGTCTTTTGTCGCTGCACACGCCTCCTCCGTGGCTGTGGAGGATCCTCGTTATGAGTCAGATCCACATGCATGTCCTCCTCGTCATCAGAATAATCCACATGCATGTCCTCCTGCATTGTGCCCATGGATCGTCGGTATGAATCGGGCAATGGATCATACTGAGTACCCTGTGATGGATCCGTCTCCCATGGATCGAACTCCCAGTCCCCAGTATATGTGCTCGGGGGCTGTGTCCCGAACGCAGCAGTCTCCCAAGCATCAGTGGGCTGCTGTGCCTCACTGCCACTAGCCTCGTGGTCGTGCTGCCTGGGAGGTGGCATCGATGGTGTGGCTCCGGTGACATCCTCTACACCGGTGGCGGTGAGGCCAAAGTCTGTCGCAGTGAAAGTGGGTTCAGCACACCACATAGGATTTCCATCCTGCAGTTATATAATGTTAGTTTTTCTTTATGAAAATAATGAAAATTTAATTTATACAGAGACGAACCAGCTTACCTCGCCAAGCTGCACCGGCACATTAAATTTATTTTAGTAGGCGTGCCATTTTTTGTTGTCGAGCACCCAATCGTGGAACGCCCAATCCGGGTTGTCTTCTGCAACATTTGAGTTGAAGTTGTTAAGAACACACTTTGTAAAACAAAATTGACGTGTATGATAAAATAATTTAACTTATAATACCTTCGGGGGGTGGTGGTAGGTCATCGTCGTATACTAATTCCCGTTCTTGATTTGGCTGGTTCGGCGCTGGTGAGTCTTTCTTGATCTCACGCCAGTTGATGTTCTCATCAGCGTCGTGCAACATGCCAATAAGGCGTCCATCGAACTGGGAATCCTCGACGATCGGAGCAGTGTGATGCAGCATAGTACACCCGAACGCCCGAAAACTTTTTTTCGCCATGCACACCAAGCTGTGTGCAACTCCTCGGATCCCCGTTAGTACATGTTCATAATGATTAATTAGAAAATAAGTTGTATGAAAAAAACTAATACTACAAGTAATCTTTATTACTTACCGCTCGAGTACTGGTCGGACCCCATGGCAAATGGGTCTTACTCTCGTCACCCATCATTCTCCGCCGAAGAGAATCACCGTAGTCGCCCTGTAAGTACACCGAATTCATGCACCACCGCTGGTACCAGACCATATATCGCAATGCCCATGGTCCCGCTCCCAAACTGACGTCTGCCGGGTTAGGCGGGACCCACAAGTGGTTCTCAGGCGTGCGGGCAATCCTATAGTGGGCTAAATGGCGGCCGCTCCAATCCACCTCTGGCTTCTTATGGAAGGTACTGCATTATAAGTTAGTTAGATACAATTTGTAAAATAATATCAATATTTGGGTGTGTATTACTTACTTGTGCAACTTCTCCGTCTCATCCTCACCAAGTATCGGGTAATCTGGGATGAAGGCATCGAAGCCGAACTGACGAGGAACCCGATCAGGATAGTGATACTCAACTATCCAGTAACAAACGACCGGACCCCGATATAAACCGAGATCCCTCTGTTCCATCGTCAAGCGACAGAATATCCTAGCCCGGTACCACGGCCGATACGGGAACCACTCGATGTTTGCCTGGTGCAACAGTTGGAGCTGATTTCAGACGTACGAGATGCCCGCCGTCCCTCCCCTCGGCGTGTTAAAATAGCGGAGGCGGCTACCCCATATGGCGCCGTATAGAGGGCTTTTCTCGATGTCGGAGCCCCTTTGCCACTTCACATTTGATGGAATTTCAGGTCGGCAGACCGGTAGGTGCGACCAGGACCATTGCTGTAGTAGAAGGAGTGGCCCATTGAACTGCTGGCTGCCTCTCTGAAATTGTAGATGTGTATTTGTTATTATCAAATAAAAAAAAAACGTAAATAACATTAATTGAAGAAGACTTACCAGACAAGCGTGGCACAGTCCTCTATACAAACATGCAAGCACGGCTCCACTCCAGTTCCACCGCGATTGCTTATCGAGTAGCTCCAGCTGCTGGAGGAACATAATCGGAACCGAGTCGCCACTAGAATCAACAAACATCGTGGTACCACATAAGTCAAGCACGAATGCCCTAACATACCTACAGTTTCAAGAGAAAGTAAATAACTGTTTATTTTTTTCAAAAATATTTTTAATGTAATGTAATGGACTTAGAAATTACCTCTTGACATGCTCCACGTCAGACGTGAATGGGGTAATGGCAATTTCGACGGCATATTGGCGGAGAGCCTTAAGACTGATGCAGTACTGGAAGAACTTCTCATCATCGTCCTCATTCTTCCGTTTTAGCTTCTTTGCCACCCCCTCCACATGCACACCCAACAGCTCTGGGATCAACGTCTGGAGTGTCTGATGATCCGAGACACCTCCTACCGGATCACCATCGATCCGCAGACCCCATAAGGCACTCACGTCCTGTAGGGTCACTGTCATCTCCCCCACCGGGAGATGGAATGAATGGGTCTCAGGTCGCCATCTCTCCACGAGACCGCACATGAGTGCCTGGTCAATCCGCCGTGGTTGTTTCATTGTGGCTAGCTGGTATAACCCGAGGTTAATGAGGTACCGATCTATCAGTGGATTTGCGACATACGGTACCTCCGGCGAGCGGTGCCGCACCGTCAACATGGACTCATCCTGCATTTATCAATGTTTTAGACCAGTGGAACTGAATAACTATTTGTTGTTTGAAACGTACCTCTATCGATGCAAGTGAGACACGGTGAATCCTGTGAGGGACCCACAGGAGAGGACTGAACGTATCTGCACGATGTGGTGCGCCATCCCATGGATCGACACCCTCCGTAGTGGGATCGGCGTGAGCTGGTGATGGCTCCGACGTATCTCGTGGTCGCTCACGTCGATGTCTAGTCATGCTGCATTTGAAAATATCAAGTTTAAAAATTATAACACCAATTTCTAACAATTCTATTTAAAAATTTCTATGAGATTGTACAACTTAATTCCACTCAATTAAATTTCAACTCTGTTATTTTCTCAAATTCTCATCTAATTTTTAAACCTAATTTCAATCATAACCAATTTCTATTCACAATCAAACAATTTATAACAATTCCAATGTAACAATTTCTAACAATTCCAATCAAATAATTTCTAACAATTCCAATCAAATAATGGCGTAACAATTCCAATCAAATAATTTCTAACAATTCCAATCAACTAATTTCTAACAATTCCAATCAAATAATTTCTAACAATTCCAATCAAATAATTTCTAACAATTCCAATTTCTAATAATTTCTAACAATTCCAATCAAATAATTTCTAACAATTCCAATCAACTAATTTCTAACAATTTCAATCAACTAATTTGTAACAATTCCAATAAAATAATTTCTAACAATTCCAATCAAATAATTTCTAACAATTCCAATCAAATAATTTCTAACAATTCTAATCAAATAATTTCTAACAAATTCAATCAAATAATTTCTAACAATTCCAATCAAATAATTTCTAACAATTCCAATCAAATAATGGCGTAACAATTCCAATCAAATAATTTCTAACAATTTCAATCAACTAATTTCTAACAATTCCAATCAAATAATTTCTAACAATTCCAATCAAATAATTTCTAACAATTCCAATCAAATAATTTCTAATTTAATAATTTCTAACAATTTCTAACAATTTGTAAAAATTTCTACCATTTTTCAAACATTTATAACTATTTCTAACAACCCTAAACAATTCCAATCAATTTCTACTAAATTCAATAACAACAATTTCAAGCAAATTCCGCAATTTCTAACAATTTCATATAAATCCCGTAATTTCGAATAATTTATACAAAATTCCAAATAATTTATAAAAATCTAAATAATTTATAAACAAGTTAAAGAAATAACTTCATACCCGAAAATGAATTCGGAGCGACGGCGCGGCGGTGACGGGACGAAAAAATGAAAATGAAATGGAGAGAGAGAGGGAGAGAGAGGGTGGCGGGTAGAGAGAGGGAGAGAGGGAGAGGGCGGTAGAGAGAGAGAGAGGGGTCGGGAACGGTTGAGAGATGCGAAATGTCGCGTTCGGGACGAAAAAACGACGTTTTTGGGCCAAAACCGGCGGGTTGGGGGTGGTTTCGGGTGGGGGGGCTGTGGGGGGGCGGGTAGGATTTGGTTTGGGAAGGGAGGGTATTTAAAAAAAAAAATATATATATATATATATATATATATATATATATAGTAAACCGCCCCACTGGGGGGCGGGTTGGGGGGGGGGGGGGGGGGGGGAGGGGGTAAACCGCCCCATGGCGGAGCGGGTTGGGCATGGATGCAAAATTTTCGGGAGCCGGATTATTAATAATATTTTATATTTTTTTTTGGTTATGAATAAAAATGCCGGAAAGAAAAGCATAGAAAGTAAGCCATCAAAACTACAGGACAGAAGAACCAAGAAAATATAGAAGAAACAAAAATAAAGAACCAGATCTGGAACCGTTAAGTTACGGGAAAAAAATATATATGAAAATAGAGCACACGAGAATTTAATGAAAGCCTCATGATTAATTTCAGTTCACTACAGCAGCATACTGATTAAAAAATTAAAACATTCCCCACTCTTGAGAGAAGTATGATAATGCTATCAAAGCATACCTAACATCTTGTCATTGATTTTTGCTCCTGAAATCTCACTATTTTTTTTTTCAAGTTATGGATTCGTTCAACATGGAGAAGCTCAAAAATGTATGCGAGATTGAATTAGTTAAGAGTATATCTTTGGACACGGTTCCTACTATCCTGGAATTAGCTGAGAAACACAACTATACTGGGCTGAAGAAAGCTTGTTTCCAATTCATTCTTGATGAAAATAATTGCGCTTCATTCATGTGCAATTTAGAATATATTAAGCTGATGCTCAAGTACCCATCTCTCTTGGCTGAGCTCAAGGCGATGTCAGAAAAATGAGATTTAGTGAAAATTTTAAAATATGGGACAAATTAATATATTTGAAGGGTTTTAGTATGAAATATTAATGTCAGATAATTGTCATATATACATATGTAGGAGATTTTATGGTCTTGAGTTTCATTTATTTGGTAAGGATTCCTTATGGATCGATGAATGTTTCTAGTCTTATTAATTTGGCAACTATGGCTTAATTAACGAATCAGTTGTTACTTCATTGAGTTTTCATCATTTGTTAATTTTGCCTTTATTTAGGAAAATAAATTTTGTAATTTAGCGGGAACGAAAATAAATAGTCGTTCAAAAGAGAGTATGGAATTATTAATGCACTTAGAAAGTACGCAGCTTTTTTGAAAGAAAAAAAATGCATCAGATCGCAATGTGTCCAGTTCCCAGGGGCAGACTCATGTTAACTCAGGGGGCAGCTGATTTTGAGTTTTAGTGGAGTTTGGAACGTTTCGATCGACTCTGCTCTCTTCTAAAACTTTTTTTGTTTCCCTCTAAATGTTTGATTTGTAATTCGGGTTAAATTTAATATTAAAATTAAAATAAATTTCATGAATTTTGATTGGTAATTAGAATTATAGGTTAAAATATCAGAAATTGCAAGTCAGAGTATTGAAAAGTATAAATTAAAGCATTATTTTTTATCGAGTATCAAATTAGTTAATGGGTTTAAATCCGATTAGTTATTTAAACTTGATTCGATATTTTTTTGCCCCCCCCCCCCCCCCCCCCCCGACGAAAATTCTGGATCCGTCCCTGCCAGTTCCGCATAATGCAATTTAATACCACATGTTATTACTAATCAAAGATAAAAATGTTCATTGTATTTGCTCTCCTAAACATAATAAGGATTGAAAAAACTTAAATTTTAATGACTTGTATACGCTCGAGTTCTTGACTCCGAACAAGCCCAAAGGGATTTTTTCCTTATTTCCTGTTAATTTTGGAATTTTCAAATATAATTACTTTCCTATAACTAGTATTGTGCCCGTGCGTTGCAACAAAAATATATTATAAAATTGAATATAATATGAAGATATTTTTTGTTTGAGATTCACACAAAATTAAGAAACAATATTAAATAAAAAGCACACACAAAAAAACAGGAATTCAAATAATAAATAACAATAAAAGAAACAATAAATGGAAAAAATAGATCAAATATAACATGAAAAAAGTTCTTGAAGTATCACTGCTAGTGTGATCCTCTTTGATATAGTGTAACATTTATGAAAATGAACAAACAAATATGAAAAGAGTATTAATTAAAAAAATAAAAAAATGAACAATATTTATGAAAATACACACATTAAAATAGCGAACATAGAGTATTTTCTTACTTTTAACCAACCAAAGAATGACAGCCTCTGTCTTTAAAAAAAATATATCAAAGAATTATGTTGTTGGAATATTACTGAAATCATATAATAACTAAAGAGGGCAATAATTCGACAAAAAATTGATAATCTTCATTTAAAATAATAAACGAATTTAGTTAACCTGCTAAAAAAATAATTAATTAAGCTGTATTTTTTCTGAGCTAGAAGTTCGATATTTCCTATATCCTCTTAACTAATAATAAAAAGATACAATATTTTTTTAGTTAACCTGCTAAAAAATAATTAATTAAGCTGCATTTTTTCTGAGCTAGAAGGTCGATATTTCCTATATCCTCTTAACTAATAATAAAAAGATACAATATTTTCTATATCCTTTCATATTTATGAACACTCTACTATATGCATGTTTCATAAAATCATATATATTTTTTCTTGAAAATTTTCATTCTCTGTACAATATTTTTAGAACTTGCAGGTTCAATGAATCCATTTATTTCATAAGATATGTTATAAATTAATGAATAAGAGAAAATAAATAAATAAGAAAATAATTTAATTATATGAATCAAAAATAGATTTAAGGAGAAATAAGGAAACATATCGCTAGATATTTATTCTTAATTGTGACAAACTATATAGCAGTATGTGTGGCGAGTATATTTTTAATTAAATTTAGACTTCTACACATAAAATAGATGTATTTAATCAAAATAAAACAGATTATGTGATTGGAGGGCTGATATTAAATCTGAAAATTCATCTTTCAATATTAGCCGTTGGCGGATCAGGACAACTACGTGCATTATATAAGAATGGAGATATGAGTAATTCCATATTATATTTGGGGCGAAGATTTTAACATAGTGGTTTGGGCTTCATGCAATCAAATCAACAATGTATATAAGATTATAAGGAGAATAACAGTGGTACCGCTTAGCGCTTAGCCATCAAAGGTGATTTCTAAATCTTAATGGGATAGCGAGCAAATGGCCTACGTACAAATTTTCAAACAAAATACTCCTCTTTTAAAATAATTAACAAAATATTCTTGTAGAGTCTTATTTTCCTTTCTCTTTCTTTCTATCAGTACCTCCTATTTACTCTCATTAAATTTGACGCTTTTTTATCTTTCATTAGACTTAATATGTGCATAATATTTTTTAAAGAATACGTAATTCAAACAAAAAAATTATAGACACGCAACAAATTTTTAAGTTAAATAATATATAAGTCAAATACATTTTTTTTTTAATATTTACACTAATATGTACCATGATGAAATTATTTACATGATTATATTGGTTGCCACTAGTATCTCTGGCCAACTCATATTGATAAAATTACAAAAGATAATAATTAAATTTATAAAATAGAAACCAGTTAAAAAAATTATTACTGATTAGCATATCTACATTAATTTATAATTCTCCGACTTAACTAGTTTTTATTTATAAATTTAATTATTATCTTTTGTAATTTTATCAATATGAGTTGGCTAGAGATACTATTGGCAACTAGTATAATCGTGTAAATAATTTCATCATGTTACATATTAGTGTGAATATTAAAAAAAAAATTTGATATATATATTATTTAACTGAAAAATACTGCGTGTCTACAAAAAAAATGTTTGAATTAGGTATTTTAAAAAAAAAAACTATGCATATATTAAGTCTGATAAAAGATAAGGAAGCATCAAATTTGATGATAGTAAGTAGGAGGTATGAATAGAAAGGTAGAGAGAGAAAAATGAGGATCCTACAAAAGTATTTTATTAATTATTTTAAAGGAGTGGTATTTTGTTTGAAAATTTTGAAAAGTAGGACGATTTGGAAAAAATTTCATACATTAGGGAAGATTTTGGGCAGGTCCGTTTCTCTGCCTTGTTATCGCACTTGGCCTACTGGATTAGGCAGCGCAAGGACCGGTAGATTTTCAGAAAAAAAATTCTGAGATTTGAGTTGCACAAATTTTAAAATGATCGAACGAATCAGATTCTACTCTATAATGTGCTGTGCGGCACAGGATTTCGATGCGAAAGTTGGTCTATTTTTTTTCAATTGTCCGAAAAGTGATTAATTAATGATTTTGTCTCATTTTTCTCACTATTTTATCTGGTCTTCTGATTTTTGTGATGTTTATTGTATAGTTTCATGTCTCAATTAAGGTTTCAGATATACTTTCATAAATTTACACATTTATTTTAGTTTAATTTCAGCTTTATGTCTCTCTGTTGATCAGAGTTGACTTTTTCATTTAGTTTGACAGATGAAATTTTTTTAATTCTAAAATGAAATTTTTTATATGGACATACTTATCTATTTTAATTTCATGATTTAATTCCACCCGAAGGTACATTTTTTATATTTGTCTCATTTTTGTTGTTTTCTTCACTGAAATCTGTACAATTTGGGTGTTTTATTTGGGTTTTTTTTTCTTGCATTTCTGGTACTGGACTGTGTTGGTAGGCTGGTACAGAATTTGTATATGAAGTTCAGTTCTAGTTTTAAGGTTTAAAGCTTTATATGGATTTTTATGTAATTATACCTATCTTGTCATAATTTGAGAATGTGAAATCACATTTTAGAGCCTACGGGCATTGAAAGGAACCCAAAAAAAAAAATCACATTTTAGGTCCTTGACAGCCCCTCCTAAGGGGGAGGGGGGGCTGTCCGATGCCCATCGGACTGAGTTGGGTTCGATGGGTGGTTCCCACAGTCCAATCCACTCCAAGATCTGTGCGTATCACTTTAATATCCGTGCCGTTTGCTTTAATATCCGTGTGCACAGATCTTGAAGTGGATCGGACGGTGGGAACCTCCCATCGAACCCAACTCAGTCCGATGGGCATCGGACAGCCTCCTCTCCCCTCCTAAGGGCTGGCAATTGTTGATTTTGAATCCGGCCAGCTCATCTGATCTGTATGTAGTTAGACTAACAAGAAGAGAATACGTTGGTAATTCTCAACAAAAATTATGGTTAAAATAAAAAAAAAAAATTGAAACCCCAAAATCTCAATCAGAAAATGACAAAATTTTAATTAGGAAATGAGATAACTAAAACTTTCGATACTTCAATTGCATTATTTATCTGCTTCTAAATCATGGAAGCAGAATAAAATGGAATACAATCCAATTTCCACCAAAAACTGTACATCACAAAGTTTGCATTCCTACAATAACCCGACCCAATTCATTCTAGAGTTGCCTATTTCTGGAAATTGAAATTTCATTACCGATTATAATGATTCTAACCTTGTGCCTAGCTCTGATTTATTAATTACCTTCCTCTGTTTTAGCCCACAAAGCAGCCCATTGTAACAACAGCTCAATTCTTATTAATTTTCCTATAGGTTACTTGTCTCAGCTCCAAGTTTATCAAAACAAAAAAAAAAAAGTAGCAGTACTTGTATTGGAGAAAGTTTGCTCGTAAAACTTGAACTGAATTAGCAATGAATCTTCATTTTTATTTTATTTTATTTTATTTTTTGCATTTTTATTCAATGTTCTTTGAAAACGATGTAAATAAATGTGTAGAAAAGGACTTGTTGCCAATCACCGCACTACTGCACTACCCCAAAATATTGTAATCGTAGAACCTCCAGAATTTGATTTATTTCAATGTATTTGTAAGGCCGAAATATATTATCAACTTGCACCTGTTTTAATTATGAGGGTTTTAAAGCCTTATTTTTTATTTTGACGTCATAAATTGTCATTCGTTTTCTGGCATTGATGTCTTAAAATCCGAAGATCAAATCACAAATTCAAACAGTTGATCTCCTTCTTCCTCACAAGCGATGCACACACAAAACATTTGTAGATTCCTAATTAAGCTCATTTAGTGCACAAATCAAGAGACCCAAAAATAAATAGTTGTCGTAACTAAATTTTAGTATATTTAATTTTAGATCTCTTCATACCAAACGAATTTGAAAGGATTTAAAAAATTAGCAATGCCATTGATCATTTAAGCTTCAGTATTTTGATTATGGCACTCAAACCTTCTTCAAATAATATCGAAAATTCTCTAGCTATAAATCCATAAGAGAATTAAGGTTAACTGCAAAGAGGATTAACTTGTAACCTGACAAGAATGCATGTATCCTCAATTCAGTGTCTACTTCACTTCACAAGAAGGGAAAATACATAGTCAGATTGCAACAACAACAAAAAGCTGGCAGTCCCAATAAACAATTTAAAAAGGATGATGTGCGCCGTGGAGATGTGAGAAGAGAGCGCAAGGAGGTACCATCTATAGTATTACACTAATCGAGTGTCAGCCTGTCAGGTACTAAAATTAGTGTATCAAATAAATTTTGCAAAAGTATTTCTAAGCTTTCGCAATTCTTGACAAAATTTACACTTCTTTTAAGTAAAAAAAAAAAAAACATAAAAAAGCAATTATTAATTAGCTAAAATTAACTATGAAGTCGCAAACTGATTTTTTTTAGTTACTGTCCCATTAAATTAAAATTAATTAAATACCACCCTAATCAACTTATTTCAAATCTTACCATCCACGCTCCCTCAGTCCAAACACTAAATTGGACTAGTGCACACACTGAGGGAGCACACCAAATTGGTGCGCAAACTGGAGAGGTGCACCAAAAATTTGGGACTATAAAGAGAGGCGCGTGCCATTTTTGGTGTTCAAACGGGGCAGCGCGTACCAAGGGGCAGTAAAAGGAATTTTTTTATTAATTTTTTTTTTTATTGTTCTTAAATTAGTTATTTGGGTATATAGGTGTCCAAAATAAATCGGAATAAAGAGTTTGAATGGTGTCTGATAGGGCCTTGTTCCCATGGCCCACGACAAAGCAGGCCTCGGACAAATGACGTAGGCTCGGCCTTAGAGCCCTAACCCGGGCCAGGCCGCAGCTACGAAGAAAGTCCAGGCCTAGCTGACCCCGCCACACCATCAACGGCCCAGGCCGAAAGCTGCTCGCACCCGGCCCTCACACAAAGGCCGAACGGAAGGAGCAGTAACAGGCAGAATCCCGGCCTGACAAGAGACCGAACTGGGCCTCGCTTGGTGCCAGCACCGAGAGGGCCCAGCTCGGCCTCAGCATATTCCCACCGCAGCATGCGGTGCCCTTACCGCCCGTACGGACAACCAGGCCTATTTAAGGCACTGAGCTTCATTTATTGCGGGTTGGATTTTTGACACAGTTACTGAGGTATGATAGGGAAGAGTTAAAGACCTCAGACACACACGTCACGCCCACAGCACGGCACTCCACCCCACACATCTCGGCCTGCAGACCCTACGCAGGTCGAGCCCAGTAAACCGAAAGTCCAGCTATACGGCCCGCCTGCATCCGGGAAGGGGCGTATCAACCACCGTGGGGCCTACACTTTTCGCTAGACTTAATGGCATCCCTACCGGCGACATCCGGAGCCAAGACCGGAGCGCGGTCCCGAAGCAGCAACCCGACGGAAACCGCGATCCCCGAGGCTGGGCCTGTCGCCAACACGACCAAGGAGATAGGACAAGGATCTGGGGGTACCGGGATCGACGCGGAGATCGTCCTAGAGCCCCCGGAAGCTCGTTCCAACGAGCGACGCGTCGATCCTCTTTCCAAAGTCATTGTCGAAGAGGCAGCCAACCGAGGACATGGGTCAGTTCCCCTCGGCACGGCGGCCACAGGCAACCCGCTGCAAAACAACGCTGCTCACCCGTGGCAGTATGCTTATCAGCAATACCCCTATATCTATTCCCCTTACCCCTACATGCCTCCTTATCCCCCGCCGGGACACCACGGCCCAACAGCGGGTGTAGGACACCATCAGCGGAACCAGTTACCTTTGGTCCAGTCTGGGAATCAGCCACCCCCAGAGGGTACGACCCCCCCATCGTCACCTTTCCTGAGACACCCGGGGGCGGCGGGGCACAGGCAGAGATCCCCCCAGGCAATCAAAAAGATAAGGGGCCCGCACGAAGCGGGCAGAAGACCATCACCAATAAGAAAACTGCTAGAAGCCTGGAGCTCGAGCTCGACCGGGTGCGAAAGGAGCAGCAGTCTGAGACCGGGAGCTCAACCAGAGAGGGACGGTCCCGGAAGAGATTTCTCCGAACTCGCTCAACTACCCCGAGTAACAGATGCACAGAGACGGACGATGAGCGGTCGGCCTCAGAAACAGAAGGCCGGCACAGCCCGCCTGCGAGGGGTAGGAGCAAGGAAAGGGAAAGGACTGTTGATAGAAGGAGAGCGGAACAAGATGAGTCCGCATCAACCGCCCGCGACCGCCGCGGTCCTCAGAAAGAGAAGCGTCGTAGGGAGGAAAAGAGGACGAAGTCCGCCTCTCCTACTAGAGGACGGAAAGAACAAAGTAGGAGAGAAAGGAGAATTGACGAGGACGCGGTTAAGCGGATGATAGAAAGAAAGGTTGAGGAGAAGGTGGCCGCGATGGAAAAACAGAAGCTAGGGGGACATTCACAGCTAATTGGCCTAGGGGACGGCCCGCTCTCGACCAGGATCTATAAAGAATCAATAGGGGATTTCAAATATCCCGCAACTTTGCCTAGCTTCAGGGGTAGCAAGGATAGCCAGGACCCACGTAACTTCGTGGCCGGGTTTGTTGAGCGACTCAGTTTGCTGGGGGCCACCGACGCGATACTGTGTAGAGTGTTCACCACTTGTCTAGCTGGAGAAGCGTGGGACTGGTACATGGGCCTAGCCCGAGGGTCCATTTGTGGCTTCGACGATTTAGCCAAGGCCTTCCTGACAAGATATGCTCTCATCAGACCCCCACAAGTCACGTGCGACATGTTATTTGATATTGTCCAGGGGTCGAGAGAGGGGACCCGAGGCTTCATCAGCCGGTTCATGGAAGCCGCCAGAAGAGTCCAAAACCTGAATGAAGGTCTGGCCTTGACAGCTTTGCGTAAGGGACTCCGAAAGGAAGGCCCCGCGACCCTCAGATATGATTCGCACATCCGGAAGATAGAAAGCCTGGGGGAGTTTGTGGAGTTTGAACAAGGGTACATACAGGCTGAAGAGGATAATGGTGGCGCCTCAAAACCCAAACCCCGGTCCCCCGCGCCAGCCGAGAAAGAATGGCAGCGAGAAGACAATATCCCCCATTCCTACGGCACCCGTAACGGCGGCGGATCCGGGAGAGGCGAAAGGAAAAGAAAAACAGGCTTGAAGGAGTACAGACAACACTTTGTGGAGTATGCCCCGTTCGTGAAGAGGCAACACGAAATGCTCAACATCGTGAAGGAGATGGTGGACCTACCGGGGCCCATGTATGACAAGGACTTCGGTCCAAAGGACATGAGAAAGCACTGCGCGTACCATGACATGGACGGACACTCTACGGAAGACTGTAAACAACTGAGGGACGTCTTAGAAAGACTGGCGCGAGAAGGCAAACTGGTCGAATGGATTCCCCGGGAGTTCTATAAAACTTCCGCTTGGAAATACGACGGGGTACGCGGCAGGCGGTTCAAGAGGACAACCCCCTACAAAGACAGCTACAAAGGCCCTCGGTACCCCGAACAAAGAATGCAGAATCAGGTTAAAGGAGACGCAAAGGCGATAGAAAGGGAACCGACGCCCACCATTCACGTGATCAGCGGGGGCCACAGGAGCGTCGCTTCAGAACGGCCTCCTCGCACAAACACAAAGCCGTACCCATCCGTGTTCACAATGGAGGCGGGTTTGGAGAAGAAGAGGTCGCGATCAGAGGAGGCAATTTCCTTCTCGGAAAAAGACTTTCAAGGCGTAGCCTGGCCGCACGACGACCCCGTGGTGTTAAAATTGAAGATCGGCGAACACCGGGTGAAGAGAGTCCTAGTGGATACCGGTAGCTCGGCAGACATTCTCTACCTCTCCACTTTCAAACAGATGGGATACCCCAAAGAAAGGCTGCAGGGCGGGGCGACCCCACTCATAGGCTTTACAGGCGACTCACTCCGGCCTAAGGGGGTGGTAAGGCTAAAAGTGGCGTTCGGGGAAACCCCTAAAATTGCAGAAGTAATGGTGAGCTTCCTAGTGGTAAGCGCGCCCTCGGCTTACAACGCAATAATAGGCCGAGGGATATTAAATAAGATTGGTGCCATTGTCTCGTCCCCTCACCTGAAAGTCAAGTTCCACACCGCCCACGGTGTCGGGGAGGAAAGAGGCCACCAGGAGATAGCAAAAGATTGTTACCTGGCATCCATTCAGGGCCAGGGAGGAGCGATACACCAGGTTGACCAAAAGGCGAGCCGCATTGCAAGGGGAACACGTGAGCCAAACGAAGCGGCGGTCGACCTAGACCCAACCGACAGAGAACCGTCGGGTGGCGGCCTTGAGCCCCTCGATGAAGTTGAGCAAGTAGAGGTAGAGAGTGGCAAGTTCCTGAATGTGGGCAAGGCCGTGCAGGGCAAAGCAAGAGACGAGTTGATAACGTTCCTCAAGGAAAGCAGATCGGTGTTTGCATGGACCGCAGAAGACATGCCGGGAATTCCCCGATCGGTGGCCAAACACCGCTTGCCAACCAAGCCCGGGGTTAAACCGGTACGGCAAAAGCAAAGGGCAATGGGCCCCGAAAGAAAGGCGGCGGTCCAGAAGGAGGTCGAAAAGTTGTTGAGTGCTGGGTTTATCAGAAATGTAGAGTACCCAGAATGGATGGCCAACCCAGTCCTCGTCAAAAAGTCGAACGGAGACTGGAGGATGTGCATCGATTACACAGACCTCAACAGGGCCTGCCCAATGGACCCATTCCCGCTGCCGAAGATAGACCAACTCGTGGATTCTACCTCGGGGCACGCATTCCTTAGCTTCATGGAGGCGTTCTCAGGGTACAACCAGATCCGAATGAACCTGGCGGACGAGGAAAAGACTGCCTTCACCACCCACGTCGGGTTATACTGCTACAAAGTGATGCCCTTCGGGTTAAAAAACGCGGGGGCCACGTTCCAAAGAATGGTCAACCGCGTATTCAGCAATCAGATCGGCAGGAATGTGGAAGCCTATGTGGACGACATGCTAGTGAAGAGCACCACAGACATGGGCCACGTGGGGGATTTGAAGGAAACGTTCGCAACTTTGAACAAGGCAGACATGAAGCTCAACCCCCAGAAAAGCTTCTTCGGGTTGACAGGAGGAAAGTTTCTGAGATTCGTGGTGTCAATGAGGGGCATAGAGATACATCCTTCAAAGTCCCGGGCAATATTAGAAATGACGCCCCCGAGGAGCCTCAAAGAGCTCCAGTGCCTGACGGGTAGACTGGCAGCCCTCAATAGATTCATAGCGAAACTAGGGGAAGTGTGTTTCCCTTTCTTCAAGGCAATGCGAAAAGGGGCGAAGTTCGAATGGACGGAGGAATGCGCCGGGGCCTTCGAGAAAATCAAGCAGTATCTCGCCGACCCACCCCGCCTCAGTAGGCCGAGGGAGGGAGACACCCTGGCCCTCTATTTGGCCACCACGGGCCACGCTGTCAGCGCGGCGCTAGTCAGAGAAGAGGGAAAGGAACAGAGCCCCATTTACTTTGTGTCCCATGTGCTCCGAGATGCCGAGACAAGGTACACGCAAATCGAGAAGGCAGCGTATGCGCTAGTGGTAGCGGCGCGCAAGCTGCGGCCATATTTCCAATCTCACGCGATAAAAGTATACACAAGCGTCCCCCTGAAAAAAGCCTTCGCGAATTTTGATTCTTCGGGCCGGCTTCTCAAATGGGCCTTGGAGATCTCCGAGTTTGACATATCATTTCACCCCCAGACGGCCCAGAAATCGCAAATATTCGCGGACTTTATAGCGGAATATTCGGGTGTTACTGAAATCATCGAGGACAGATGGACAGTGTATGTTGACGGAGCGGCCTCGCCCCAAGGCGCGGGGGCAGGAGTGTCCCTCACTGGCCCCCGTAGCGAAGCATTCAACTACGCCCTACACTTCAAGTTTACCGCCACCAATAACATGGCCGAATACGAAGCAATGATTGCGGGGCTGAAACTGGCGAAAGGCGTCGGAGCGAAACGTGTCCTGCTACGAAGTGACTCCGAGCTAGCAGTAAAACAGCTGAACGCTGAGTGCCGTATATTGGATGAAAAGATGAGGAAGTATCATGATCAGCTCCAAACGTTGCAAGAACAGTTTGAGAAGGTCGAAGTGGAACATGTCCCGCGAAGCAAGAACTGCCAGGCGGATGCGCTCTCCAAACTAGGGGCCGCGGGAAACCTGGATCAGGACAGACCAGTCATCGTGTGGGATGTGACCAAGCCTAGCGTTCAGACCGACGCCAAGGAGACGTTTTTCATCGACGAACCAGGCGAAGCCTGGTACGCCCCAATGTGGAAATACCTCACAGCGGGCACACTCCCAGCGGATCCCCTCGAGGCTAGGAGGCTGAAGAAGATTTCCCCCATGTATTCCATATTTGACAATTGCATGTTCAAAAGGGGATACGTTAGGCCGTGGCTAAGGTGCGTCAAACGAGAAGAGGCAGACAAGCTAATTGCAGAGGTACACGAAGGGCTCTGCGGCAGCCACCAAGGCGCAAAAACTTTAGCAAAAAGGATGCTAAGAGCAGGAATGTACTGGCCTACATTGCAACAAGACGCGGCCGACTTGGTGAAGAAATGCAAAAAGTGTCAGTTCCACGCTAAACTCTCCAACATCCCGCCCTATGCGCAGGTGTCAATAGCAGGGGCCTGGCCTTTCGATCTATGGGGAATCGACATCGTGGGCCCGTTCCCGCAGGCGACGTACCAGAGGAGATGGATCATTGTGGCAGTAGAATACTTCACGAAGTGGGTAGAGGCCGAGGCTCTGTCAAACATAAGAGCACCCACGGCAACAAACTTCATATGGCGCAATATCATCTGCCGGTTTGGCATTCCCCACGCCATTATCTCGGACAATGGAACACAGTTTAATGCCGATCATACGGTTGAGTTTCTCGAAAGGTTGGGGGTTCAAAATAATTTCACCTCAGTCAGCCACCCTGCGAGCAACGGTTTAGCTGAAGTCACAAACCGCACCATACTGGAAGGACTCAAGCGAAAGGTGTCCGAAAACAGGACCGACTGGCCGGATAAGTTAGATGAGATTCTCTGGACCTACCGAACCACCCCTAGGGAAGCGACTCAACAGACGCCCTACTCCTTGGTGTTCGGCATGGAAGACGTAACCCCGCTCGAAATGGTCTCCCCCTCCCTACGGATGATTGCCTACGCCGATGGAGGAAACCAGGGAGCTAGAAAAGTGAACCTTGAATTGGCCGACGAAAAGAGAGAGCAGGCCAGGCTCCGCATGGCCGTGTACCAGCAAAGAATCAAGCGTGTCTTTGACAAGCATGTGTCCCCGAGGGGTTTTGAGCCTGGTGACTTGGTCCTGAGGAAGGTCGAAGCAACGGGGCAACACGTTGCGAAGCTGGCACCGAACTGGGACGGACCGTTCCGGGTGATACGAAGCCGAGGTATAGGAGCCTACGAACTAGAGGACATGCAGGGCCGCCCAATTCCGAGAACATGGAACGCCTGCCACCTTCGCAAGTTTTACCTGTGAGGTGGCAAGGTCACATTTACCCTTCCTTTTTATTGCAAACACTTTTTGATTACATCGTTTATATTACCCCATACAGGAATGCCTGCGTGAGGATACGATGTATAGGCGGCGTTTATTGCTGCACTAACTTTTTGTAATATGAATGATACGAATATAATTGCAGATTGTGAAATGTGCCGTGCTTGCTGAATATAATTACACACAATGTTCCTAGGAACTGTAATTGCAGGAATCGGCGGCAGAAAAGAAGACCTCGCTAAGGTTACGACTAAAGCCGACCCTCCGGGGAAGGTGAAAGAATGAGACCTTAGTGAAGGAAAAGAAGACCTCGCTAAGGTTACGACTAAAGCCGACCCTCCGGGAAAGGTGAAAGAATGAGACCTTAGCGAAGGAAAAGAAGACCTCGCTAAGGTTACGACTAAAGCCGACCCTCCGGGGAAGGTGAAAGAATGAGACCTTAGCGAAGGAAAAGAAGACCTCGCTAAGGTTACGACTAAAGCCGACCCTCCGGGGAAGGTGAAAGAATGAGACCTTAGCGAAGGAAAAGAAGACCTCGCTAAGGTTACGACTAAAGCCGACCCTCCGGGGAAGGTGAAAGAATGAGACCTTAGCGAAGGAAAAGAAGACCTCGCTAAGGTTACGACTAAAGCCGACCCTCCGGGGGAGGTGAAAGAATGAGACCTTAGCGAAAGGAGCCAGGACCGAAGACGACAACCAGAAGGAAGGCAAAGCCAATCTAGCGGAAAAGCCAACCAGCCAGCTGGACAAAGGAACCGCGGGCGAAGCAGCGGAAAAGAGGAAAGTATGCCTGCCGTAAAAGGGGATGCCCCGGCCAGAGGTTAGCCATTCTCTCAAGTTTAAACAACACTGAGTGCGATTTCACAAATATAAAACATGCGCACGATCTTTGCCTCTAAGAAATATGCACGATGTTTGATAAAATCACCGCGTGACAACAACAGGACCCGCGCAAGCAAAAAAAAAAAATAATAAATAAGAATAAGCCTGCAAAACGGGCCGAACCCATCCATTCGCGGCACGGTAATTAACTCACACAAGTTGCTTAAGCTTGCGAGGCCGCAATGACGCCTCAGATCAAACCCCGCGTAAACAAAATGACAACCGCGGCAGCAGTGGCGCCGACGGTAAAATAAGAAAAAAAATGCATAGTACCATACGAATAACAGATACAGCAGCAACGATGCCTTAAACAAATACAGATATACGCACCATAGAAAATAACTGTTCGTACATGCCACAAATTCAGTACCGTCGGACCAAAATGTTAAAAACATGACTATTACTCCCCCACATCCCGGGGGTGGAAATGCCATCTCCAAATTAATAAAAAAAGAAGAAGAAGAGAAGACAGAGAGAAGCGGGTTGTCGACACCACCACCGACGCCATCCAGATAATCGCAAAGCAGCCGACCTGCGAATACAAGCGCAAAAGTTACAAAATGAAAATAAACACAAGTACATAGTGCAGAGTAATAAGAGTTATCACCTTAAGAAGCATCCGCACCCGTCCTGCCATCCCCAACACCACCCTGCTCCGCGGAAGGAGTTTCGGGCACGTTCTCCGCAATCTCTGCCCCGGGAACCACCTCGGGGGGCGGAATAGGCGACGACGCGGACGGCGAGGCGGAAAACGGCCAAGGATGAACGTCCCTCCAAGGAAAGGCAATTGGCAACTCGCGGCCGGTCCGAAGTTCCATCTTCTGAGGAACGGGAACGTTAGAGGGATCTATGAGCTGGTCCGTCGCTCGATCCCACTTATAACCTTCCAACTTCGAAGGAACAGAACCGCAAAACTTCCTATCAAAGCCGAGTCCTTCGGGAGTAAAAGGGTACAGCTGTGCCAGGCCCTCCAACTGTGTGTAAAAGAAGCCCCGCACCATATTCATCACAGACACCATAGCGGCAGTCTGAAAACCCTCGCTCCGGAAAAAGTCCCTCAGAAATTCGGCCTCCCATTCGGCCCGCTCGTCGGAAACCCGGGCTCTCACGGCAGTAAGCTCGGCAGTGAGTGCCTCCTTTTCCTTCTCCAGCTGGGCAGCCCTATGTTCGGCGTCCCTGTAGCCGCGGTCGGAGGAGGCAAGTTCCCCTTTCAACTTGTCGACTTGCTTTTCGGCATTCCCAAGCTTAACCGCGGCAAGGCTGAAGTCGTCCTGTGCCCGACCCAACTTACGCCGTACCTCTGCCAGCTCAACGCTAAGGCCATCCCGCTCGCCTTGAAGCCTCACGGTCTCGTCCCGCAACCGTACGAGCTCGTCCGGAGTAGGAGGTTTTTGTAGCCATTCGGGGCACCGCTCAAGGCTATCCTGGAGATAGGCAAGCTTACTCCCGATCACGAATAGGTGCCCCAGCAGAGTATGGAGGCCGTCCACGGGATCCTCATCCATTTTCCGCGATGCACTCGCAGGGCCTAGCAACCCGAACACACCGCGAGCAACGGTCCTCAAGCTAGGTGGCCTCCGCGACGAGTCGCCAAACTCGGTTAAACCGCCCAAACGAAGGGCAATCGTGTCATAATCACCCTCCAGGAACGGCTGCTTCAGAATCTCGCAATGAGGAGGAGATGACGGATCAATCGAAGCCGCCGACAGAACAAGACTCCCTTCATCGACAGTAGTGGCGGCATCTTCGCCGACCACCAAAGGGTGGTCCATGTGTCCTGGCGTCAGAAGCGGGGCCTTGACTATAGGACCCTTCCCTTTCGTGGCCTGGTCAACCTGATCTACCGTCCTTTTCTGCTTCTTCGAACGCTCGGCCTCGGCGGCATTAGACGAGCCCCCTGGCCCACCCCTCTTGGGCCTCGAGACAGGCACCTTCGCCACCGCCATCTTTGGGGCCGCGACGCCAGAGGCCCCTACCGCAGGATCTTCCGGCATGATGGGGGCGGGAATGTAGCTAGCTCCGAGGAACGCGAAGGCCATGACAGTCGTTCCCCTTAAACCTACAAAACAAAAAAAAAAGTAGAGGAAGAAGCGGGTCAGAAACTCAGATACAGTACGGATACATGTACATGCACATAACTACGCACGCCTGATTAAAAACAGTAACAAAACGACGATAACCTCGGATAATAGCCTCGGCCCTTTCATCCTCGGCCGTCATCCGCAGGTGGGCTGTGGAAGGAAGGCCCAAAGACGCTTCCCGCCACGAGCAACACAGACCTCTGAGCTCCTCCAACTCTCTCCAGTTCCGAACGTAAACCCACCCTTTGTTCCAGTTCTGAACTTTCGTAATCCGAGGGGAAAAGAGGTCGTAACCACTAGCCTTCTGCAAGGCGTAGTGGTCATGTACGCGGAGTAAAGCAAAGAAACGGAAAAACAAAGCAGCAGACGGCCTAAGCCCAGCAAGCTGGGCCCGACACTCCTCGAACAGCTGCTCGAAAGAAGAAATGCAACACCAAGCGGTGGCGGTCAGTTGCGCAGGAGGTAACCGCACTTCCCGCAAAACCTCCATTTGAAAATCTGAAAGAGGAAGACGGAAGCCACACTTGGGCATTCTCCAATAAAGACACAAACCCTTCTCATAACTGTTGGCGCGATCCGCAGCGGAAGGAATCTCAAACCCGAAGCGGTCGAAGGAGAGCCGTTCCCGCGCTTCACTCCTGACCAACTCGGGAATGAAAGTATTCAGCAGCCACTCCTGATCCCTGCTCTTCGGCTCAGAGGACGGTATGTCCTTGACGCTCAACAACTTCTGCGTCGGCCCTTTGGGCGGGCGCCGAGCACGGGTACCCTGGCCGCCTCCTCTCCGAGATCGATTGGGTTTTGGAGGAGACTGACGGGAAGGAGAAACGGGACGGCTAGCAGCATCTTCCATATGTTGCGCCACTTCAGCGGCCCGGGCAGAGGTATCCGAAGGAGATGCAGAATGGCTGACGGCCTCCGTCATCTGCTGTACTACCTCAGCAGCACCCGCAGATATGTCGTCGGCCGATCCGTCTCTCGAGGTATAGTAGTTCTCGTCACCCGGCGCTAACGGCTCACGCACCCGATACCCGCCAAGGTGAGGTACCGCGGGTTCCTCGGCGTTTTCCCTTTGATCGACAACGCTTTCACCTGGCAGTTGAACAGAAGGAAGAGCTGTCAGCTTATCAGAAAGGGGAGACAAAGGGAGAAATACCGAACCCTTCAGGATATCGAAAAAGGCAATAACGTCACCAGCAATTTGTTCATGGCTCAAAGCCTGATGTTCGGGACGGAAGAGATCACGAGCAAAGACATCCCACTCTTCGTCAGAGAGATGAGGCGCGGACCCCGCATTATGATCACCCCCGGCGCCCATAAGTTCCGGACACCTACGTAACGCCGAGTTGATCAGTCAACAGACATATCAAAGGGCCAGGAGAAAGGAATGTAACACATAAAACAACGGATCGCGGAACTGGCTCGGCAACCCGCCGCACACCAGGCGAAGGGCGTGACGGCGGCTGCGGCCACTAGCGAAACAAACATCTCTTAAAAGATTGATAAGTTACCTGCAAAGTTGACGAACGAAAATTGGTGCAGCTGCGGAAGTAAACAGACAACCAGGACCTCCTTTCCGAAAACGGCAAGTATTAAATGAAAACGACGAAACTGCGGGCCCGGCCTTCGCATATATATAGGCTCCCGTGAATTGTCGTAGGCATGCGAAAGGACGTCAGGAAAAGACGTCGCTGCACACGTGGCTTTCGCCCAATTAGTCCAGCGAGTCATCCGTGAAAGGCCGTAGAAAAATGCTTCCCCATCACCGGGAAGACGGCGATCCAACTGCACCCAGTCGCGACGATTCGTGTACCGAAAGATGAACCGACGCCTGTAAAAACACGCAGAGGGACGCGACGATCCAGTCATACTCCCCAAATGCGGGAATTTCGAGGTCCTGGGAAGGTCTATAAAAGAACGGCCCAAAATACCGCTCAAACATACGTGTAAGGTCAAGATCTTAATAATACAAGATGAACCACGAAACAAGCCACGATACTACCCGCCGAGCGTATAGTGAGGTCCCCCATAAGGGAAACGACACGCTCCACGGAGAAAGGGAAGACGAGCGACGTCCAGCACGGGTAGCATCGCCACCTGGAAACCCTGTGGAAAGACTCCGGCTGCCGCCCCCCCGCGCCCATGAGGTCAGCCACATGCGGCACGGCAATGGGACGGAACCGCCTGGTAGCAGAAATATGGACCCAATGGCGATGGATAAATGCCCGCGCTGCGACGCCCGAGGGAACACCCACGAGATGTTTCACTGCGAAGGATGCGAGGAATCCTTCCATCCCTCCTGTGTATCCCGGATACGTCCAAAAGGAACCAAGGATCCACGCTTCGGAACATATGTCTGCCCGCAATGCCGACTTGCCCAGAACGTATGGGGGCCATATATCAAGTAAAATATAAACAAATTGTAAACAAACTTTGTTTTAATGGAAAGGGATTGTTGTGTTGGATTGTCGTGTTTTCTTTTTTCAATCTTCCTGCCGCAATGCCCCTCCTTTCGCCCGACGATTCGACGTAATAACGATAAAACTATAAAACGACCAAAGGATACCTGAGCCATGCGAGAGAAGGATGCGGCGACCGAACCCCCCGTAACCAGAACGGATGAAGGCGTGACGACCGCCGAACACTCTGACAAGAGTAAGGCGAAAAGGCGGCTGCATTAATTACGCACTACTAACTGCCCACATGAAACCCTATATATATATCCCATGGCACATAAGACAAACGATACCTTTTCTCACGTCCAGTTCCTACAAGCAAAGCGCACAACATGCCGCCTAAGAAACGTGGACGTCCTCGTAAGACCCCGGCCCCGCCAAGCGGACGGGCCGGCCGCCCAAACAGAGGCCCCCCTGGCGCGAGTAAAGCGATAGTGCCTTATGAAACAGGCCCAAGCGCCAATCCACCACCGTCCCACGTTGGTCCACCCAAGAATCGGCCCACTTCTGCTGCCGAATTGGCCCCACACATTCGGGCCGCCCTGCTCCAACATTGGCCCGAAGAAACCATCGACAAAATGCTGAAGGAGACCATCCCTCAGCGAAAGGTCCTCTTCGACCTCGTGGTCCAGTGCCCGCCGCCTCCAAACGAGTCGACACCTCATCAGGGAGCCTCGTCAAGTCGGCCGCGCACCGAGCCACACTGCAAGTGCTGCCCCTACCACCCCGGCAACAAGGCCCGGCGCAAGAAAGAATGCTACACCTGCGGCGAAGAAGGTCCCCGATTCCGCATGACCAAGTGTGGGAGATGCCGAGCGTGGTACCATCCTGAATGCGAGGGCAGTGACCCGAAGACAGAGGACGACGATCCCGCATTCGACGGATGGAACTGTGAGGACTGCCAAGCCGCCATCGACGCAGAAGACGACATAGTAGACATAAGCGACGATGATGAGGACGAAGGCGCCGCTGGCGAGCTGATGGATACTTCAAGCGAAGAGGAGAGCGAGGAAGAAGACGAACTCCCGCGAGAAGATGACTTCGATGACTCGGACTTTAGTGATTAGTAATTTCTTTTATGAACAGTTTATACCGCGCGACCTATGGTGTCGCATTATGTATGTCTAAACAATTATTACCGTATTTTAATCTAGCGCGGCCTGCGGTGTCGCAATATATGAATGTCGAGAACCCTTTGCTGTGCAATATGCACTCCCCAACTGGGGCATGATCATGCGCTTATATATCTCGAGATATACGTCCCGCAATAAATACAACACGAATCTCCTCACCAGCGCCTAACGAGCAACGCCGTTAGATCAGCATGGGTAGTTAGGCAGTAGCATTTACTCCGCTAGGGGCCCCATACAACGTAAAAAATTCGAGCCAACACAGGCTTATATATATTCACACGCCCCTCAAAACAACCCACCAAAACCAGCCACTGTCTACCATGGATTCCCCGCGCACTCCCCAAAAGGTAGGAAGTTGCGAGCGCCCTCCGAAAGACGTGCCATACCGACACTGCCGTTTGTGCAGTAAGATAGGCGAAAAGAGGTACATGATCCAGTGTAGCACGTGCTTTTATCACTTCCACCCAGCATGCCAGGACTACGGCCCTCTACCCGAAGGAAAGCCGCCGGGCTGGACTTACTGGTGGTGCTCAATCCACAACGGCGAGTTGGAACCAGCGCACAGCGTGACTATCCGCGACAACACCCTTAACAGCCCGCGCTAAACACCACTTTCGAAGCTAATCGCACGGCTGGCTCCCCAGCCAACATATCAACCAAACCTCCGCTAATCCCCCGCCCTACGGGAACGGGTTCACCATGTATTTGCTTTCTTTTACCATGTAATATATAACCTGTTTCCGTAACTTCATTCTTCATAATCGGTTTAACGTAGTATAAAAAAAAATAATAATAATAATAATAATAATAATAATATTAATTAGGTGGCAACGCCGAGGTAGCAAAGTCACCTTGACACAACACGACGGGGCAACGGCTGCCTTAACATCACGTGACGCCGAGGTAACAAAGTCACCTCGGCGCAGAACGACGAAAGCAACAAAACCTGCATATTAGCGCCGAACTGCGCGCACCAAAAAACAAAGCCCCGTATCCCAAGTACCCCAATTTAAAAAGCACAGGGAAAAACAGAGAAGCTCACGTATAACGTTCTCCCAGCAACATAGCTAAAAAATGCCAGAATCGCCGTACCAAAACACCACCCGGCAAAACACACCACAGCCTGGAAACACTTCCAGCAGTAAGCCAATAGGCTAACACCAAAACGACGTGAGGAATAATTAAGTCACCAAAAAATACTATTAAGCCAAGATGCATTCGGCTCCATGCATCCCGGCTTCAGGGGCAAATGATAGGGCCTTGTTCCCATGGCCCACGACAAAGCAGGCCTCGGACAAATGACGTAGGCTCGGCCTTAGAGCCCTAACCCGGGCCAGGCCGCAGCCACGAAGAAAGTCCAGGCCTAGCTGACCCCGCCACACCATCAACGGCCCAGGCCGAAAGCTGCTCGCACCCGGCCCTCACACAAAGGCCGAACGGAAGGAGCAGTAACAGGCCGAATCCCGGCCTGACAAGAGACCTAACTGGGCCTCGCTTGGTGCCAGCACCGAGAGGGCCCAGCTCGGCCTCAGCATATTCCCACCGCAGCATGCGGTGCCCTTACCGCCCGTACGGACAACCAGGCCTATTTAAGGCACTGAGCTTCATTTATTGCGGGTTGGATTTTTGACACACTTACTGAGGTATGATAGGGAAGAGTTAAAGACCTCAGACACACACGTCACGCCCACAGCACGGCACTCCACCCCACACATCTCGGCCTGCAGACCCTACGCAGGTCGAGCCCAGTAAACCGAAAGTCCAGCTATACGGCCCGCCTGCATCCGGGAAGGGGCGTATCAGTGTCTAAAAATGGTATTATTTTAATTACTATATTTGTAGTATTTTATATAGGATGGGTATGTGGCGTGTATTGTTTGAAATGCACTAAAATTATATGCTCGGTTGGGGCTTGTATTGTTTGAAATTACTCAAGATTGTACTATTTTTTTTACCGATGGTCCAATGACTAACAAATATTGTAATTTATCATATTTGTATTATTTTAGACCAAAATTAATTAGAAATGCACCAAATTGGACTTGTATTGTTCGAAATTATTCAAGATTGTACCATTTTTTTTTACCGATGGTGTCCAAAAATTACAAAATTGTAAATTTTGTTGGGTTACGGACGGTCCAAACCCATTGATTAGCTTAAGCTACGGAAAGAACGTAAAACAAAAATTTTACTTCTAGCTTAAGCCAAGGATTAAACGAGGTATGTCAGAATACTTTCCAATGCGATCCACCTTCAGTATTCCTTGGCATCAAAACCCAATTTAATCCTTTTACAGATCTACTCCATAATTGATTTCTAAAACTTTAATCTACTTACAAATTATAATAGATTAATATAACACATTTATACCTTGATCCAAATTTCAATTGGATTGCAGCAGACCGAGAAGATCGAATCTGACAAACATCTTGCCTCGGAGTATCAGACGTCTGATACCTCTATCGGTCGTCCACCAGGAACCACCAGAGCGCTGGCTTTCTACTGCCAGTAATACTGACCAGCGGGATTTGCAAAAACACTATTCACCGAGAAAAGGACAAAATAAAATACCGCGACTTTCGCAAATATATTATTTCCGAATCCCATAAACACTATTCACAGAAGGCGTGAAAACACTATTCACCGAGAAAAGGACAAAATAAATATACCGCGACTTTCGCAAATATATTATTTCCGAATCCCGTAAACACTATTCACGACAATCGTAAAAGCACTATTCACGGGAGGCGTGAAAACACTATTCACGAAGATCGTAAAAACTGACTGCGTCTCGCGCAAAATCAGATTCACGAAACTTCACGAAAACACTATTCACGACACCCGTAAAAACACTATTCACAACTCGCAAGATTATACGTGGATTACGTATATCTTTCTTTTCTAGCCCAACACTATTTGGGAGAGAAAAACCGAAAGTTCTGAAAGACTGACTTTCATATCGATCAGACTTCGATCGGATTTTTGGAATGGATTTTTCTCTACCCCTACCCCTCTATTTATAGACTTTTGAAATGGTCTAAATGACCAATATGCCCCTAGGGCAACATGGTATTTACCAAAATGCCATCGAGCCCATTAATCAATTGGTTAGTTTGGGCTTTGACTTTGGGGTTTGGGCTTTGACTTTTGGGCTTTCTAATTAAAATCTATTTTTAACTTAGGCCCAAAATTCAAATGGGCTTTGAGCCCAAAATATTAATTCATAATTAATATTTGTAATCCACTTTATAATCGATCTGATCAGTTATAACTTCTTGCGACTGTTGTTGCGATAGCTTTTACATAACGTGTCGTACACGCTTGTAAATTGAATATGTTTAAGCTTGTCATCTTATATGACATTTATAATTTAATTATATCATGTATAATTAATTATAACTATCTTAATATTAATTATAATCAATTTATAATTAATTATAAGATTCTCTGATAAGTCTCCTTTACGGTGTGACCCAATAGGATCTGTGTTATGTTGGTAAATAGAATTAAGACCATTTTAACTTCTATAATCATAGGAGGCATCTGACATCTACACTATGACCATCCAATTACACAGATGATGTTGTACTATACAATACCACGATCCAGTAAAACTATTTTATTCGTGTTAATTCTTATGTCTCACAGTATTAGATTAGTTTCAAGATAGGTGTGTGTCATCCTTGCAAACTTAATCTTTTCTTAATCTTGAGGAGATTATCAAATATAATTACTCTTGTAATTATACTGCTAGCAGATAAATCTTACTCTATCAAGGGGCCCAGTGATACCGTAACTCGTATAGAGATACGAGGGACAATAGTACTTTTGGTTAACCATCACTACCTCAGCTAAGCTATGTATACCGAAAAGCTACCGTTATGACTGCGTTTTACCGACAGCGTTAGGTAACAATCACAAATACACATCTCTTAGTAGGAAAGATGAATACCTCATACTTTAGAACTTAACACTGAATGAAAACATTAATGACACGTACACAATTCCATTTAATGTTTCATTCGGGGTCTGTCTAATACAATGTTCCTAGAACATGTATCTATGTGATTAAAATGACATCTCATGTCAATGGTCTATAAAACTTAACCATCTTTTAATCCACATACTAACCTTGTAACGGTAAATTAGTGTTTCTGCTAATTACCTCGGTTAGAGACTCTTAAAAGTATTTATCATCTATATTATAAAGCTCTACAATTTCAAGTCATGAACTCGAAATGATTCATAAATTCAATAATACTCAAGGAACAAAATGACAGTTTATTAATCACTCAATTCATAAACAAAGCTTTATGATAATTTATCGTATTATTGACTTCTAGATTATTACAAACTAACAAATTTACCATATTTGTACTATTTTAGACTAAAATTGATAAGAAATGCACCAAATTGGGTCTGTATTGTGTGAAATTTATACATTTTTTTACCGATAGTGTCAAAAATTGACAAAATTTATAATATTCTTTTTAGTATGACGTCAACAAGCGATACTAACTAGTCCCCCGTACAATGAATGGGATTTGGATATGGAAATGGCCTCTACTGTCTTTCCGCACATGACGAAAGAGAGTATTAGCCCATTTGCTAGTTCCCGTACAAGGACCATAAGATCACAAATTCATATGCAGGTTTACATTTGATAAATACTTACAAATAATTTAAATTTTCATTTGAATAAATAGGTAAGTTATATTTTTGTTTATTTTGAAATTTAATGGAGACTCATACCCTCACGGCGACACGGAATAATCAGATAAATATCAACTATGACGAGCGATTTGCACTGGTGTTACATAGGATAGGATAGGAGATCCCCAAGGAGGCCCCACCACAACCATCACGAGAGTATACGTTGCTGGCACAATTGGAGCAGATGGAGGAGGGGCGGGGTAAGAGATAGAGGAAAGAGAGGGTGCCGTACACACCACCGAGCCGGTAGTTGGAGATTTTTATTACACCAGTTCAATTTTTTTGTTGTGACAAACTGTTATTTAGTTCTTATTTTGACATACTTTTATTATGTATGTTCGACTTTTATGATATTATTTGGATATTAGAAACTTATATTTTGATATTATGTTTTTATTCAACTTTTAGCATATGATCTTCTTTTATTATCTATCATATCATTCCAATAAAATACACCAGACATACGAAAATACATATAATATACGACGTACATTATAATTTTATCAAAATTCAAAACAAAATAATATTGAGCATTAAAATAAAAAAATGAATTCCAAAAAAAAAAAGGCTCGGTGCGCTTATCTAGTCCACGCATCAAATTGGTGTCCTCCCCTAGTGTGCGCACCAGTTTAATTTGGTGCGCGGACTGAAAGAGCATGGATGGTAAGATTTGAAATAAACTGATTAGGATGGTGTTTAATTAATTTTGAATTAATGGGGTGGTAACTAAAAAAATTTTGGAGACACAAAAGACCGAAATTTTTATTAATATACAAAAATAATAATAAATTTAACAATCTATTCAAAAATGACGAAGAACTCAAAATCTACCTATACAGATGACATTGTCATCGGTTTTAGAAAATAAAACCGATAGCAAAGTCATCGGTTCAAATCAGTCCAAAACCGATAACAAAACCATCAATCTCAGAACGGATGACTTTGTCATTAGTTTCACACTCTGAAACCGATGACAAAGCTATCGGTCCCAGAGTCAGTTTCTGCAAATAAGACTTTGTCATATATTTTGCATAACAATCATATTATATTTGCGTATTGCAATCATATTGTTGGAAATAACGGATAATAGATCCGTTGGCTATATAGCCGTTAGAATAAAATAGGCTAATAGAGCCGTTGGAATTAAAAGTTGTATATATAGTTGTTGTAACTTGTGAGAATAAAAAAATACACAAAATATTCGCTTCCTTTCAATAAACATAATCTTGTTCCTTTGTCCGATAAATTCAACATGGTATCAGAGCGATTCTGAGAATCCAATAACAATACCCGATAAAGCTCTAAGCTTCCGATAAAAATACCCAATAACTCGATAAAGCTCTAAGCCTTCATTTTCTTCTCAATAAAATCCAAAAATGTCTCCTAACCTTACAAATCGCCAAAACCACCCCGATAGATGTACTAATTGCAAAAAGGAGGATCACACTCGAGATCGGTGTTGGTTCTTATATCCTCATCTCGGACTGAGGGGTTGGAAAGTGGCGGAGAAAAAAAGAATGGATGAGTCCAATGGATGTGCAAGCGGGTCAAATGGGTCTGGAGATCAAATGCTACAATTTCTCCAACAACTCATTGTGTGGCTTGCTAATCAAAATCAAAGTTCTAGCTCATGTGGTATTGTATCTCACTCTCAAAATTCTAATTTATTTGATCAAGTAATTATAGATAGTGGTGCTACCGATCACATGTTTGGAAATGAAAAATTTCTTACTAATATGAGGTTGACCAAAAATAACCATTATGTGAAAGTGGCAAATGGTATGAAGGAAAAAATAAATTATGTAGGTGAAATTGATATTTGCAACAAAAAAATTAATAATGTATTATTTGTAAAAACTTTCCCTATAAATTTACTATCGGTAAGACAATTAACACAAGAGTTTAATTGTGATGCAATTTTTTCTTCAAAAAATGTTATATTTCAAGAACGGAAAACCGGAAAAAAGATTTGTGAAGGATTTCTTGAAAATGGGCATTATCTTTTAGATCAAAAATCTTTTTTTTGTGCTATTACAAAATCTATAAATTTTGACATTTGGCACAAGAGACTTGGGCATCCCTCCGATAAAATTTTAAATAGTATTTTAGATTTTCCAAATTCCAAATGTATTAATTGTGACATATGTAAGTTGGCAAAACAAACGAGACTTCCATTTTCACTTTCTAATAGTAGAAGTGAAGCCTCGTTTGATTTAGTCCACTCCGATGTATGGGGTCCGGCCCCGATTAATTCTTATAATGGATTTAAATATTTTGTTATATTCATTGATGATTTTTCTAAAGCTATATGGTTATATTTACTCAAATCAAAAGATGAAGTATTTAATTGTTTTCGAGAATTTCTATGCCTTATAGAAACTCAATTTAATACTAAACTTAAAATCTTTAGATCCGATAATGAAACGGAATTTGTAAATAAAAATTTCACAACTCTTTTTAAAGAAAAAAGAATTATTCACCAAACTACATGCATAAACACTCCCGAACAAAATGGAGTATCGGAAAGAAAAAATAGGCATTTATTAGAAATGACACGTGCATTATTATTTCAAAATAATGTTCCAAAAATATATTGGTCGGATGCCATCCTTTGTGCTACACATCTAATTAATATGCTACCTAGTGTTACTTTAAAAAATAAAAGTCCAACCGAAATTCTTTACCAACAAAAAAAGAATTTTGATTATTTGAGAGTTTTTTGTTGTGTATGCTTTGTTAAAATTAAAAGAAATGATAAATTGGATTTTGTTTCAACAAAAACTATTTTTTTGAGATATTCATTCTCTAAAAAAGGCTACAAGTGCTATGATCCAATTAATAAAAAAATATTTATATCTAGAGATGTGATATTTTGCGAAGATGAACCATATTTTAAAAATAGTGAGATAACCAAAAAACCACATGAAAATAACCAAGCTAGACCGATAATATCTCTCTTAGATTTCATACCAAATACGGATTATGAAATTGAGGCCGATAACTATGAAGAAGAGATAAATAATGATAATGATAATGATAATGATAATAATAATACTAATAATAATAATAATGATGATGATGATGATAATGATAATGATAATGATAATGATAATAATGATAATAATAATAATAATAATAATAATGAGGAAGAAGAAGAAAATATTATGGTACGAAGGTCCATAAGAATGCGTCAACCATCTATCAAACTTAGAGACTATATAACTAATGCGGTACAATATCCTATACAAGACTTTGTATCATACCAAAATATCTCACCCGAATACCATGCATTTCTTGCTTCTATTGAGAAAAAAAGTGAGCCAAATAGTTACCAAGAGGCAATAACAAATCCGGTATGGTGCAAAGCCATGGAAGAAGAATTAAAAGCCCTTGAAAAAAATGAAACTTGGGTAATTGTTCCATTACCAAAAAATAAAAAACCCGTTGGTTGTAAATGGGTATACAAAACCAAGTTTAATAGCGATGGTTCCATCGAACGGTATAAAGCCCGATTAGTAGCCAAAGGATATACCCAAACCTATGGTATAGATTATAATAAAACCTTTGCACCGGTGGCAAAGATGAATACCGTTAGAATTTTATTTTCGATTGCGGTAAATAATAGTTGGAATTTATACCAAATGGATGTAAAAAATACTTTTCTTCAAGGAACACTTGAAGAGGAGGTGTATATGACATTACCACTGGGCCATAAAATGCAAAATATTTCTAATATAGTTTGTAGGTTAAATAAGTCAATTTACGGATTGAAGCAATCTCCTCGGACATGGTATGGCAAACTTAGCTCATATTTAATATTATGTAATTTTAAAATTAGTAGTGCCGACCACTCATTGTTCACCAAAATTGAAGGAAAAAATATAACCCTTGTGTTGGTATATGTTGATGACCTAATAATCACCGGAAACAATTTAGAGGAAATTAGAAAAATTAAATCACAATTGAAAGGAAAATTCGACATCAAAGACCTAGGGTACTTAAAATATTTTTTAGGAATAGAGGTAGCTTTTTCAAGTAAATGTCTCTTTATTTCACAACGAAAATATACCTTAGATTTGCTAAAAGAAACCGGTAAACTAGGTTGTAAACCGGCCTCTACACCAATAGACACCAAATATAAATTAAATACCGAGGATGGTGAACCTTTAGAAGACATAATCCAATTTCAAAGACTTGTAGGGAGATTAATTTATCTTACGGCAACACGTCCGGATATTTCTTTTTCGGTAAGTCAAGTTAGTAAGTTTATGCATGCACCAAGAACGCCTCATTTAGAGGCCACAAATAGAATATTAAGATATTTAAAAAAGAATCCTGGAAAGGGTATAAAAATGACGAATAATAATTCTAATGAACTATGTGGCTATTCCGATGCAGATTGGGCCGGTAGCTTTGATAGAAAATCCACCACCGGCTTTTGCACATTTGTAGGCGGGAATTTAGTTACATGGAAAAGCAAGAAGCAAAATGTCGTAGCTCGATCAAGCGCGGAAGCGGAATATCGAGCCATGGCATCCACCGCAAGTGAATTAATATGGATCAAGCAATTGCTTAAAGACATGGGCATCAAATGTGATTAACCCATAAAGATGTATTGCGATAATAATTCCGCTCGACATATCGCATCGAATCCAGTGTTTCATGAAAGGACAAAACACATAGAAGTGGATTGTCACTTTATTAGAGAGAAAGTCCAAGCGAAGGAAATTGAAACGCCATTTGTACGAAGTGAAGAACAATTGGCGGATATATTCACAAAAGGACTAGACCCAAGGCCATTCGAAGATAATAATCGCAAGTTAGGACTAATCGACATCTACGCGCCCAACTTGAGGGGGAGTGTTGGAAATAACGGATAATAGATCCGTTGGCTATATAGCCGTTAGAATAAAATAGGTTAATAGAGCCGTTGGAAATAAATTAAGGCTAATAGAGCCGTTGGAATTAAAAGTTGTATATATAGTTGTTGTAACTTGTGAGAATAAAAAAATACACAAAATATTCGCTTCCTTTCAATAAACATAATCTTGTTCCTTTGTCCGATAAATTCAACACATATTATATTTTGCAAGTGCGTAACAAACTAACAATCATAAAAACAATGGTATTGCTTTGTCGTAGCAATCATATTGTTTTGTCTTGCAGTATGAATAAAGGCGACAACAATAATCTCTATACTGAAATTTTTGTGTGAGAATCTGGGATCGATAGCTTTGTCATCGGTTTCAAAAGGTGAAATTGATGACAAAGTTATCGGTTCTGGGACTAATTATTTTGTTGTCAGTTCTGGGTATCTGGAACCGATGACTTTGTTATCGGTTTTATTCTCTGAAACCGATGACATTATCATCGGTATAGGTAGATTTTGAATTTCTTATCATTTTTAGATAGATTATTAAATTTATTATTTTTTTGTATATTAATAAAAATTTCGGCGCAAAAGACCATCACTTGTGCTTAATTTACAACAACTACCTTCAGCAAACTTCAAATTGGATTCCTAATTGTTACTTCATATTTAGAATGTATGTTTGTGTAACCTCACCGAGAACAATTCCAAATACATTAATCAGTACCAATGATGTGTTTTGGGCATTATACCTTTCTATTGCAATAGTCATATCACATTTAACAGTTAAACGATTAGTTTTGTTCAGTACTGCAGAAAGTATTGGCTGCACATGGTGCAGCAAAAGTAAGTACATATGTGACACACGTAGTGTTCCTCAAACAATCATGGTCTCGTTTCTTAGTTACTAATTCTGGTACTTAATCTATATTTAATTAGGCAGTTATAAATGAACCAAGCAATCAAAGCAGTACATTTTTTAGGTGTTGGTACTTGGTAACTCATCTAGGTGGCCTCAACCTATTTGGGTCTGGTCGATGCTATAATTGTGTTAACACTGTCAGATTAGTAGATTAGTGCAACTAATCAGCAAAAATTGAATAAAAACAAAATTAGTCTAACAAGTTGACCAGTTGGTACACACCAACCTGTTTTACTGGTATTTGAACCTCACCAGTGTCACCAGAAATCTGGTATGTGCTTTTGTATACATCGTTTCCAATTCTATATAACTCCTTATCAGTATATTTGAACACTAAAGGGGTTAATGGATCAGGTAGCCCGTTTGCTCACTTCTGGGTCACATGATTCACGTCCGGTTACAGTTAAAACTATCAAAAATAGAGCTCCATTTGAGATGCTCAGCCTTGCAACTTCAATTGCCGATCGATGCTCTTTACATTTAGAAGGGAAATTTTTAGGGGTGTCAATGGCACCCTTTTACCCGTTTAACCGACCCGTACTGTATCCGATAAGACGGGTACGGGTAAGATTTTTTTTCTGTAAACTTATCGGATACGGGTATGGATAAATATTTTTTTTCGTTATCTAAACGGGTAAGGGTACGGGTAAAGCCTATTTCGTAACCGTTATCCGATCGGGTAATTATAAAAGAAAAATTATATATATTATATATATATTAATAGGCATTGAAAAGAATACTTTAATTTGTTTACTTGTGTTTAGCATGATAAGATTTTTTTTCCAATAAAGTATTATGCATGTGTCAAATGAATATATATTTTAATGTTTTATTTAATAAATAATAAAAATAATTATTATAATAGTATTACCCGTTATTTCCCTGCTACCGTTTCGTTATCTGACAACCATAACGGATAAGGGTAGGGTACGGGTAAGATAATTTATAGCGGGTACGGGTAAGAATAATTTGTAACGGGTACGGGTGTGAAAATGCTTCCACTCGATCCTTACCGTACCCACCCTTAGAAATTTTGGAAAGAAACTGAATTGAGGATAAAGTCGACCTTAATAACTATTGTCGATGCTCGAGCATCGACATACAATTAACAACTCGACCTTAATAATTATTGTTCATCAAAATCACATATAAATTTAATCCTAATTTTACATCTTTATAATTATCAATTACAAACTGACACGATGCTTTCGGACAATTTGTTAATTGTTCTACAACCCTACTATCGAAATTGTAATTTTAAGATACTTCATCTATTTTAATGTATTTTTAAAATTATTTATAAAAAAATAGATGGGGTAATTTAAAAAAAAAATACTAGAAGAACCACGATAATTTTTTTATATATCCAGAAGTAATTTTTGAACTGAAATCAATAACTCAGATTCAAAATATTTTTATTTTTTTTTATAGTAACACACCAAGAAATAGTTTAATTTTTTTTTACAGCCGTAAAAAATCATGCCTGAAAAATGTTTCATAGTACTTCTATTACATCTAAATTATAAGATGTTTTATCTATTTTATTCGATGTTCTAAATAGCTAGCTATAGCTTTTTCAGACCATCAAAACTACGCTATGAGATAAAAGTGAGCTATTTTAGCTATGACCACTATAGCTGTAATCAGTGTTCTAAATAGCTAGCTATAGCGCTGCTATAGCGGTTTTGGACCCCATAAGCTAAGCTACGGAGTAAAACTGCGCTATTCGAGCTACGGCCGCTATAGCGGTAATAGCGGTCCGCTATAGCGCGTAGCGGATAGCGGAATAGCGGTCAGCTATGCTACATGGGCTTATTTTTCTATTTTTTTTCAATTTAAATGGGCTTTGTGTCTCAGTCTGACTAATCTAAAGAATGGTTGATTTGAATATGTAGTAAAATGATACTTAATATATGATAGTAGAATATTTTGAATAGAAAATGTATCGATAGTTTATGAATTATAGAATTAGTGATATTTTGAATGGCAATTTGGATTTTGTGTTGGTTCAATATGAATATTAGAACTTCTTAATCAATTTGGTGTTTTTGTTACTCTATAAGATTTTATAGATAATGTTCATTATTAGTAGAAATATAAAATATAATTTTTAAAAAGAAAAAAAAAGGCTATGTAGGAAAGCTTTCGCTATAGTTTTTTTTTTCGTCTCCCCGCTATGCCGCTATAATCGCTATTTAGAAACTTGGCTGTAATAGTTGACCGCTATTACTGCTACACGCTAAACGCTATTGCTACCGCTATGCTACATGGGGTATTTTTTGCGATTTACATGGGCTTTTGTACTTCTATTCCTATTTCTGATGCTACATGGTATGCTAAACCGAACTATGTGTTTTTGTTTCTATTTGTGATTTAGTTTCTAATTCTATATCGAAAAATATTCAAATATTAATTTTTTAATTTGTTTGCTCTTCGTCTAGTATTCACCTATAAAATTATCATTATTAGTTTCATTGAAAGCTGATTTTGATATTATAATGTATAAAATATTCAAATAGGTATACTAACTTCATTTTACTTATAAAATTAATTGCTCTTCGTCTATTATAATCTGTAATACTATGAAATATGAACTATTAAATAATGTTACCTTGTATATCTTTTTTTTTTTCTTTCTTATTTGCATGATTGAAAAAAAGTATAGACTTAGATTAGTTGTCATTTAGTTGTTACTCTATTCTCCAATACTGGTCATGTTGATAATTAGTAGAAATATAGAATATAAATTTTGAAAAGAAAAAAAACCGTTATGTATGGTAGCTTCCGCTATAGCTATGCTATTCGCAATAGCTTTATTTTTTTGCCTCCCCGCTATGCCGCTATAATCGTTATTTAGAACCTTGATTTTGTTTGATGCTCCTTCTAGTATATTCAAATTATAAGTTGCTCTATCTATATATTTTCGATAATTAATAAATAAATATATTAAAATCTGGGTTAAATTGGTAATTTTTGAGAATTTTTACAGAGAATCATAGTTTTTTGGGTTTTTTTTTGTGAATGGTATATTTAAAAATTTCGGACTCAAAATTCAATAATAATTTAAAGTCAAACTAACTCGAATTCAACTCAATTAGACCCAAACTATCCAGTAATTCAATATTTTGTAACAAATAAACTTTACAAATGTAGTTACGCTGTCAACTTTAATTATGATCAGATAACATATCTCCATTCTTATATAATGCACGTAGTTGTCCTGATCCGTCAACGACTAAAATTGAAGAATAAATTTTCGGATTTAATATCATCCCTCCAATCACATAATATGTCATCTTTTGATTAAATACATCTATTTTATGTGTAGAAGTCTAAATTTAGTCAAAAATATACTCGCCACACATATTGCTATATAGTTTGTCACAATTAAAATTGAATGAATTCCTACCGATATGTTTTCTTATTTCTCCTTAAAGCTATATTTGATTCCTGCAATTAAACTATTTCCTTATTTTTCGTTTCCTTTGTTTTATTTCTCCTCTTTCTATATATTTTCGACAATAAAAATGAAAATTATTCAATCTTTTCGACTCTGTAGATGATAAAGACTCATAATTTAATATAGCAATTTTGATCAGGTCAACCTCGAGATGTGATCCATCAATACAAAATTAGAAATTAAAGCTCTAGCTTTTTTTTTCCTTCTCTTTTGTTCTTTTTTGAGGAAAAATCAATGTTGGGAACAATGAAACAGAGGTCCATTTTATTCAGATTTAAGTTGTAAGATTTATTTTTTCAGTTCGAATTATCTGATTATAATTTCAGTGGATCAATTCCAGCGTATTCATTTTAAATTTGACACAGTTATAACATAAAAGATAAATTATGGAATCAAAATTATAAAATAAAGACAAATTTATATAGATTTTTCACTGCTGTAAGAGTTGATGTGGGGCGTATCTAAAACCTTGGCAAGCGGTACTTAGAAGTGCATTTTTGAACATATATTTTGAAATTGAATTGTCTTTTTTTTATATGTAGAAGTCTAAATTTAGTTAGAGATGTACTCACTCTCTGTATTGCCACACATAATGTTAAAAATTAAAAACATAAAATTAACATGAAATTTTTGTTATTATATCCCTCATAAGCTTTGATTGACTCAAAAAAAGATTAATTTTCGATTTTGACAGATAACATATCTCACTTCCGAATTGTCCACCTCTTATTCATTTTTGAAAGAGAACAAAAAATGTCTATTATTGATTTATTCCCTACCACATATCCACATTTAATTTAATTGATATTTTATAAGATTTAACTTAATTTTAACGTAAAGATTGAAGAGGATATTTTTTTCCATTTTCATTGCAAAGAATGTTGTTAAAATTAAAACAATCATTTATCGTTGTTTTTTTTTACCGTTATTTATTATTTGTCTCTCTGTTCAATCTTAATGTTAAATCTTATAATATAATCTCGTTGCAACGCACGGGAATGATACTAGTTTGTTATAATATTCAAAACATATTCAATTGATATTTATATATTTTTTACTTTTATTCATTGATATAGATATCCGAATTCAATTTTATCTAATATGTAGCAGGTAGAAGAGAAACAATTCCATTCAAAGAATTATAAGAATATTTCTTGCTTAAGACATCCATTTCTTGCTTTTAAGAATATTTCTTGCTTAAGACATCCATTTCTTGCTTTTAGGAAAACAACAAGTTGGCAATTAATGCATCCGTGAAAGACATGCATCTTGAATGGTATATGAATTGTGATTACTGATTCTTTTTTGTGTATTACGTAATCACCAAACATATTTATATGAAAAATTAACCAAAACTAATCCTTATTTCTTGGCATAAGCCTACTTAAGGCACCAGCACCTCTGCACTCCCAAAAACCAAAATCCCTTGCTACCGACAGCAGCAACCCTCCCTTCACTTTATTCCCTCTTAACTTCTCTCTGTTTAACAAAATCCAAAACCAAACCTCATTACTCATGCCAATTATTCTAAAACCCCTCTCCAAGCATGCATCCTTCCCTCTCCCTCCTCCTAAAACTCGCAGCTGCCATCACAAGCGGTGCTGCCGCGATCTTGACACTCCGACGGCTCCGCCAGGATGACTCCATCTCCTCTTTTCGTCGTGAGATTTACGCAGCAGCATCCCTCATGATGCCACCATCACCACCTACAGTTCTAATAGTTGGCGCTAGGGGACATGGCAAGAGTTCTTTTATCAACACAGCATGTCGTGCACTGGCTAATGAGTATGGGCCACTGCTTCTGCGTGCCGAGTCGAGACCGCCAGGAGCAGTGTCGGCTGAGACTAAACAAGTAGTGCGTGCAACTGTTGATCCTGGAGGGGAGCTATTTAGCGATGAGGAGGCGGCGGTGGCATTGCTGGAGAAAGGAATAGGGTTTGAGACCACGAAGGAAGATATGGAGGAGGCGGTTGCGGGGCTCGGAGGAGTGGAGTGTGTGGTGATAGTGGTTAGGTGCTCTGGTCCCACCAAGGAGCTGAGCTTGGTGATCAGAAGGTTGCCTGAAATTGTGGCTCCAGTGAGAGAACGAGGTGAACAGTACTATTGTTATCTCTCTAATGAAATGTTAATTGACATTTCGGTGTAGCATACTAGCATGTAGTTGGTTAAATGATAATTCAAGATGATGATATGTGTGTTTGATGAGTAAGAAGCTGGTAAAATTAATATCGGAGTAAATTAATTATCTGAACTCTGAAGGACCCACAAAATTATCAACCATTTCCCATTTGGTACAAATATTTGCTTATTGTGTTAAGTTTTACCATTTTAATCCCTTTGATTACTGCAATTCAAAATGGGATAGAAATACTACTCAAGATTGATATGGGATTCATTTGTTAGTATTTACCAAAATATGTATATTCAGATATTCTTCAAATTGTTCCATTACATTTTTTACTGATTGAACTGCAGACTGTCTGTCCATGTTTTACCCGAAATTTAGGTGGAGACTTGAAATAAAAACATTGAATCACATGTACTGTAATAAATTGACAAACATTATTTTGATTTACCAGTAATCCGTGTACATCATAGAAAAATTGGCATTACTAATTGAGTTGTTGTTAGTATTTGATTACTAATTAATGATAAGAAACAAATATTAAACTATTTACTCATGTTTGATTAAAACATTTCCAGGCCTGCATCTGATGGTGGTGTTAACCCACAAAAGATCGATTAGAACAATGAGGCAAGCTGAAGAGCTCCGGAGAGAGATCGCATTTAAAGCAAGAACAGATTGTGTTTACTTCATAGAGAACTACACTTCCAGCAAATCCAGCAATCTCAAATACCCTATTCCAATTAAAAATGATTTTGAAACGCACTTCACAGTACTGACCATCATTCGGCAATGCCTAGAGTTTGTCAAGCTATATAGAAGCCATTCTGGTATTGGTAACATTCATCACAAGCATGAGAAGGATCATGCAAGTGTAGCAACAAGATCACACCAAAAAGTTGCAGGTGAATTGTAATTACATGATCTCTGATACATTTGATTTTTCAAATTAATATTCCTATTTGTATACAATATGTTCATTATTTGTACATTTGTAGACCTTGCTCCCCTTAATTAATTAGAGATAAGATTTGTATGGATAACCTATTTGAAATTAGGCGCTCATCAAGTAATCGCTTCAATGATATCTTGAAATTAAGTTTAATTGATACACTAGAATACTAGATATTATATATAACACCACATGACATAAAGCATAAATAATTATTCAAGCACAATTAATTTAACTAATTGCAATCACACAACATTATTTCACCAAGGCCTTCTCTGTTCTTCAATTACTTTTAAGAGTCCAAGCACCAGCAGTAGTAGTCAGATCCAGAAAGGTCGAACAATGCCTCTGGTGACATCCTCTCCAGTTCTCTCTGCCTCCAAGCCGGGAAATTGTTGTTATTCCGGGCCTCACCCGAACCCGAAGAGTAGTTCCTTGGGTGAGGTTGTGATCTCATTTTGAGATATAACCTCATTGCTGCTACACTATCCTCATATGGATCTTGTACCCCATTTTGGATATCATATCTAGATCACAAACACATCCATAAGTGAAATTTTTTTTCTTTATATTATAAGTGCTTAAGCAAATCCATGATACTGGTATATCACTTGGGATATTGCCTCTATGAGACAAATATCATTGTTATGATTGACATGTCATAAATGCCCTTCCTAAATATATATAACTAAAACTAGTTTCAGTGGGTACATACGTATATCCAACAAAAGATATTAGGGAATAAAGATACAAAAATATGACAAAAAATACAGAGTATAATATTTTTTCAATCAAATCTCACCCTAAATAGGCTTGTGAGAGGTACTTGAGAGAGTTGCTAAGCTTGCTTGTCTTCATCAATGGTGGATAGTTTTCTATGTCCCTGTGATCATATCGATAATCAATTTAAATTCAAGCTTCTAATTATTTTTGTATTGAATAGAATAAAATATAAATATTTAGTGTAAGGCAATCAACCTTAGCATGAAAGAAGGGTATTCTATCCCAAGGCAGGCTAGGTCATGATCAAGGCCATGTCCTACAAGTATCTTTGCTCTATTACCCCTTTGCCTAATTTTCCATACTGGCTCTCCATTGCATAAGATATCTTGAATCCTCCTCTTTGCTTGTTGTAGAGGCATTGCATCTCTTAAATGTTCTGGTCTAATCCCTGTTTTCTCATACCTTTAAAGCACAAAACAAAAGTGAAGCTAGCTTTTAGTTAACTTTATCTATTAGGTTCCTTAAAAAACATAAACTTTTCATTATCCGTTGGTTTTAATTATAGTTAATTTTTATCTTTGTTTTTTTTTTGTTTTTCTCGAAGTCATTATAAACAAAGTTGCCACCTCTTAAGATCCGAAATGATTTAAAACCCTTTTCAGTTAACGTTGGTGGCTGTAATAATAAATACCTATAGTTTGTGACAAGGATGGAAGGTTTGATGTAAGCATTGAAAATGATATTTTCATCTTCTCCGATGAGGCAAACCCTAGCACATAGGTCAATCGATCCATCATTTCCGCCTCCAACCATTGTACATGCCAGAGCTACTGCTTGTGAGTCACTAGTCGAACCCTGCAAGCCTAGCCTCGACATGCGAGAGACTAAACCCTGAGTAAAACCAGAAATTTATGAGTAACATTTTTTAGTTAACAATTAGTAAATACACTTAAAGGAACCCTTTAATAGTTTTTAGTATAAATAATGTGTGGCATACCTGACTGGTACGAGAATATTGGCATGAATCACGGTGAAATCTAAGAGCACTAGCACTGTCAAAGATGTTCAAGCAAAAGCTGCATCCCCGTGCACTAAAAACTCGCGCACATTCAACCTTTGGTAATGGCCCTGGCACGAGGGAAAAAAACTGTATTAGACTGCACACAAACTCAATAGGGTCCACATAATGCATGTAAATGAAAGAGAACAGGTACTGGCAGGAACTGTATAATCTAATTACAATGTCAGAATGTGTTACAAAGATCTGGTTTATAATTTCATTTTAGTCATCTATATAGTGTTGTTTTAATGTAAATGATTGCACTAAAATGATAGTTTACAAAACAGAAACAAGTACCTGCCGTACTGGTAACACATATTGGGAAATTGATATATGAAGTTCTTTTTTAGGTTAATTACCTATAAGATGCTCCCTTAGAGATTCAAAGGACCTACAATGCTTCTGGCACACCCCACATTTAGGCTCGTGTACCGAGTGAAATGAGATCCTCATGTGCTCCACCAAATGTTCGATTTTGTTAAATTGTCTAAAACAAGCCGCACATTTGTTCCTGACAAAGAAAACCAAAATAGTACTGTCATTGGTCATGTAGATGCAAGGAAAATTTATAGGAAGTTCATAAACTGAATCAAAGCAGCATTCTCTGTATGTTTTATGTGGGTGTGTATCTAAGAAAAGGATAGAGATTGCATGCCTTATAGTCTCCTCTCTCTTGCTATCCATTGCTCCAGGCATGTGGGAGTGTCGATTTGAAGAAGGAAGGAAGTATAACTAGTTTTGGTGCATGGATGTAGGGAAAGCATGTGATTATTTATAGACACATAGCGTCGTATCGGCATCAGATGCTTCGCAGATTTTTGTTTTATTACAGGTTTAATAAAAGGGAAAAGGAAAAGGAAACAATAAGATGCTGCGGTGTGTGCATCACCAAATTCATAATGAACTTATGAAGCTGATACTGGTCTAAGAGATAGAATTATCATACTCTAAGAGAGAATCTTATATAATTATCCGTATCAATAAAGAGATAATGAACTTATGAAGAACGATACTTAATGAACAAGAATAAAGCTAATTATTCAGCACCTCCTGTTCTCTAGATGTTTCCCCTGTAGCTTTATTATCTTCTAAATTGTTCAAATATATATTAGTTATGTTATCTTGTATTATACTGCATGCACAATGTGTGTTCACTATCAAACCCCTATCTGAAGAAAACTTCTATATATTCAGCATGATTTAATAATGAAAACTTTTAGATTTATTTTCAGAAAATGTTTTTTCAATATATATATATATATATATATTTGGCCATAAGTCAACTTTGTTCATTTAAGGGATAAAAATTAAACATTGACAAGGCAAACAGCTCAAGAAACCTGTATCCTGCACTAGCTATAATAACTTTGTACTGGCTACAGTTTATTCGCTAAACTTTCTGCAAGTACAGGGATAAGTTATTTTTATCACAAACTTATTTCATAATTATAACAACTGAAGCAAAGTTATCAAAATAAAAAAGTAATATTAGATATGTAATTCTTCATCAATTAGAAGATATATACACTAATGCGTGCAAAATTGCCCCAATTTAGAAATCGAGTAATCATTTAGCAGTATAATAAATTATAAATTATCAAATCAGTTTTACTACTTTTGATCGATTCCCAAATAATTATTTTTTGAAAAATATCTACTATCATAATATAATTTATATGTTCTGTGTAATATCAGACTTTCCATAATAGATGTGCCACAGAGAGTTATGCACTAGCTAGCAAATAGCAATAGATATTCCTTTAGAGAAACAATATAAACTGAGATGTACATCAGAATCTCAAAAATAACACAAATCCTAATTCATATCGATCTCTTGACGTACACTGAATATATTTATATATCCCTTCCCGGCATGTAATTAGTGAAAAAGTTATATGACTTGTAAATGCTTGCTCCTACTATATATGTATCTTGTTGTCGGATCTCCATATATTTTCTAAGGTGGATCTCGATTATAAAAAAAATTATGGATGAGAATTATTGATTGGGTCATTTGTGTTATTTGATAATTCTAACAAATATAATAGGGAAAATTGTGAAAATGCCACTCCAAAACCTTCAAATTATGAAAATGCCACTCCAAATTTCATTAATTTGTAAAAATGTCACTTCAAATAATTAATGACTAAAATATCCTTCTTCTCCTCTTCTTTCTCCTTCCTTCTCTTCTCTTGTTCCGAATGGTGGCTGAGCGTGGCGGAGGAGGTCATAGAGGATAAATCGCATCCTCTGCTGCACTCTTAATCTGGTCCGTTTGTTTTTTATCGGACGGACGAAATAAAATTTTGGCACAAATTTTAAAGCAAAATTAATACTGCCCCCTCCATCATCCGAGCACTCACCAGCTGAGATTAAATCTGGGTCGTCCAAAAGTGCAGCAGAGGATGCGGTTCCCGTAGAGGAGAGTTTGATGGTGCTGGTGCTTGTCGGAGGAGGAGAAGTTGCGAAGAATGCGAAGGCGGGCGAGGGGAATCATGCCTGGAAGCTGCTTCCTGAGCCTCTTGCAACATGCGAGGGTCGGGTCGGCGGAGGGTGTGGGAGGTAGTGTTTGGTAAATGCCCCCGGGGACCCAACCCGGACCGGTCCATCCGTGCCCGTGCCACGGGCATGCACAGGTACACGGGCACGGGTATTAAACGGGCAGGATCCGGTTTTTTGGAAAAATACCCGTGAGAACCCAGACCCCCGTACTCGTAACCCGTACCCGTGACGCCCGTGCCTGTGCCCGTGGCAGAATTTTTTTTTTTTTTTTTTTACTAAAATTCAAAATTTAAACTCAAATCCCCCCCCCCCCCCCCCCCCCCATTCCCCCTATGCCCCACAAGGCCGGACCCCTACCCATTTTTTTTTCAGTTTTTTTTTTAAAATTCAAATTTTAATCCCTCCAAACAAAATTATATAAATATACACTCATTCCTTACAAATTTTCACATCTCTCTCAATATTTTCATCTCTCATTCTCTCAATCTCAATCTCAATATTTTTATTATTCTCCAATTTTAATTTTATTGTTAAAAAAAATATAGTTGTTAATTTAACAAATACGCAAACGCAAACACGCAAACGGAATTACGAAGGTATTCTCAAAGATTTTCCCACGAAATTAAAAAGGTAACATTAATTTTTGTTATATTACATTTTGTTAGATTAAATTTTGCTAGATTAAATTTTGTTAGATTGAAATATTGAATGTTAGATTTATTTTTGTAGAGTAATTTAAAAATTAAATTTGATGTTAGATTTATTTTTGTAGAGAAATTTAGAATTTAAATTGAATGTTAGATTTAGTTTATGTTAGATTTATTGAATGTTAAGTAATTAGATTTGTTATATTTATTGAATGTTAGATTTATTAAATTTGTTAAGTAATTAGATTTGTAAGATTTATTTTATGTTAGATTTGTTAGATTTATTTAGTTTATGTTAGATTTGTTAGATGTGTAGTAATTAGATTTGTTTTGAATATGTTAGATTTTCTTTTTGAAATTCGGATTTATTTTTAATAGGTTAATAAAAGATGTTAAATTTATTTTTTTGAATATGTGAAGTAATTAGATTTGTTTTGAATATGTTAGATTTTATTTTTGAAATTTCGGATTTATTTTTAATAGGTTAATAAAAGATGTTAGATTTATTTTTTTGAATATGTGAAGTAATTAGATTTGTTTTGAATATGTTAGATTTTATTTTTGAAATTCGGATTTATTTTTAATAGGTTAATAAAAGATGTTAGATTTATTTTTTGGAATATGTGAAGTAATTAGATTTGTTTTGAATAGGTTAGATTTTATTTTTCAAATTCGGATTTATTTTTAATAGGTTAATAAAAGATGTTAGATTTATTTTTTTGAATCTGTGAAGTAATTAGATTTGTTTTGAATATGTTAGATTTTATTTTTGAAATTCGGATTTATTTAAATCAATTATTGATGTTTTAGACGAGTATAACCTTAAGAGGAATATGGATAATAAGATTTTTTTCTATTTCATTCGATAATGTTAGCAACAACATAGCTTCTATTGAGATTTTTAAACGGTCACTAAACCTGATTATGAACGGTGAAATGTTTCACCAAAAGTGTGCTTGCCACATACTTAACCTCGTCGTGAAGGCGGATCTTAAAATAGAAGCCGTAAAGCTATTGATAATTAAATTTAAATATGCTATCAACCACATTGTTTCGAGCCAAGAAAGAAAACAACGGTTTGCGAGATTATGTGTCCACTATAAATTGAGCAAGTTGAAAGTACCTTGGGATATAGATATCCGTTGGAACTCTACCTATAGGATGTTAAACCGATGTCTTCCTTACAAAGCTGTCATAGGGGAGGCTTTGAGAGGCTCCATCCCTGAGGGATTGGCATTGGAACTCACCAACGGAGAATGGGAGCAACTAGAAAGGGTTAAAGAGTTCCTAAAAACCTTTTTTACAGCAACCGTTCAACTATCATGCTCGTACTCACCAACGTCGTTTGAGTTGCTCAAACATCTCTATTACATCTCCAAGGTATATAGTGAATTGGAACAAGCTAAAATCAAATATAAATCTCTCACACTGATCGTAGATGCCATGAAACAAAAATTCCAAAAATATTGGGAAGATGTACCCCTCCTGGCCGTTATCGCAAACTGCCTCAACCCGGCATACAAGAAGTATTACACGATCAAATTTATTGAAAGGTACAAAGATTATCTACATTTAGACAACACTGGGGTGGAGGCATACGTGGATTCGAAATTTGATGAGATGTTTAACACATACAGCTCAAGAATGAGTGGCAATCAGAATCCGTCTTCGTCCCGTGCTGGCCCTAGGTATAAATATAAATATACACGTATTTTTAATATTTATTATTTATAATATCTACATTATTTGTCCGCTAATTTTATTTTTATTTTTTAATAGTTCCACTTCTAGGAGCACTAGCAGTGGTGGATTGTTAGCAGATTTCCAGTCGGAGAGCCAACCGCACACATCCACAAACGAGATATTGAGCTATATGGCGATGCTCAATGAACCTGAAGATGTTGACGTCGTTGGGTGGTGGAGGAGGCATGCAAGGATCTATCCAATCCTGGCAATGATGGCCCGTGATGTATTTGCCGTACCGGTGTCAACCGTCCCTTCCGAAAGTTGTTTTAGTTCGGCGAACAGGATCCTCTCCGATAAACGCAGTAAGTTGGGTGCATATGTCTTTGAGAGACTTGTGTGCTTAAAAGACTGGATTGATGATGAAGAGCGCACGCAACATCTGCCTCAACAACAATCATCACCCGAAGCCAACACTGAAGAAAGCGGTACCGAGGTGCGGCACGAGGGCGAGGCTAATTCGGATTCAGATGGTGCGGAAAAGAGCGAACAATAGTATAGGAATGCGAACTTCTAGATAGATAGTGTCGGTATATATTTCTAACATCTTTAATCTTTATGGTTATTTTTTAAATTCTAAACATTTCAATTAGTTTTTAAATTATTCATTTTAACGAAAAATTACTAACAAAAAAAAAGTTGGAACTCTGCCTATGTTATTTTACATAGCCGGTCCCAAGCCCGGAATAAAAAAGGAGGGTAACTTTTATTTTTTAATCTATTGTTTTAAAATAAGAGCTTAATTATTTTTAAAGTAATTGATTTAAGAAATTTTTTATTTATATTTTATTATAACAAAAATTATTGAGTTCAAATATACAACCATGTCAAATGAATTTAAATTGGTATGAATTTGGATTTATAATTTATTGGTTTTCAAAGAAAAAAAAAACCGGTCCGGACCCGGACCAGACCGTCCTGCTCCCGAACCGGTGACAGGCACGGGTATTAAACGGGCAAGGCAAGATTTTTGAAAAAAAAACCCGTGATGCCCGGCCCGTTGTGCCCGTGTGCTTGTGACGTCCGTGACCGTGGCTACCCGTGCCCGTGCACGGGTTTTGCCCGTACCACCCGGCCTGGACCGTTTACCAATCACTAGTGGGAGGAGGCGGCCGGCGGAGGGGCAAAGGCGGAGATGGACGGGCAAGAGTATTTTAGTCATTAATTATTTGGAGTGGCATTTTTACAAATTAATGAAATTTGGAGTGGCAGTTTGACAATTTCAAAATTTGGAGTGGTATTTTCACAATTTGTAAGTTTTGGAGTGACATTTTCACAATTTCCTAACATAATAATAATATTAGGATTATTTTTCGATCTTTGTTCCAAAAAATATATTTGTTGAAGAAACGTCGAATTTAAAAATTGAGACAATTTCAATTAAAAATTTTGCATGTAAGAATTTGAAAACTTGTGGTTTTTTTTTTTTTTTTGAAACGCTAAAACTAGACAAAGTAGATAACAATATAGTTAACTGCATGTATGAGAACCTCTACAAAGTAATCACAAAAAAAATTCTTATCACTTAAGAATTTCAGTGCACCATATATATATATCAAACGCTTTCGAATAAAGAGAGAGAAGTAAGAATACGTAAGAGTAAGACTGATCAACATAAACAAGGAGATAAAAGCATATATTGAACGATTGGTATATGGAGAAACGAGATCTATCGTTAGGAGAAAATGACAAGGAATCAGGATGCTAATCTATGCATCGAGGTTGACACGGAAGGATGTAACATGCTAGCATGATTAAAGAAGGAACTTATTTTTTCTTAAATCTATTTAAGTGTTGAATAAATTAAGAATATTTTAAAAGATTTTAATAACGATTATGTTTTAATTAATAAAATTCATTATCAAGAAAGATGAGGGTTCAAATGCTTCATGTTTTTGTTTTTCATGCATGTCTCACATTTTATATCAGTGTTTTAAAATTTTAAAGAGTTGATTTGTTTTAAAATTTTAAAGAGTTGATTTGAACCACTGAACATAGCATCTATATTAAATGTTTTTGGAGATCAAATTTTATATGTTTGTACAAAAAATTATCATATTTCTAGATAGGTACAAAATCACTGTTTTTGACCAAAATAAACAGTTATTTTGTAACATATTTTGATATGGATGTCATCTTGAGCAGTTTGAATCGACTATTTGAACTTTGTTTTGAAAATAAAGATATAAAATGTGAGGCATGATAAGGCATGAAAAACATGGCATTTGAATCTTGCTCCTCAAGAAATATGTAATTATTAGAGTAGCACTAGGGTGCTCTTAGGAGTACCAAATCCCTTTGTACTCTTAACTCTACAACCTATCGGATTAAATTCGAACGACGAACCCAAATCATTGAAATTCTTCTACCTTATGAGTGATGCGTCTACATGTGAAAATTTTAAAGTTTTGAATTAATTTAGTATAAAGTCAAGTGGTCAAAAGTCATCCAAAAAAATGAATGCATTAAAATTAATTTAGAAACCATCTAATTTTGACTACTTGACTTTATACTAAATTAATTCGAAACTTTAAAATTTTCACATGTAGACGCATCACTCGTAAGGTAGAAGGATTTTAATGGTTTGGATTCATCGTTCGAAGTTAATCCGAACGGTTTTAGAGTTAAGAGTACAGAGGAGCTTGGTACTCCTAGGAGCACCCTAGATCTACTCTAATTATTAAGAGCAAAACTAAGGTGTGATGTGCTCGCCAAGAGAGGTTGGTGAGCACACCTCCAAAAAAGGCATTAGATTGACATCGAACTATGAATCCAAACTGTTGAAATTCATATATTTCGTGAGTGATACATGTACATACAAAAATTTTAAAGTTTCGAATTCATTTAGCACATGGTCAAGCGGTCAAAATAATGAACATTTTATAAGTTAATTTTTAAATTATTTTATGTATTCATTTTTCATTATTTTTTTGACCGCTTGACTATATACTAAATGAATTCGAAACTTCAAAAAAATTGCATGTACATGCATCACTCACGAAGTACATGAATTTCAACGGTTTGAATTCATAATTCAAAATCAATATGATATCTTTTTGGAGGTGTGCTCACCAACATCTTTTGGTGAGCACATCACACTCTAGTTTTGCTCAATTATTAATATTTAAAATTTCGATATTACTCTTAATTTAGCATATCTCCGAAACAAATTTGAAATTTTCTTTTTTCAAAAAAGTAGAATACTGGTCCAAATCTCATATTTCACCATCTTGTCATATTCCCGGTCAAGATTATACTGGCAAACTAAGAATATTCTCTCTTTTTCTTGGGAGGAACCGCACCAAAAAGTTCCTAGGATGAGAAAGATATTTGACTTATGTATGGATATGCATTGATCCACTTTTTTTGACCAATTTTGACCCAAACTTTTTGGTACCTCTACCTCATATATTTGCAACATATATAATGCCGATATTTTTATTATTATCATATTTACAAAAATTAATAAACCAATTTTTTTTTTTAGAATTTGAAATTTATCTGGGTCGCCTAGTGAATTGGTGGCTTTTAGAGCCGCCTAGTGAAATTGTTGCCCCAAGAATGGAGCCTCCCAGTGGCATTGCAATTCCTATTTTTCTATATAACCATTTTAGGAGGCAGGATTTGATTTCTCGCCTTCACCCATTATCTCTCCTGCAAGAGCTTTTCTGATTTGTAAATTACTTTTCTTCCTTCACCCATATATCTATAATGGGGCCAATGTCACTGTGTGGAACCGCAATTTCACTAGGCAGCTTTCAAATATAGAGCCGCCAATTCACTAGACGGCTCTAGTAAATTTCGAATTTTCTAGAAAAAAAAATAGTTTTTTAGTTTATTTTTTTAATATGATAATAATAATAAAAAAATCGGTATATAATGGGATGGTCCGATGGTACGAGTCTACGAGATGATTCTAAAAGGGTGTTCTTTCTTTGTGCAGAGAAGAAAGAAAAGAGCAGTCAAAAAGAGGTCTTCCCAAAAAGATGACATTTACAATAAAATTTGGATTCCATTAAATGTCACATTCAAAAATTCTATGGATATGACTAACGATTTCAGAAGTCAAAACTTTAAGAATAAAGATTTTTTCCTCACTTTATTTTTCTCATTCATCCTCCAATTATTAATTATTTAACGGACCACAATTTCCAGCAAAAAAGATTAAAAAAAAAAAATGTATCAATCATTAATTATATGGGGACCTCTTATATTTGATTTTTTTTAATACTGGCACACGTAAATATTTATCCTTATGCACACAAGTATTAACAACTAATATATCAAGTATTCATATCTAAAATATCAACTATTTATTTAAAAAAAGAACATAAACTTTATTTTATCACTCTTATCGCACACCCATCTTTTACACGTTTTTAAATGTGGATTTTTTTTCCCTTCATTCAATGTTGCCCATATTTTTGATAATATATGAATAATTTTGCGAATCTAAAATCACAAACGTCTTCTATGTAATTTTTTCTTTCAAATGAGATCTATGATGAAGTACTTTTAAGTTATCTATCGCGTAAATATTCAAACCTCGTTGTCCAAGTATTCATACCTCGTCTTGCAAGTATTTATAAATCGAAGTATGAATATGTTAGGTACAAATATTGGCAATATTTGATATAATATGTTAGGTACAAATACTTGACACATGAACCATTCACACTTGTATGATGATGTATGAATACTTTCAATACTTGAAATTAATACTTTCAAATATCATCTAATGTTATAAGGAAAAAAATTAATATAATATGTTAGATACATATACTTGATACATAAATTTTTAAAACTTGCATAAAGAAGTATGAATACTTGCAATACTTGATATTAATACTTCCAATTCCAAATATCATCTAATACCACAAGGAATTGCAATACTTGATATTAATACTTTCCGAAATATTTGGTATCTTAGGTGTGAATACTTGCACGATGAGATATGAATACTTGCTCAACAAGATATGAATACTTGCGTGACGGACAACCCGAAAGTATGTCATCATGGATCTCATTTCAAAGATAAAATTGCGTAGAAGACGTTCGTGGTTTTAGATTTGTAAATTTTCTCACATATCCTCAGGAATATTGACGAGATTGAACGAAGAAAAAAAAAACCCACATCTAAAAAAGTGTAAAAAATGGATGTGTGATGTACAGTTTTTTTTTTTTCCGAAATACTTGATATATTATATATCAACACTTGCGCGCAGAGGTATCCATATTTGTGTGCACCAGTTGTAAAATCTATCAAATATTAGTGGTCTCCTACTTATTTAATGATTCTCCACTTATTTAGCGGTTCACACTTAATTAATGACTAGGAGATGAATGGAAGAAATGAAGTAGAGAATAGTAACTTGGTCCTAAACTTTAAAAATTAAGGACAAAAGCATCAGTTAATTGCTCTGAATTAAGCATGTCACTACAGCAGATCGGACCATCAACGAACGGTGAATCCGGTCGCTGATACTCCGACCGCTGAAGGTGTCATCACTGATGCTTGTCCGATGACGTCACTGGTCGCTGAATGACGTCATCCCGGTCGCTCGTGAGTTATCAATGTCCAATTTTTTTTTTGTCGCTGTTGGATTTTGCTGACGTCATGTAAAAGCATCAGCGACCAAAATAATTAGTCGCTAAAGGTTATTTTCTTTTCTTTTTCTTTTTTCTTTTTCTATTTTTTTTTTCCAATTGGTACGAAATGTACCAAACAAATGTAACAAACTATTATATTGTAAATAATAAATTATCTCAAAATATGATCATATTCATCCAGAAATCTAAACAATATTCATTTAAAATAACACATCAAAAGTAGTGGTACAATAACACATCAAAAGTAGCTAGCATATATTCTCCAATACTAATAGGAGTGACAGAGAGTAAATAATTTAGCATAGAAAAAAAAATTAGAAGTAGATTATCACAACACTGTTGGAGATCAATATTGTACAGGTCAACACAAGACTAAGTCTCTTCTTTATTTAGTTTCTGTTCATTAGGACATCATGTTCAAATTAACACTATTTGGACAATAAACCTAAGTTTAGAATTTAGCTTCAGATGAGCCTCAAAAAAATTTATACTCCACAATTAACTTAAAAATTCTGGACCAATCAAGCCAAGACAGCTAAAAACAAACTAATTCAGAAGAAAGTATGAAACAAAGCAATTTAGAAAACTTCACCTTAAAACCTGATCTCTGAATTGCAATAGCAACTACTTGAAACTTGAGGTCATCTTTTAATTTGGATATTACATACGGTCTTCCAATCTGCAACAACAGATTTCCCTTTTCTCATTCTCGAATCCAATAAACCAAAATCAGATCATAAAATACAATTCCGATCCTACAATTTGTTAATTAAAACTAGAAAATACCTTCGAATCGTGTTCAGATTAATCTCCTCCCGATCTACTGCTGCTCTGAATAATTCAAACCTAAAAAACAGAAATATAGTAATTAGGTCAAAATATAAAACAGAAATAAAAAAGCCTAAAAAAACAGAAAAACGGAGGAAAAAAAAGAAAAAGAAGAACGGAAATAAAAATAAAAAACCTAAAAAAACAGAAAGCAAAACGGAGGAAAAACAGTAAAAAAAAAATAAGAATACAGGCGTAGCGGCGGCAGGCGGAGTCGGGTGGGGACGGGCGGCGTCAGGCGGGAACGGTCAGGGATGGGCAGCGTTGGGATTTTTTTTAAGTCTAAACCTAAAACGTGGTAGTGGGGAAAAGGAAGGGTGCACGCGGGATTTTTAGTCGAAAACTTTCAGCGACTGGTACAAATTGGTCGTTAAAAGTTTTTTCGCCAGTCGCTGATGCTTTTTATTTTTTTTTTATTTTTTTTTAAATTGGTTTTCAGCAACCGGACTCTCAACCAGTCGCTGATGCCCAGTTTTGCTGTTGTTGTGCATGCTTCATAGAGTGGACAAAACGTGCCATGCCGTGACTTTGGTCTCGTGTCGTAACTAAAATGTGAAGGTGTAGTCACGGCACATGAGTCACGCCGTGACTCCCGTGCCATGACTATTTAACTATTTTTTCATAAATTAAGTTAGTTTATTCAAGATTTATCATTTGATCAAGACTTAACAGTTCTAATTACACGTGACTCGCGTGACCACGTGCCATGCCGTGACCAGATCTTTCGCATGACGTGCCGTGCCATGTCAAATTTTCAAAAGATGGACACAATACGCGAAGGTCACGGCACGCGACACGCGAGTCACAGCATGTGAATAGTCACACGTGCTATGCCGTTCCATGTTGTAACCATTCCCTTCCGTGACAGAACCGGTTCCGCCGTGTCATTGTTTCATTGTTTCCACTCTATTGCTTCATGTGCAAGGAATAACGTGAGTGAAAGGAAAAGAGTAGTCATAAATGAAGAGATTCTTGGTCAAACTTATAAAGTGTGAGGAGTGACAGGAAGGTCTTCAACATTCCTTTGCCGATTAAAAAGGAAATGGATCAGCCGAGTACAACCACGGAAATGTAAATCACAATATTCAATTCGTATGCTAGCAACATTTGTCACTATCTGCTCAAAGAAGATACCGAATTATTATTTATACAAAATTAAAATTTTCAAGATAAAGACGAACTTGAAATTTTAAAAATGTGAATAAGAAATTGTTGAAACATAAATTTTTGAAAACTCAAAATAACATTATCATTTATAATATGTACAACATTAAGGATTAAATGAAGTTATATTATTCTTAATTGTAAATAGTTTTACTAATAACTAATTATAATTCTTTAATAATTATTGTACTGTTCACCGAATCTTTTGAATGCTAATATTAATTTTCCTCATTGCACTGCCTCTATAAACGAGTGAATTCAGAGATGATAATGCTAATATTAAATTCGTATCTGCCGTTACTTTAGATAATGTTGATAATTATATATATATTTTTTTAAAAACACTATGAGGGATAGTTTTAATTATAGCTATGTTATTCGTCTTAGTTTTTTTTTAAGCCTTTCGGCGATGACGCGATAATCGTTATTTTGAACCTTAGTTCTATAGTTTAATCATAAGTAGTGACAATTCCAAATTATTTTAGTGATTTCAAATCTTACACAATAGAGACAGAATACGCATAAGGATAGTGTTGCATACACAATCCGGATAATATTGTTTTAACTTGATTTATTTTTTGTTAATTTCTTTAGCTATCTCAATTTTCCAAAAAAAATATTCTAAAAAACTTAAGCGTGTTGTCCGACAGTAATTATATTAATTACGATTGTGATTTTTCATTTTTCTGAATATATTTTTGGTCAAAATAATCAGAGCAATATTCAATGGATACGAATTTTGTTTTAATCTTATATGTATAGTTGAAACAGCAAATTAAAATTGCGAAGAGTTGATTTCAAGTTCATTCATTCATTTGGTTGTGATATTAATTGATTCGTTCAATATACTTGTTTTTAATGAGTAAATCTAGGGTGTGATGTGCTCACCAAGAGAGTTTGGTGAGCACAACTCTAAAAGTATATCAGATTAGCTTCAAATAATGAATTTAAACCGTTGAAATTCATGTACTTCATAAGTGATGCATGTACATGCAAAATTTTGAAAGTTTCGAATTCATCTACGACAAGGTCAAGCAGTCAAAGTAATGAATCATTTAACAAGTTGTTTTATATATTTATTTTTCATCATTTATTTGACCGCTTGACCTCGTTGCAAATAAATTTGAAACTTCCAAAATTTTACATGTAGATGCATCACTCATCAAGTACATGGATTTCAACAGTTTAAATTCGTCATTTAAAGTCGATCCAATATACTTTTAGAGTTGTGCTCACCAAACTCTCTAACCCTAGCTTTGCTCTACTTTAATTATTTCGGTCTAATTACTTCTTATCTTTGTTGTTCATTTGTCTCATTATGATCTAAAATTACGTTTATTAATATTCAACTAAAAGTAATATGTAGACTAAAATATTTATTGATAATAAACAAGGTAATTATCATAATCTACAGTAAGTCCAACTTACTATTGATGTATAGTAAGGTCTAATGATCTATCTAGACGTAATTGTTAAGAATTCAAAATTTGTTAATTGAAAATCAGACAATTTATTATACACATGGTGGGTTTTTTAATAGATTTGGAATCATTCAAATCAATCATAAAGTCAAATCCACATGATGTATTATTAACTGGGATAACTATAAACAATACAGTTAATATTCTACATAAAATGGTTTCTAAATATCCATCAAATTTCGTAAAGAAATAATGAACCAAATAGTTTCAGGTTTTAATAAATTCAGAACTTCTCATCTTATCAGTAAAACCAAACAAAAGAGATTAAGTTGGACAACTATATAATTTGGATTATTCGATACAAATACAAACTATGACATCGCCACCGAAATTTTTATTAATAAGAATATAAATAAAAAAAATATCGGTTTTGGAAAAGGTTTTGCGTAGAATTTGAAAACTGGAAAAACCGTGATTGTTAACAACGTCTTCTGGATGTGATTGTTGACAACAGCCAGATTAGCAAAACATGATTAGCACTAAGTAACGCGTTTAAAAAAAAACACTGTAGCTGGTCGTTATCGTCCATAACGACTAGATTTTTTTTAAACGCGTTAGTTAGCGCTAATCATGTTTCGCTAATCTAGCCGTTGTCAATAATCACGTTTTTTCCAGTTTTCAAATTCTACGCAAAACCTTCTTCAAAACCAATATTTTTTTATTTATATTCTTATTAATAAAAATTTCGGGACATCGCCATGTAGGGAAAAAAAATTTCAGTAGAAATTAACAGAAAAAGAGAGAGAAAAATAAAAAGAGTGCATGGATTCTAACATTAATAGTAAGACCGGTACAAATTCTACCGGTCTTAAAAAATTCAAAGTTTAGACCAGTACAATTTTAACCGGTCCTAATCGTCTAAACTTTTAAATTTTTATAAATGTTTTAGTTCTTGACTTTTCGGAATATCTCAATCATTCAAATATGTTCTGCACGAATCTCAAAACTCAAATAATAACACCCCTACGTTCTGCACAAATCTCACGCAAAATGGAGATATCTCAGAGGATATGTATGGGTGCAACCTCCAATACTCCATCACGTGGGGGCTCAGTGAAGTTTCCAAGGTGCAATTTAAAATTGAGATACCACTGGGATCTGAATTCGGATGCTTTGAGATTCGTTCCAAGCGTGAAGGAGTGGTTAGGAAGCGTTGAAGAGCAGACAGATTGCGTTGAGATTCGTGCAAAACATATTTGAATGATTGAGATATTCCGAAAAGTCAAGAACTAAAACATTTATAAAAATTTCAAAGTTTAGACGGGTAGGACCGGTTTAAACTTTGAATTTTTTTAAAATCAGTAGAATTTGTACCGGTCTTACTATCAATGTTAGAATCCGTGCACTCTTTCTATTTCTCTCGCTTTTTTTCTGTTAATTTCTACCGAAAAAAAAATTCCGCCATGTAGTGCCAGCGACTTATAAATCTTTTAACTTGTAAAATAAATAAAAACGATTCGAATAAAAAGCTAGAAAAGCATTTGAAAGATGTTAGATT
>CAXKVW010000257.1:0-2500 GCA_964058825.1 Carex arenaria
AATTGCACTTCAATATTTTTAAGATTTTGTATTTCAATGCGGAAAAAGAAAATAATAAAATAGTTAATAGTATAAAATAATGATATGAGTAAAATTAAATTTATACTTACCGAACCTTGGTAAAATAAATAAAGATGTCATTGCTTCTTTCATCTAGCGATCAAGGGAAGCATATATTTTGTTGATAATAATATGTTGTATATATAATTAAGTTTAAAATTTAATGATATCTTTATACAAAGAATTAAAGTGGACTATTTTGACGCACTCTTTTACATAAATTTGAAGAACCAGCCTTTGTTCTAGTGACAAAGACACACGGTTTCTATTTGAGAGGTCATGAGTTCGAAATCCAGATAAGAGAAATTCTTTGTTATAATAACAATGTTATTAAATAGTTGGGTGCATGACTTGTCCTCCAACTTTACTCAAAAAAAAAAAAAAATTGTGATATGAAATACTAGTGTTGACAAAATAAACCTTACATATTTGACAAATGGTAATCAAATTTAATTACATTTGTGTTGAATTTTAAATATGTTCATACGACTTTCTGGTAGACAATTAACAATATGAATGAATTACTATCTTTCTTGATTTGTGAATTTGATGCTCCGGCTTTTAATCATCATCTGACCAACATCCAACAAATAAGCAAGAGTCCAGATCCTCCCAAGTAACTCAAATTTGAGTTTAGATTTGGAATGTCCGATCAGAATTCATGTCAATTTAATTTGTTCTAAGTGGAATTAATGTACGGAGATTTTTTTTTTAAATTGGTGCCAAAATATATCTGACTAGAAAATCTTTAACGACAATACAATATATATATTTTTTTGAGATCTTCTATCGTCACTCTTAAACAAATTAGTCAAATTAATTAGATTCAAAGTAATTTGAGGCAATCATATATAATATCACTAATAAATGATTATATATGATTGTTTTAATGTTACTAACAATCTTTTGAATAAGATTTCACACATATAATAAATGAATATAGTTAATTATTGTAGTACTTACAAATAATAAATATGTGAATAAACTACTAAAAAATAGTGAGTTTGCTGAAATTCAATTCAGCAATTAAAGTTTCACATATAATATAATAAATTACTGAAATATAATAAATTAAAGTTTTCTGAGAATTAGCTTGTGATTAAATATGATTGAATGTATATAAATCAAAGGTTTAAATAGCGTTTATCGCGTCATAGCGGAAGGGCTAAAAAAACAGCGCTATGCCCAAATAGCGCTGCTATAGCGCTGATAGTGTCATTGATTTTATGGTCCGAAAACGCTATAGCGCTATAGCGGTGCTATAACGCCGTTATAGTGCGCTATTTAGAACCTTGATATAAATTAAGAAGTGTGGAGCCAAAGAAAAAAGAAATCAACTTAATTTTAAAGTTTAAACACATTCTTTAATAGAAATCCAATTAATCCCACAATAATTTCGTACATGCTTGATCGATCAATGGTAGTATATATGTCGGGAAGGAACTCGATCGTAATATATTAATTAATTATAATTTACACCGGGCCTACCCAAGAAAATATGATGGCGTTGCTGGTAATAGGGATTAGCTAGGGAGATCCATAATAATCCATTCCCTCCCCTCTGTTAATTGAGTGTTGACCATCTTAATTTTATTCATGGAATGAGCCACAAGTCCTTGTTGATGAATAGGAGATCTCAGCCGTTGATGCATATATGGATCTCGATCTTAATTACCAGCCCATCCGGTAATGCACTATGCACACCGTGACCGTGTCATGTCATCTATATATGTACAGTACAACTTGTTGCGTTAATCGATCATGAATTAATTTCCTTCTATTTTTATTATTTCCTCTTAAAGAAATGATTTTAATGTATATCCTTAATTTATTAGTTTAGCATGCATACTCATTTCTTAATTGCTACCCTTCCTATTTAAGAGCAAAATTACCGCTAGTAAGTAGTAACATTATCATTAACACTAAATACAAATTACAAAAAAAAAAAAAAAAAGACACAAACTTATAAAATCGCTACCTAATTCGAACACCAATTACAAACGCGATATTAGAGGTGTAAGTCTAATTCAATTAATCCAACCAATTCAACTCAAGAGATTACGGTTTAGAATTTAATTTGTTAGGTATATATTTTATTGCTTAGATAAGTAATTAAATTCTCAATACAATTTTGAATATTTTTCATTTGCATTTATTATTTTAATTATAACTTATTATGTCTTAAGGTTTTTTTTGAATGAAATTCGTTGAATCGATAAGTACTTGACTGCCTAACATAAAACTTGGATTGAATAATTTTATATGAATTGATTAGTGACTAGTTGAAAATTTTGTAATCCGAATTAATATAGTAAACTAGATTGACCAATTAATTAATGAGCATGCACCTCAATAAAATGGAACCAATCAAATTAAGTTGTGTTGTGTTTCTACTTAATTTCTACAGTCCTTGCACCTTGCAACATGCATCGAGGCCGGG
>CAXKVW010000257.1:7500-77500 GCA_964058825.1 Carex arenaria
AATGAAAATTTCATGATTTCATACTCCTTCCTTATCTACTTAAACACTTAAACAAACTGAAGTGAATTGAACAGTACTGCAATGAAGAAAATATGAACAAGTTCACACTGAATGAAGTCAGCTTTGAATCTGAACTCAATGATTGCATGACCAACAAAAGCTCTGCAATTGGGCCAATGGTTAATTCGTTATGGGACTTTCTTTCAAAAACAGGAAATGAGGAATTCATAACATGTAAGGGGAGGTACCTCAAAGTCAAACGGTGAGTTTGAATCCAGTTCTTTGATAATATATTAGTAAAATCTTTAGGGAGACTCACTCCATGGTCCATGCATTGCATGATTGGTCCGGATTCAAACTCGAACGGTGAGGTAATGCAGAGGATCCTTCTGACTCGCTCATTTCAGACTTCAGACTTCAGACTTCAGACCGGTTTTTTTTTCATAACCAAAAATTAATATAAAATATTATTAATAACCACCATTAAATTTTTTTTTTACACCTAACCAAACCGCCCCCCGTGGGTCGGTCTACTGTTCTGACCAAACCGCCCCCCCATGGGGCGGTCTACCCTTCAGACCAAACCACCCCCCGGGGACGGTCTACTAATTTTTTTTTATTCTATTTTTGTATTTATTGTTTACACTTTTTTATATTTGGTATTTATTGTTTGTATTTTTGTATATATGTATGTTGTTATTTTTTAATTATTTATTGTTTATATTTTTGTATTTTGTAATATTATGTTGTATATATTTGTTTATATTTTTAATACGACGAATTTTATGATTTGTTATGTCAAGTGAATAGTCGAAAACATAAGAGAACAAAATAATCAAATAACGTCTGATCAACATAACATATAGAAAAAAAAACATAAGTGAATAAAATCACCAAATAACGTCTGATCAACATAAAATATAGAAACGAAAACATAAAAATACTACTGTCAGGTCTACAATATGAAATATAAAAAACTAGCGAGGACGACGACCGGACAATGACAATCTGGTAGGCGGCCCGCACGCCCTCCGCAGCTGCACACGCCTCCTCTGTGGCTCTGGAGGATCCTCGTCATGAGAATGATCCACATGCATGTCCTCCTCGTCATCAGAATGATCCACATGCACGTCCTCCTGCATAGTGCCCGTGGATCGTCGGTATGAATCGGGTCATGGATCATACTGAATAGCCTGCGCTGGACCCGTCTCCCATGGATCGGTCTCCCAGTCCCCAGTATATGTGCTCGGGAGCTGTGTCCCGAACATAGCAGCCTCCCCAGCATCAGTGGGCTGTTGTGCCCCACTGCCACTCGCCTCGTGGTCGTGCTGCCTGGGGGGTGGCATCGATGGTGTGGCTCCGGTGAGATCCTCTACACCGATGGCGGTGAGACCAAAGTCTGCCGGAGTGAAAGTGGGTTCGGCACACCATATATGGTGACCATCCTGCAGTTAGATAATGTTAGTTTTTCTTTATGAAAATAATTAAAATTTAATTTATACAGAGACGAACCAACTTACCTCGCCAAGCTGCACCGGCACATTATATTTATTGCAGTAGGCGTACCATTTCTTGTTGTTGAGCACCCAATCATGGAACGCCCAATTCGGGTTGTCTTCTACAACATTTGAAGTTGAACTTCTTAAAAACACACTTTCGAAACAAAATTGATGTGTATGGAAAAATAATTTAACTTATAATACCTTCGGGGGCTGGTGGTAGGTCATCGTCGTATACGAGGACCCGGGCTCGGCTTGGCTGGTTCGGAGCTGGTGAGTCTTTCTTGATCTCACGCCAGTTGATGTTCTCACCAGCGTCGTGCAGCATGCCAATGAGGCGCCCATCGAACTGGGAATCCTCGACGATCGGAGTAGTATGATGCAGCATAGTACACCCGAACGCCCGAAAACATTTTTTTGCCATGCACACCAAGCTGCGTGCAACTCCTCGGATCCCCGTTAGTACCTGTGCATAACGATTAGAAAATGAGTTGTACGAAAAAAAATAATATTACAAATAATCTTTATTACTTATCGCTCGAGTACTGGTTGGGCCCCACAGCAAATGGGTCTTACTCTCATCACCCATCATTCTCCGTCGAAGAACATCACCGCAGTGGGCTCTCTGTGCTCCCACTGAGATCGGCGTGAGCATGCGAACTCTCGCCGGTCTCCGCCGTATCTCGTGATCGTCCACGTCGAGGTCTAGTCATGCTGCATTCCAAAATATCAAGTTTTAAAAAATAAACAAATTATCAAATGTGTTCTAAAAATCACTCTAGCAATTTGTAACAATCCAATCAAACCTAATTTTAATTAATCCAATCAAACCTAATTTCAATTAATTATTTATAAAACCTAATTTCAATTAATTAAATTTTCAACACTAATTTCTAAATCATTTTAAAAAATGTAATTAAAATCACACTAATTCCCGATTTATTTAAAAATAAAATTTAAAACCTAGTTTCGGGTACACAATTTGCAACAATTCCAATCAAATTATAAACCAACTCCTAACAATCTCAATAAAATTATAAAACCTAATTTCAACCAAACCAACTTCTAACAATTCCAAACAATTTATAACAATCTCAAACTCGTAATTTCTAACAATTCATGCAATTTTAACGCCATGCAATGAATTTCTAACAAGTCCAATCACCCGTAATTTCTAATTATTTTTAACAAATCCCGCGATTTCTAAATCATTTCAAGCAAATCCCGCAATTTCAAACAGTTTCCAACAAATCCCGTAATTTGATCGATTTCTACAAATTTCTAACAATTTTCAAACATTTCTAACTATTTCTAACAACCCAATAATTGCAATCAATTTCTACCAAATTCAATCACAACAATTTCAAACAAATCCCGCAATTTCTAACAATTTCATATAAATCCCGCAATCTCGAACAATTTCAAACAACCCTCGCAATTCGATCAATTTCAAACAAAAACTACTTTAAATATTAAATGTAATACCCGATAGCGGTCAGATGACGTGACGATGGCGATCGCGGCGGTGGCTCGAGCTAGAGAGAGAGAGAGGCCGGCGGGTAAAGAGAGAGAGAGAGGGAGAGGGCGGTATAGAGAGAGAGGGGTAGGGAATGCTTGAGAGATGCGAAATTTTGCTTTCGGGGCGAAAAAAATGGGGTTTTGGGGTGGTTTCCGTCGGGTTGCAGAGGTAAGAGAGGGGGGGGGGGGGCGGGTAGGGTTTGGGGATTGGGGAGGGGAGGAGATTTTATAATAATAAAAAAAAAAAAGTAGACCGCCCCCTGGGGGCGGTTGGGGCGGTTTGGTTATGTGTGAATTTTTTTTTAAATGGTGGTTATTAATAATATTTTATATTAATTTTTGGTTATGAAAAAAAAAACCGGACTTCAGACTTCAGTCACTGATTAATGTATATTTTTGCTTATATATATAATGCTCATGTCTTTTGAAAGGGTTATTGTTGGCTAATCTATATTGTAAATAACAAAAACTTTGGGTCCCCTAAATACAATAGACTTAATTTTATGACTTTTAATCATAACACATCAATTATATCATTAGTTGTCCAATCTTATTTTTTCTTTTCTTGTTATAGTCGGATGATTCATGTGCTTTAATTTTTCTTTTCTTTTTTAAATAAAATGTTTATTAGATCCTTAACATCTAAAAGGACTCTTAAAATTATACAAACTTTTTTTCTTTTTTTTTATTGATGAAGCAAAGCATGTAAAACTACTCTAGTAGCTAATAAAAAGGAGTACATGTACATCACTAGAGTGCCACTTGAGACATCAATAATAGTCTATATAGTACTTATGAATTCTTTTAAAATTGTGGCAGTTCTACGTCCGACATATATCATAATCATATTTGACATGATTCAGACATTAATGTTTCAATAAAAATATTGAATATAGTGTGTCGTATCATATCGTCTTGTGCACTGGGAAATTTTGTTTAATAGAAATTAATAAAAATAAAGAGAGAAAACAAAAGGAGTACATTAAATTTTTGATTGATAGAAAGAACCGTAGAATTTCTACCGATCCTAAGAATAAAAAAGTTCAGATCGGTAGAAATTCTACCGATCCAAACTAATTTTCCCTTTTTCTTTTAATTTTTTCAAAAATAATATAAAAATATTTTAGAAAAATAAATAAGTATCTTAAAATTTAGATATAATAGAAATATCCAATCGATAATGGAATAATTTCCTCCATCTATGCATCAAATTAAAAAAGAAAAAATAATTAAATTTGGATCGGTAAAATATCTACTGTTCCAAACTTTTTTATTTTTAAGATAAGTAGAAATCCCATCACTCTTTCTATCAATGAAAGATTCTCTCTTCCCTTTTATTAATATTTACAGAAAAAAATTCTCCCCGTATTGTGTTATGTGTAACACTTATTTTACATTTAGCTATAAAATTAGACTGACAGTAATTAAGCACCTGACAGCTATATTTTACATTTTAATGATATTTTGAAAGGAGTATGAAGCCACCGATTTTTTTTATTAATAACTCCAAAATGGGGCGGTCCACTTTCCTTCAAAACAGCCCCCCTGGGGACGGTCCGCTAATTTTTTATTTTTTTTTATTTTGTTATATTTTGTTATATTTTTTGTATGTGTATGTTTTTTATATTTTTTGTTAGATTATTTTGTTTTACATTTTTGGTTAGATTATTTTATTTTTATTTTTTTTTGTTTGGTAAATTTTGTTTTATAAATGTGTTTTACAAATTTATAATTATACAATTTTGAATACTTTATTTTTATGATTTGTTATGTCAAGTGGATAGTCCAAATTCGACGCTGTTTTCTCCAACATTTATCCCTGAAAGAAGAATCAATCGCAGCTTATTTGATCGTCATCACATAAAAAAAGCTGAGAGAACGAAATAAATAAAATGAAATAAAAAAAATCCTAAGTGGACAAAATAACAAAATGCTGTCTAATCAACATAAAATATAGCAATGAAAACATGAAATACTACAGTCAGGTCTACAACATGAAATATAAAAAAATTATGAACGAGGGCGATGACTGGACAGTGACAACCTAGATGGCACCCCGTACGCCCTGCACGACAGCACACGCCCCTGCGGAACTGTAGGCTCCTCGTCATCATGGGGATCATCCACATCCATCTCCTCCTAGATGTCCGATCCTGAACCGGCCACCCATGGATCGTCCTGCAGAGTGCCCGGCCATGAACCTGCTCATGGATCCTTCTGGGTCACCGACTGTGTACGAATCTCCATCGGCCCTCCAGGTATCAGGATACATGGCCAGGGGTGGTGTCCCAAAGATAGCAGCCCCCAAGAATCTATTGTCTGGCCCCACTCTCACTTGCCTCGTGGTCGTGCTGCCTGGGGGTTGGTACGATGGTCTGGATCCGGTGAGGTCCTCTGTAGCGGTGGCATAGATGCCTAGGTCTGTCGTACTGAAAGTGGGATCGGCATTCCAAATAGGCTCTCCATCATGTAATTAGATAATGTTAGCTTTGCTACTTGCAAATAACTAAAATTTAATTATATGAAGATCAATTGACCTCGCCAATATGCACCGGCACATTATATTTGTCGTAGTAACCGTGTCATTTCTTGTTATCTAGCACCCATTCGTGGAACACCCAATTTGGATTGTCATCTGCAAAATTCGAGTGCAACTTTTTAAGAACACACTTTTAAAGAAAAATTGTTGTGTATGAAAAAATAATTTTAACTTATAATACCTTCATGGGGTGGCAGTATCTCATCACCGTATATAGCGACTCAGAGCTGGTTCGGAATTGGTGAGTCCGCCTTGATCTCACGCCAATTGATGTTCTTCCTGACGTCGCGCAGCATGCTAATGAGGTGCCCATCGAACTGGGTATCCTCAACGATCGGAGCAGAGTGCTGCAGCATATTACAACCAATCGCTCTCCAACCAATCTTCGCCATGCACACCAAGCTGTGTGCGACTCCTCTGATTCCGGTCAATAGCTGTACACAATGTTTAGGAAATGAGTACTAAGAAAAAAGTAATAATTTATATAATCTTTAATACTTACCGAGCGCGCCTGGATCTGGCTCCACGACAGGTATGTCCTCCTTAGATCACCCATTAGTCTCTACCGAAGAGTATCACCGTATCTCCGACAAGCGATGCCGCACCATCATCAATGTCTCGTCCTGAATTTATCAATGTTTGAAGTTAGTGTGAATGAATAGCTATAATGGACCGCCTCCCTGGAGGACGGTCTGGTGTGAAGGGAGAACCGTCTCTCAGTGTGGCGTTTGGGTCATTTTTATTTATTTTTTTAATTTTCAGATTATTTTTATTAATTTTTTTCGAGTTATTAATTAAAAAATCGGCATAAGCCATTGTATATGGCTTAAGGACGTGTTTTGAGAGATTTGGAAAAATTTATTGCCATTATTAGGAGCTTTTAACTATGTGGTGTGGTCCCTTTCATGAACATTAAATAAATAAAAAAGAAAGAAATAAAAAGTGAGTTTCTTAGAAGTGGTAGCGTGGTGCTTTTTTTGTCAAAGATAAGAAAGAATTTTGTAAACAAATTGGGGGAAATTATGGAGTTAGTTACGCTATACATTTTCACATCTCACAAATCAAATCATTGTCTCTCTTTTTCTCTTTTTCTCTTTAATTTCTCTTTTCAAGTCCAACACTTGAAGACTTTTAATATGATGTTCCTACTTGCTTTTGTTGGTTTTCACATATTTTTCATGTTAGCTTTTTGGAATGCTTGCGTTGCGTATATCTTGCGTCATTTGGAAACAGGACATTTTGTAACGACGCGCTTCATTATTTCAATAATTCCTAACTTGTCCTATTTCGGAAACAACTTCTTCTTCTTCTTTTTTTTTGATGGAACGGCGGACAATAATTTTCATTAAAAAAGTATATTTACAAGGATATCCTAGTTACTTGGGAAACTAAACTTCTTAGATGACAATTTCAAAGGTGCATGATAATTTCATAAATAGAAAGATTTTTGTATATAAACTATTTTCAAAACATCATGTTGGCAAATATAAAACGGAGATGAATTTAAAATATGAACCATAAATAATATATATATATATTTATTTATATAAAAACGTAAATAAATTTAATTATATTAGTATATGTATATCAATGATGTCACACATATGCGTATGGTACGTTGTCGCGTCGCGCGCATTCGTTATATGCAAAAAGAAAATATGGACATTTTGATATGCAAAACTATGAATATATTTTTGGAGGGCATATGATATAATATATGGAGAAAGAAAATAACACAAAATTTGGTGTGATTGTCATTGTAGTAGCCAGTAGCCCAGTACTCAGTAGGCCACCTTTTTCGCAAAGTCTCACCAGCACACAGCACCTAGTCCACGCAATTAAATACGCAATCAATTATCAGTTTATCACTTATCAATTATGAATTATGAATTATGAATTATCAACCCCCTTCCTTCCTTCCCATGCGGGCCTCATGCATTGTACAAATACTAAAATATATTCATAATTTCTTAGGATCAAACACAAAAAGGAAACATTCACCATTTATATAATTATATATTTAACCCTCAAATATTTACTAAACTGGTTTATTAGATTTTCTTATTAAAAATAAGTTTGTCTCTAAACTTAATTTGTTTATAAACACTATACAAATTAATACACCCTCAATCTCAAATAAGTTGACAACCAATCCAATTAATTAGTTTGACAATTTGTTTTCATAACCGTGCGTACTCTGATCTCTCTCATTGGGCCATGGCCATCGGATCGCACATTCGCACCTGCTCGATCTCTCTCATTGGGCATTGGGCATTGGGCATTGGCTCAGTCAGTCAGTCAGTATTAATATATGTTGGAAGTAAATATTCCGTATCAATCATGATCCAAAATGAATCTTTATTTTATCATCATCAATCATCAATCATCAATCATCAATGTCAAGAGAAGAGAGACGCATCGATCCTTGCATGATTCCTTTCACCAAAACATCTACAAATGGAATATTGGACACCACAAGTAACAAGCAGCAGAGCAGAGCAGTCGACTCTCTTGGAGTCTTGGTCATTGCTGTCAAGGTTTACATAATTAGCGTTAACTGTCACTTTTCACTTTTAATAGTAAATTCGAGTAATGACCAAATAGATATATCAGGCCAATTTTTAGATAAGACGTTGTGTACTCAAAAAGTTGAAATAAACACAAATTAATTACACCACAACGGATTTTCACTCTCGCAGTCGCAGTCGCAGTCGCAGTCATATAATTAAACAAGTAAAAGTAAATATTTAAATTATAATTAAGTACAATTGATTTAATTTTTACGATACATTCATTCATTTTATATATTGTGAAATATATATTATTTACAGTTTAAAAATAAAATAATAAATATGTTCTTAATTATTTAGACATAGTGTATGATAAAATAGTTTTCTAAATATTATCTTTAAACTTTCAATAATGTTAAAAGTTATGTATAATTGGAGTTATAAATGTGTCTATATAAAATTTATTGAATACTTCATTGTGAACTAATGTTAGACACGCCGTGATTTATAAAATAATCATCTTTTAGTATTTGGGACATAAAGGGCATATATATAAGAGGATGGATGGTAGAGGGGTGAATTCAAAGGAATTTATAAACTTCATGTGTAATTTCTACTAAAAAAATTATAATCCCTCTCTGTTAATGAAGTATTTATTTAATTAAAATAACAAATATATCTCATCCTAAAGTATATTTTTTTTTCTAAATAATATCAGCTCGGCAGTAGTAAATTTCTAATTCTGCCACTGATAGTAAAGCAGGTAAAGCTAAAAATTTATGCCAAACAAAGGGGTCCCAATCTAAGAGGGACAGCAAAAGAAAAAAGAAAAAAGAAAAAAGAAAAAAATGAACTCGTTTTAATTGTTCATCATGTATTTAAATTAGTTAATAAATGACACGCAATTTTCAACAATACAGTGCGACTTTTCCAATGGGGACTTCTCACTTAACTAACCAATATAACATATATTTTTCTTGGTACATACTACATAGACATAATAGGTGTAAGGAAGTTTAGATAGTGTTTGGTCAACATAAATCAATTTGAGAATAAGACATCTTTTAAGTGGGAAAGCTCGATCTCATAAATTATGAGGTTATGTTTTGGAGGGGGGAGGTGGGGGTGGTTTCAATGAGCATCGAATCAAATTTGATATGATGCTTGATTAGAAATCTTAGATATTCTTTAAATTTTGTGCAGTATGTTTAGACTTTAGAGTCAAGTTCTACTCCATTTTTACTTATTATATCTTATGTTAGTAGTTATTAGAAATAAACACTATAAAATATTAGTTATTAGAAATAAACACTATAAAAGTTGTATTTTTTTTTTTTTACTTCATCAAACAAAGTGTTCAACATTAATATCTTTATGATCAGTAAGAAAAATAATACTAATGGATACTTTGGATATAGATAGAAATACTCGTGAGCTCATATTTAAACATTTTATATTTATAAGTATAAGTACTTTAGAAGTCAGATAGAAAGTACATAATAATTATTATGACATGCACGAATAATTCCTATTACACTTTCAAATAACAAATAAGTATCAGTTCATCTTACAATATAAAAATTAGTAACATTTTAGGACGATTACTCGAATTTTTTTTTTTGTAAATCATAGTTAATAAAAAAATTAGGAAGCTAATATGATTACTTATTTTTTTACAAAAACCATAAGAACCGAGTTGGCAATTCGGTCCGAATTTTTTTTAACCAGGGTCCGAATTGGCAACTCGACCTGCCTTGTTTTTCAGTTTTTACAGAAAAACTATGTAGCCATTAGTGTAATGCCTTGTTTTTCAGTTTTTTTTCAGTTGGGATCGAATTGACAATTCGGTCCCAATTTTTTTTTTTTTTTAGAGTTTGCTTATAAATTATTTTCTAGTCCAGTTAACTTCAAGACAAATAACTTTCAATATCGAATTATTTTGCTTTTGCTGGTGTAGTTAACATAAATAAATTATTTTTTAGGTCAGTTAACTCGGGGTCTAATTCGGTCTTGAAAGTTATTTGTCTAAATTGAAAATTATTCCATCTCACAAAATCGACTTTTGCTTGGTTATTTTATTTTATTTTTATATAATGATACTTGATTTGTTTTGTTGACTTAATTGGGTGAACCCCTTTTATTTTTATTTTTATTATCATTTTTTTATTTGGCCTTCTCATTTGTTTTGGATAAATGTTTTGGTTGGACGTTTAATTATATATATATAATTATGTCTATAGGGGCCATTCGGCAACATTGGATTAAGCCTCCTTAAGGCTTAATCCACTTTTTTTAGCTTTCTTAGCCGCTTAGTCCTGTAGAACACCGGTTCCATAGTGTGGATTAAGATCACCTCCTTAGCCTCTTTTTGCCCGGATCTTAATCCTCTGCCCGGACTTTAAGGCACCTCTACCCGTTTCTTTAGCTTCCTTAGCTTTCACCCATGAATTAAGACAACCGAACATCGGTTCCTTAGTGCTCCTTAAACTCTCATTCCTCCACTCTTAATCCCTTGCTGCCGAACGACCCCATAATAATTATCAATATGTATACATTAATAAGAGGGTTCAAATGTCTCATGTTATTCATATTTTATTGTGTATTTTCCTTTTTCTTAGGCCCCGCGTTAACTGGATTAGAAAATAATTTATAAGCAAACCCTAAAAAAAACAGTTGGGACCGAATTGTCAATTCGGTCCCGGTGGAAAAAATTGAAAAACACAGCGTTACACTAATGGCTACACAGTTTTTTCGTAAAAACCGAAAAATAAGGCGGCCCGAGTTGCCCATTCGGTCCCTGATAAAAAAAATTTGGACCGAGTTGCCAATTCAGTTCTTATGATTTTTGTAAAAACAAACTAATCATATTAACCCTTCATATGGAGAGGGTGTCATCTTAACCCTTGATAACTGGCCACACTTGGCATTGACACGATAAGCATGACTATGCACCTCTAAGGAGGAACCTTCCTCATTTGGCATTATCCATGAGGTGAGAGATGCGTGTCCTATGGGACCACTGACACAACAATGGCTGTTTAAGAATATTCTTATTGCATTGGCGGTGAACCGGGGCTAAACATGTGCCCTTGCCAATATCCGCATTTCTGACATCAAGCATTGGCATTTAGTGTCGCCTAGGCTTGCTTAAGTTGCTCCAAGGTCTATTTTACCAATTGAACAACTAATTCGATGCTTCCCGTTAGGCTATGAACTGGTTTCGTGCCATTTAGGCAAGCCATCATCGCGGGTGTATCTCAAACCCAATTGATAGTCTTAATAGAATCACAGAGGTCTCAATGATCTCCATTCCCAAGCTCATGACTCAATTTTGAGCATAACCCTAGTTCTTTCCTTCAAAAATCAATCCCTGCCAGCTATAATTGAGGTTTGTGGGGAGTAATTGGAAGCAAAGGTTCGGGCTAGAGGGAAGAGGGAGAAGACCCTTGTGATTCGAGGTGAGCATTGATATGGAGCTCAAATACCTGAACCAGATTTTAATTTTCAGTTTTGCTTAGAATCGCGGGTGAGAGGAGAAGGGAGATGACCCATTGAACCCGCTCCGTCATTTTCTTTTGTTTAATTGGCTCATGCCATAACCAGACCTGGTGTCTTGTGAACTGCGTATTATGTCATGTGTAGCTCACTGTGTTCCGAATTTATGCGAGGCGAAAGGTGCAAAGGCGTTGAGTTTTAAACTTGGCGACCTTAGTTGGATCTCGGGTAGGCTTGGTTCGTGGTAGGCTGGCCCATTGACAGTCCGGTGTATATAGTTTAATTACCGTATGCCATGTTCATCCATCTCATGCATTCAGCGAAAATATATTTGTTCCACTGACAGGTGGGCCCGAGGTGTAAGGTTTTATTTGAACATCTGAATTTGCACACAAATTACTTAGGGTAATTGCTATGGGTACCCTAGCCACGTGGCACCAATTAGAGGCTGCCATATCATCAATTTAATGTATATTTCATAACTTTTTATCCATTTTGAGTTATGAGTTGTATAATATGTCAAAATTCATAGTTTTGCATGCATAATCATACTATCAACTTTAATATATCATTCCCATTTCATTCTGGGAGTCCTTGTGTATTCCTGGTATTTTTCAAGCATCTTTGAAATTACTAATTTCTATTTTATTTAATTAGTAACAATTTTGGATACAACACTATGGTATAAGCGTACTCGCACCACTCCACCCTAGTTGTAACAAAGCGGGCTATCGAGGTCCTCCAGAAGCCGCAGGTACATCATCGGAATGCCATCGTCGCTGGAATCAGGAAACATGACAGAACCAAAGAGGTCCATCACATCCCCGGGTGTATCTACAAAAACAAAGTAGATGATAAATCGATGTTCCGAAAAACATAAGGTAATTAATAAATCCAATGTAAAATATTATTATTATTACCTCTGAATGTCCGCCGGGCTAGAGTCTGCCGTCAGACCGCCACTGTAGTGCCGCCACATCACCGTCGTCTGCAGGTGGAAACAGGACTTCCCATGGCCGGCCCGTAACTCGGTCGGATCGGCCCCCAACAACAGGTCTATGTCATCTGTAAACCCTCTGCTGTCAAATACACCACCTATGGGAGTGCCCCTGATCGGCAAACCCCATAGGGCACTCACATCTTGGAGCGTCATGATCATCTCACTGAATGGTAAGTGGAACGTGTGCTTCTCGGGACGCCATCGCTTCACTAGTCCTACGATAAGGGATGCGTTGATGGAGCGGGTCGTGTCCCGCAGTATGGACACAATCTGGTATAACCCCAGCCGAATGAGGTACGGGTCCATCACTTGGAAATACAGCATCCGAGGGAGCTGTAAATTGACGTCTATGAGCGTCTCGTCCTGCGTTGAAAAAAAGTAGGTCAAATATATTACATAATGTATACAACAAAATTTAAACTTCAAAGTTGGAAAAAAAAATAACATACCTCACGAGAAGCCATAGATACTCGGTGCTCGTGATGGGGCATCCATAGGAGAGGACTGAAGTGTTCGGCACTGGTGGGGTCGATCGACAGCTCAACAGTTGGTGGACGTCTGGCCGTCCTCTACCTCTACCTCCTGCCATCCTAGTTTCATAAATTATGGTTAGTTATACTAAGTTATGATAAAGTGCGTTCAAAGTTATGCTAAGTTGCGCTAGGAGTGGCGTTAAAGTGGAGCTATAGTGGCGCTAAAATGATGCTAAAGTGCGCTAAGAGTGGCGCTAAAGTTGCCTAAGAGTGCGCTTAAATGTGATCAAATTCGCTAAAATGCGGAGAAATGCGCTCAACTTGCGCTAACACATGCTAAAACGCACTCAAATTACGCTAAAACATGCTAAATTGCTCCAAAAATCGATAAAAGGCGCTAAAATACGTTAAAATATGCTAAAATAACAATAAAATACGCTACTTGTACTTAAAAAGAAAATTATACTAATTAATATAAAAACAAGCTAATTATACTAAAATATACTAATTTATGCTAATTATACTATTTTATGCAAATTATTCCAAATTACGCTAGGTTATATAACTATACTAAATTATACCAAAATTTACTAAGTTATATAACTATACTAAATTATACCCTAATTTATACTAAATTATACATAAAAATACAAAATCATAATAAATTATACTACATTACACTACATTATGCTATTTAAACTAATTAACTTAAATTATACTAATTTATACTACATTACGCTAATTATTAATTAACACTATTCACAATTAATTAACACTAATAACAATTAAATATTGCAAAATTACATTACAAAAATGTTGGAACATTTTTAACAAACCATAGCAATTTATAACTATTTTGGTCTAAAAGTTAATATAAAAAAAATATAGGGACTTGCTAAACCAGGAAGAACAAGATAAATATGGGAGAAAAAGAGAAGGTGAGGAGAGATAGTGTGAAATTTGATGAAATGAATTGTGAGAAAAATTCGGAACCCTCCACCCCTATATATAGATCAAGGACCGCCTAATTATTAGACGTTTTCTAATAAAAAATAGGAACTGCCTAATTATTAGGCGGTTTGAGTAGTTTTAAAATTTTCTAACTTTTGTGGATATATTTGACTATTTATATTTATTTTTGAATATAAATAAAAATGGCGGCGGCTTTAGTAGGATAGAATCACCTGTATATGTTCATAGTTCCACGCAGAGATACACCTGTAAAAAAAGGCTCACAAGTGGGTAACTACCCTATTATATATGTATTCTGGAAATTAATTTTCAAGTATATATAGGTTATCCGACTCTTATTCTATTCTTTAAAAAAAAAAAAAAAAAACTTGTCTTACCATGTTGAGCTTAGTTTCTCAGCATTGTCCAGAACATTTGCCCAGTTCACTATTCGTACGATTTCTCTTTATTTGATAAATGACACAACTCAGAAGGTGATGTCGCCATTCCAAAGTGCATGCTCAAGGCCATGCACAACTAACTACCTTAATTTCTCCTTGACGACGTGCTGAACGCTCACTCCTCTGCAGTGCCCCTAGCTAGATTAGTTAAAAATATAGTTTCTTTTTGTTTTCTGGTTTGTGAAAGTTCGATTTTTTTTTTTTTTTAGAATAATTCATTATAATTTATTATATTGGTATTTAGAAGTTAGAACTTTGAAACTAATTAGGATTACATTAGCTAGTAAGCTTTATCCAATTAACTATTTTAATCCGATTACTTTTGTCTTAAAATTAATACTGAATCCCCCACTAGCTAGTTCCACTTCCCGGATACGTGAAAGACACGCGATGGTTTGCAGAGATCGATCGATTTGCAGACTTAATTTATACTCTTCACGCTCCCGTTTCTGATCTGCGGCCATCCAATGAAAATAAAGTAGTTTAATCGGTCCGTAGGTAATAAATCAGTGAACAATTAACTAGTTTACTCGGTCTCGATTTCTATACATAACACTTTATTATATATGTAATTGATTCCAAAGACCTTGGTAACAGACCGGGTGGGTGTAAACGGATTCGGATAATCCGCTCTGAATCCTCTTATAATCCGTATCCAGATTAAACGGATACATATACTTACGGATACCGATAATTTTAGTATATGAAAAAATAATCCGGATACAGATATGGATAATTCCGTGAGGATATAAACGGAGCGGATATCCGTATATACCCGGATCTGAAAAATTAATCTTTCAATAGCTTTCAATTCATTTCACCCTTGTGAAGTTTCCAAAAAATATACATATTCGTTTAAGTCCAACAATTTTGGTAGGAAAATCATATAATCTATTAGGATAATGGATTGGTTCTCTGAACCGATAAGCAATTAGTCATGCATAATTATCACTGTGCAAACTTAAAAAGTCCATTAAATTTGTGTCAATTTAGGTAATCAAATTAGGTAATTTAAAATTATAAAATTTAGTAGAATTACTCAATATCCGACAATTATCTGCTCCATATTCATATTCGAATCCGTATCCGTGGATTATCCATTCTGTATCCGTATCATTTTAAGACGGATATGGTTTTCAATTTTGATATCTATTTACTATCCGTATCCGTATCCGTATCCGTATCCGTATCCGTATCCGTATCCGCTCGTTGAAAAACGGATGCAGATACGATATTAACATTATCCGCTCCGAATCCGCTCCGTTTACACCCCTACTTGGTAATAACTGATTTATCTTTAATTATCTTTTTTTTTTAAGTTAGTGGCTTTAAATGTCTTCTAACAATTTTATTGATAAAAAAATATAATTATAATGGGTCAAATGACGTAATTTCTAAATTTATTATTTTATTCTCAAAAAATCCTCTAAACTAATATAATATTATAATCCTCTTGTAATAACTCTAATACCTTAATTATCATTTTGCTCCACGACCGGATCTATTTTTTCAACCGCCGTCGCACTCTGACGACAACCATATCTACTCACTGTCGCGCTTCAATCGAGATGTTCATTACTCTAGCACTTTAATGGCCATCTCGCTCTACGATCGAATACATTTTTTCAATCGCTGCAGTGATCGGACGGCGACCGGATCTACTCACCGTTACGCTCTAATCGAGATGGTAACTCTACGTTCCGAACTCCGACGATACCGCATTCTTGACTCAGCTCGGCTCCGGTTCCTCCCCTCTCTCTCACTCTCCTCTCCGCTCGAGAAGGTAAAATCGTGAGAGGGGAGGTGTTGCTTTGGAATAAGGACTACAAGAAGTGAAATTGGTAGAGTCGAGTGAGGGAGGAAGGAAAAGATGAGAGGGGGATGGTTGGAGAGGCGGCTGTTGAAAACGCTAGGTTTTCTTTATCTTTATTATCATATACTCTAGTTAAAAATCTATTTTTAATCTAGTGACAAAGACACATAACTTTTATTTTACGAAAGGTTATGGATTCGAAATTCACAAAAGTAGAAAAATCCTCTGTATTAATACACAGAGGTTTGCTAGCTCAGCCAGCATTCCAAACTTTATAAATATATAACTTTTTCTTATCAATATATTTGTTGGCAGTGTCAACCATAAAAAAAACACGGAGGTTTAAAATGTTATGGTGGTTTGATCCCCAATCCATATTTCAAACTAAATCATATACTCTAGTCAATAGATCTCGATTTCGATCTCAATTTCTACATTACGTAGATAGTTTTTTGTCTGTAGAAAATATTAAAAAAAACAAGAAACATAAACAGAAAAAGTTATGTAGATTTTTATGAGTAGAGAGATCGGTAGGAATTTTACCGATTAAAAAATATGCAAAAGTTTGGATCGATAAAATTCTTACCGACCTAAACTAGACTTTTTTGTTTTTTAATTTTCTTTACTAAAATATGAAAAGAATTCAAAAATATATAAAGTATATATTAGAATGACTTTATATATTTTTTCTAAAAAAGTTATATATTTTAACAGAGAAAACATAAAAAGAGAACAATTTATTTGAATCGGTCTAATTCAAATTTTAGACAGATAGAATTGATACCGATCTTTCTATTTATGAAAATTTGCAAGAACTCTTTCTGTTTCTGGGTCTTCTTTTTTTAATGTTTCTACAGACAAAAAATTATCCATTATGCACACCTTGGTACTTAATAATCAGAGAAACTGTCCTTTCATTTCGCTTACTGATATGGCAAGATGGCATTTCCCAAAAAAGCAATAGCATCAGCATCGAGCATTAAACTGAATAAATTACTCTTGACTTGGCGAGTATTTAATTCCGAGATCAAGTCCGTATGATATTTACAATTATTTAAAATTGATATGTGGTAAAACAAAAAACAAAAAAAAAACAAATCCGATTCTATACTTAAATACTAAAATGTTTTTTTTTTAATAAAATGAATCTAATATTAATTATATGTGAAATTATAATAATTGAATGTAAAAAATCGTCGAAAATGAAAATTATGAGGTTGAAGAAACGAGCTTTCCACATTTGCATTCGAAAGAATTGTATAGCATATATTTCTCTAAACAATTAATTAATATATGTCGTTAAGAGACATAGTGTATACTCTTCAGAAGTAAGATAAGATAAGATAAAATAAAATAAAATAAAATGCAAAAGTCTTACAACCGGCACTGATATCTATTTTGACCACCTCCATGACTCCATCGATCTCTGATCTCTCTCTAATTAAAGTCTAAACACCCATGCAGATGCAATGCATCCTTAATAGTTATGAAGCCGATCGAGGTCAATCAATTAATATAGCTACTCTCCTATTATTTTGTTACATTAGTCATGAGATGAGAAATTAAATCCATTCTTCAATTATACAACTGTACATATATACTCCGTACGTGTTGACTACTTAATTAATTGGGTCAACTATATATTCGATCTAGTCTAGTCCCAAGGTTATACTTATACCAGTACAGTACGTACCACCTCTTCAATCCTAAATTCAAAGCAATCGATCGAGTCGAGTCGAGAATTAAAAATATAAAAATATGTTTGGTGGTGAATGGTGATACTCCACTCCAGTACATCCAGCTTTTCTTTATAGATCTAGTTGGTGTAACAAAAGCCCCCATATCAGCATATGTAAGCGGGAACATATAGAGACAGAGAGAAGCTAGCTAGGTTATCCATCGCAGTTGCTTTAGGTGGGAGCGACTCGATCAGTTTTGAGTTTTGACATAACCATACGCTTCATTAAATTAAACATATATATATATATATATATATATATATATTCATTTTTAACAAAAACTATATATATATATATCTAAAATATTTTTCTGTCTTCTATTTCAATTTGTCGGAATATAATTAATTACCATGATTATTTACTTACTAATTTATATTTATTTAGTCCATCTACTACAATTAAAGTACGTGACTGACTCCAATTCGGCTGTTATATATATTAATTAGATATAAAAAAAAAAAAAAATGAGAGATCGAGGCAGGTCAATGGACTGAATACTGATGACGTGTGGTTCCTACCAAACTGGTAAAATCTCGAAATATCTCATGTTTAATTATAAAGGAATATGTAGTCGAGATGGGCAAAATATATATATATATATATATATATATATTGTTACGATGAATAATGAATAAGTTATGAATTAATCAATTTAGTCTGTGAATAGGCAATTTAATTTCTACATGAGTAAAGCACGGATCCGACTCCGGTGTTTTTCTTAGAGAAAAGCACGGAGCTGCTTTTCCGATCGCAACCATTCAAATTTTTAAATTTGCGTATCTCGATAAAGAAACTTTTCTATGCACAAATCTCGACGAATTTTAATGGTTGGGATCGGAAAAGCAGCCCCGAGCTTTTCTTAGAGAAAAACACCGGAGTCGGATCCCTAGATTATATATAGACTTAATTATATCTAATTTTTAAAATTAGTTGTATACTTTTAATTTAATATGGTTTCGTCACTACATGTAAATTTTAAGGGGCATTCTTAACCATTCAAAATCAACCAGAAAGTCTATTTCTCACTATTTTTCCACCTAATAAATTGTTGTTGGAGAAAATATCTTGATAAGCTAGAAGAAGTCGCACCATTTATAACAGAATAGGGTACTATTAATTCCTGTTGAAATTGTTTATCAAACACATATTAAAAATTTCGAAATACCAATATATAGACTAATTAATTAGCGAATTAGAGGTGCCAGCAATATCCATTATTAATTTTTTATTATTGTTATTATTATTGATCATTGATCATTGTTATTATTATTAATATTATTGTTTTACTACCATTAATGTTATTATTATTACCTAATTTGATGTAATTTTTTTAATAATATTATTATTACTATAGTCATCATTATTGTTTTGAAACGATATCAAGATTACTATTATTTATATTATTATTCTAAGTGAGGCTATGGTAATATGTATAGTGCATATTGATCTGATTTATGGATCAATATTTTCATTTTAAAAGTCCATGTAGTTGATTTGAACTATTTAAAATAATTTTTATACGAAATTATGCTTGCTGGCTAAATTATATATTTTTTTAGAATTTTTTATTATTATTTTAGATAGATAGAAAATCATTAATTTGAATGATCTAATTTTAGATCAAGTGATTTTCTCCTTATCTAAAACATAGTAATTTAAAAAATATATATATATAATTTAGTCTGCAAGTTTATTTTCTTATGAAAACACGTTTAACATTTCAAATGATTATTCAAACTTTAAAAATACAGATTGATTCATAGTACTAATCCCAAAATTTTTATTTATACCATATTGAAAAAATAATAAACCAAAAAACCACTTTTTCTGAGAAATTCTAAATCTGCCATGTCCGCCAATCAAGTTTGCGGGCCAAAATGGGCAATTCCGCCAATCAAAATGGCGGACACTATATGGTGTCCGCCGTCTTGATTAGCAGACACATGTTGATGTCCGCCATTCTGAACAACATACTCTTTTTTCCTGTATAACCCCAATCCCAGTCAAAATTTTCATTTTACATCTCACTCTTTCTCTATCCTGGGTAAGAAGAGCACCTCCAAACTGCAAAACTGTAAGTTTTCTTTCTTTAAAATTTAATTTTATTTATTTTGTAAGTAGGTTATTAATTAATTTAGTTAATTTTTAATTAGGTTAATAATTAATTCAGTACTTAATTAGGTTAGTAACTAATTCAGTACTTAATTCAGGATTTGTGTGGCCAAGAGGAAGATGAGAAGGTACGAGGAAGGAATGCAAGCAATGGGGGACGTTTGCGACAAGGCACTTACTTGGCTGGATGGTGTGGGCAAGTATTTGGACCAAGATGAGAATGAGTGTCCAAAGCTGTGGAAAATATTCCAAGCCCTGGATGGGAGTTACCGTTGGGGCATCATGACTACAAATGGTTATGAGTCGCTCAATAACGTCTTTAGGTCATCGCGATAATTGAGGACATATTTTATAAGTGTGTCTCCTGGTTTGCGCAGAGGAAGGCCAAAGCAGCGTTTGAGTTTTCTCAAGGGCAACAATTCTCATACCGTGTTCATAAGGTAATTTTTTGTAAAATAAATTCATTCCTTGTTTTTTTAAATAACTTCGAAAAAAATTAATTGCTTTGTTTTTTAATTGTTCACAGCTTATTAACAAACGATTTGAGCGGACAAACAAAATGAAGACGCAAGGGGGGGTTCGATAACCAGATCGAGTTTGAGGTTACCGCCATGCAAGAGAGAGTCCGTGCTTTCCTGCCTGACGCTTCTGGTCGGAACACCAAGACAAATTACAAATACAAGGTGGTCGTAAGGGAGAATAACACGATCGAATGCACATGTCAGAAGCCTCAGTTAGAGAGAATACCGTGTTCCCATGTACTATCCGTTTGCTGTCTCTGCAACATCAATCCAGGCACTTGTCCACTACAGCTAACACATTCAGACACTGATCAACACATCAAGTGCTGAATGGCATATGTATGACAATCAGTCGGACTGGCCTGCACACGATGGCCCGACCCTTGTTCTAGAAGAGAATATGATCAGCTTGGGCAGAAGACTGGTGAACAGGATTCTGATGTGGCTGGACTTGCTAAATAAGAGGAGAAGAGGACACCAAACCAACCGGAACACCCAGGAAAGATAGAACAGAGCTGCTCGATATGCACGAGGTATTTAATTTATTTTAATATTCGATTTAATTTTTCAAACTCTTTATTTATTTCGATGACCTATGAAATTAACACTTATTTTTTTGTTCGTTTGTAAATTTTTAGGTTGAAAACGACAATTATTATGTAATGTAATGGTGAGAACAATTATTATGTTTTGTAATTGTATTGGTGAGAACAATTATTATGTTTTCCTTTAGTTGCTTGTTTTTCTAATTTATTGTTATTTTTCATGAATATTTATTTATTTTTATTATCATATCACTTCAAACGACATTCCAATAATTTAGATTCGACAAAACAACAATTTATCAGCAAAATATATAAACAAAATCCTAAACTCTAAACATATAACAAAACTATATAGTGTCCGCCATTTTGATTGGCGAAATTGCCCATTTTGGTCCTCAGAATTGATTGGCGGACATAGTGGATTAATAATTTATCAGAAAAAGTGATTTTTTGGTTTTTTTTTTCTTTTCAATATGGTATAAATAAAAATTTAGGGTACCGATAAAATATGCACTATACATTGTACCACAACTAGGGGTGTAAATTGTAAAATGATTGGATATGAAGGGATACTGATCAAACCGTATCCTTCGCCGTTATAGTTTTTCAGATACAGATAGTTTTGGATACGGATACAAATTGTATGTTAAATAGATACGAATACGATCAGATATTGGACAGATACAAATACAAATATGATATAATTCAAATTATTAAAAATAAATTATCGATTTACATTCTGAGAAAGAAATAACATCTAAATATGATATTTTTTATTTATAAATTAGACCTAATAATTTTAATAATAAGTTTGTTGTTTACAAAATAAATGTAGTGTTACCAAAACAATAGTCACTTATTATGTCATAATGTTATATTGTTCATTAGAATAATCAACCAAAGCTTGATAATATTATTTTTTTAAGCATATAGAATAATAAAAAAAAAAAACTAAAAGAGCTTTGAACCATCTGCATCAACGATCATCTGCAACTCTAACCTTTTATGAACAAACTACATCTTTTATTTCTACTTTCTCAACAAGATCATATATCAATACTATGCGATTAAAAATATAAATAATATATCATTTGTATAACTGAAAATACAAGTAATAAATCATTAGTACGTAATGCAGTTTAATAAATCATTTTAAGAACAAATAGTACTTTATTGCAGTAGCGCATCCTCCCTCTTATTTTTCTTATCAACATCAGGCTGTCAATATTATTATTATTATTATTATACATGAGATCATTATTTTTGTAATTCTTATTATCATTAATATCATCATCAGTATTGTGTTTTTTTTTATCATCCATCATTTAATCATTTCAATTAACATTCTGTCAGAAAAAGAAATACTTTTACTCTTTCAAATAGTGCAAGAAAAACACGATGATAATCCTTGTATAAATGGCAGCGTTCACTCACTAGCTATTCTACCTTTACTTGTTGAATAGTAGACCATTTTTGTCCCAAGTAAGAAAAAAAGAAGAATTGGTGAAAGACTTGGCGAGCCAGCAGTAAAAAAAAAACAGTTTCTTTATGGAAATAAAACCCTCACGAATTGAACAGCAGTAGTAGTAGGATGGGTGACCTCCTGGGAAGTCCCTGTGTTGCTAATTTTTGTTGGATTTTATTTCTAGCTCTACTCAACTTGTTTGGGAATAAAAGCTTTGAAGAAAAAGAAGCATGTGAGGTCTTACAATTTACAATCGTTCCGGATTTTGAAGTATTGAGGGGGTCAAGTATTAATTACAGGTCAACCCTGTATTAATCAAATATATATTAGGACGAAATTGAAAGCATTGACATTCTTATCTCTAAATAATTAAATATATATGTCGTTGCATTTAATTATATTTTTATAAATTATCAAGTTAGGAGCATGCAGTTTTAATTCAATTCAATTCCATTCCATTCCTCTTAAACAAAATCTAAGCCAATTCAATTATTGATTTGGCAATAATGTCTTTTTGTTCTGGCAACATTAGTTTAAGTCAAAGCTTTTTCTATCCATACGCGCGTGATACGTGTATCAGTCACAGTGTATGTATGTATTTATTTAAGCTTTTTCTATGCGTAAATTGCGTAATGCGTTGCCCAGTTTGACTGCCTCTGCTCTGCCTGGCTACGTACTGCTTACGTACCATGACGCTGCCTGCTACACTACTACGTAGTACGTACTAACAAAAACAATTAAACAAATTCACACTAATTAATTCCTTCTATGTTTTCTTAGCATTTGTTTGTTCTATATATTATATGCTCATTGCTCAACTAACGATTGAGTAAAGCTGTATATATATATATATATATATATATATATGAGTTTAAGCTCAATAAGAATTTACAATCATATCGTTCCGGATTTTGAAGAAAAAGAAGCATGTGAGGTCTTACAATTTACAATCGTTCCTGATTTTGAAGTATTGAGGGTGTCAAGTATTAATTGCAGGTCAACCCTAGCCTGTATTAATCAAATATACATTAGGACGAAATTCAAAGCATTGGCATTCTTATCTCTAAATATTTAAATATGTCGTTGCATTTAATTATATTTTTTATAAAGGGAGCGACTAATAGTCTCCTCCATTCTATTCTCTAAATGTCTCCCCTAACTAACTTATCCATAAAGTACAATGGGGACCACTAACTAACTTGAAAAAATAATAACTACTTAGGGATCACTTAAATTTAAAAAAATTTACAACTGGTGCACGCATGTATGAACATTTATGCACGCAAGTATTTCTATATAATATACCAAGTATTCATACTTAAGATATCAAATATTTAAACAAAAAACTTGATATCAACTTTCTTTTCTCTCTAGTTACACACCTATCTTTTACACATTTTTAGAAGTGGATTTTTTTTTTCTCCGTTTAATCTCGTCAATATTTCTGACGATCTGTGAAGAATTTTGCAAATCTAAAACCATGAACATTTTTTACGTAATTTTCTCTTTCAAATGAGATCCATGATGAAATACTTTCGGGTACTTCGTCGTTCAAGTACTCATACCTTGGCGTGCAAGTATTCATACTAAAACATATAAATTATTCATTCTATAACTTTGAAAGTATCATTATTAGTAAATATACATACTACAAATTATTCATACTAAAACATATAAAATATTTATACTAGAACATTGCATGTATTCATACACATATAAGCAAATATTCAACATATAACATATTTAAACTATAAAGTATCATTACTAGAAAATATTCAAAATACAAAGTATTCATACTAAAACATATAAATATTCATACTAGAACATTAAAATATTCATACTTACGCATTAAAATGTAAATTGTTATGTTGTAAATGATTGAAGTGTGAATTGTTATGTTGTAACGTATTGATATATACTGAGGAAAGTATTCAAACTTCTACTATGCACAAGTACGAATGCTCATGCACCCAAGTATTAATATATAATATATAAAATATTCATATCTAAGATATCAAGTATCTCTAATAAAAATATTAACATCAAGTATTCATACCTACGTCTTGAAATGTGAATAGATATCACAGAAAGTATGCACTTAGAGTTTCTGTGGCGGGACCGATTTCATTGTTGAGATAGGAGTAGGATATTGGTTAGCACGGAAATTGAAACAAACTTACACGAATTTTAATACAAATAGCACGGATCTTGATGCAATCAAATGGTCATTTCACCTCCTCTGAATTATTCCTCGTTGGGAGAATGAATTAGCGCATGGAGACACATGGACCACTTTGGTGCGCACGGAAATTGAAACAGACTTACACGAATTTTAATACAAATAGCACGGATCTTGATGCAATCGAATGGTCATTTAACCTACTCTGAATTCTTCCCCGTTGGAAGAGTGAATTGACGTATGGAGACACGTGGACCACTTTGATCCACACTTTGACTCTCTCTCCCCTCTCTCCTCTGGTGCAAAAGATAAAAAAGTTAGTAAAGATAAAAGTAAACAGTCTCTCTGTCTGTTCCTCTCTTTGGTGCGCACGAAAATTGAAACAAATTTACACAAATTTTAATACAAATAGCACGGATCTTGATACAATCGAATGGTCATTTCACCTACTCTAAATTCTTTCTCTCCCAACAGCGAAGCACATGGAGACACGTGGGCTGGCAGTCAACTGAATAAGGAATATTGTTTACAAATTGTATTGGGGGGACGATTAGGGACCAATTCGTGGGGACAAAATCTTTCCTCTTTTATAAATTATCAAGTTAGGTTTGGTACTCTAATAATAACCCTGTTCGTTCATGTTCATCGCCGAACATTCAATTAATAATTAAAACTTCAAGTATATAGTTGACTTGATTGTTCAAATATCTTTGGTACTCTAATAATTAATTGTGCATTTAGGTAGTTTGTATATAATGCATGGAGGCCACAAATAACATAATAATGCGAATGCGAACTAACATATATTCCTAATTAATCCTATCTTAGCTTAGCTTAATTTAAGCTGGACTGCTGGAGCAGCCTCCAAAGTCAAACTGGATTCCATTCCTCTTATTATTAATTAATTAATTGTTTTCTCATTAAACAAAATCTAACCCAATTATTGGTTCCGGCAATAATGTCTGTTAATTTGTTCTTTGTTCTGGCAAACCTTAATTTAAGTCAAAGCCTTTTCTATCCATACGTGATACGTGTTTGTATGTATTTATTTAAGCGCGTAATTTATGCGCTGCCCAGTTTGACTGCCTGCCTACTGCTTCTGCTACATTACAGATTACAGTACTACTAACAAAAACAAATTGGCACTAATTAATTATATTCCTTCTATGTTTTCTTAGGATTTGTTTCTTCCGGTTTTTTTTTTCATAACAAAAAAAATAATATTAAATATTATTAATAACCGAATTTAAAAAAAAAAATTCAACCATAACCAGACCGCTCCACTGGGGGGCGGTTTTCTATCCAGGGTAGACCGCCCCACGGTGGGGAGGTATGCTACAGTATTTTTAATTTATTTTTAGGATTTGAATGTTTCAATCTAAAAAATGAAAAATGTTCAATTTTTGTTTTCTCAATTTATTAAGATCTTAATATTTTCATCTTATTATTAATAATTATCACTACTAAATAATTATATAATAATATGTTATATTATTAATATGTAAAATAATTATTATAATATATTATAGTTATTAATAATATATTAATATTATATAATTAGTATCTTATTATCAATAATTATTATTAATATATGAGTCCGACTAATGCCATAATGTTATAATTTCAGTCTAAGTTATAACGAGTTAGTTTTTGCAATTTCAAAGTCTTTATAGTCGATCTGAACCGCTCAACATGATCTCCATATTAAAATGTGCTTGGAGACCAAATTTTATAATTTTTGGAATTTTTGTAAAGTCTGAATAGTCTGAATAGCCTGAAAACAATGATTTTGCACCTATCCAACTATATAATTAGAAATTCTGTCCTTCTATTTTGGTACAATATTTTCAATATTTGCAATTAAACTTTTTGACAAGCCAAATTATTTTCAATATTTGCAATTCATGCTTTCAATTAAACTTTTTGGACAATCCAAACTTCAAAATTCCCTTAGTTAGCAATATTAAGCACATTGGAATAACCTTGCATCACTAATTAAATAACACATCATCACCAATGGTGTACATGATTAAGTGACAGTTCTTGTAAACAACCATCAGTGCTAATCCTTGGCAAACTAGTAAATAAGTTGACAATATTATCACTGATTCTTTCCAAAGACCCATGTATGCTAATCCTTGGCAAACAAGTAAATAAGTTGACAATACTAGTAAATTGTTTATGGTTCTATCAAATTGAAGTAATTTGATCATCATTATCATCAAGATCCATGTATGTTAAAAAATATTTGTTTCAAGTATAGATTTACCAGAGTTTTTCACAATTTTTCTCATGAGTGCACCAATCACCACGTACCGCAAACGCCTTGCCACATTTTGGCATATTATAGTTATTATATAATATATTTATATAATTAGTATCTAATTATTAATAAGTAATCAACTTAGGCTTCCAAAATTTTAGTGCTCCATCAACTCTAACCAAACAAGGAATACTTTAAGTCACAATCTAACTTTAGTACAAAAATTGAACATTTCTTATTTTTTAGATTGAAACATTCAAATCCTTAAAAAAAAAAAAAAATACTGTAGCAGACCGCCCCACTGTGGGACGGTCTGCCCTGAATAGTAAACCGCCCCATCGTGGGGCGGTTTGCCCTGGACAGAAAACCGCCCCCCAGTAGGGCGGTCTGGTTATGGTTGAATTTTTTTTTAATTCGGTTATTAATAATATTTAATATTATTTTTTGGTTATGAAAAAAAAAACCGGTTGTTTCTTCTATATATATATATGCTCAACTAAAGATTGAGTAAAGCTAGCTGTATATGAGTAAGCTCAATAAGAAATTTGCAAGTTTAATCTCAAAATTTATCAAATTAGTTTCAAACAACAAATTCAAACCAATTATATTTTCGCTGCTATACCACTTTGATTTTTCCTAATTTAGGTTTATTTTTTATTTATTTTTTCAATTTGATTTGCATAACAATTGAGAATTCAAATTATGTGCGGATGCATAAAAATAAATAATTTCTTGAAATTTTGATATTATAAAAAAATAATTTAAATTAGAAAATTTAAGATACAAATGTTTAATTTGTGAAGAAGATTAAGATTAATGGTTAGTATTATCAATTAAAGTCAATTGATGGTTTTCAATTTCAAATTTGTCATTCTTTCTCACTAGGCTGTAGTGGGAATAAGATCATGTTTATGTTGATATGAATAGGAATTCAAAATTTAGGTTTACGTCTCTGTAGTCTACAATAATCAATGCATGTCAATACGTCAGCTTACTTGAAAATTCCACGAGTTAGAACAAAATAAAATATATATTTTACTCTAATGCCAACGAATCTCTATTGCATTCTTTAATGACAGTTAATTTATATATATACTAGAAAATGTCAAATAATTTATACTGATGGGTCACTTAATTATAATTTAAGAAAACATCAGGGTCGGAATTAGGAAAGATATGAATTAATTGTTAGATGAGATGATACGATACGATACGATACGACAATTTCTTGTTTCTTTGGCAAGTTGCCAAATTTATGTACCTAAACTATATCATGCCAGTCCAGTTAATTAGTTGATTGCTTGGAAACGCAAGGCAAAAATACGGAGCTTAGCCTTAGACTTTGAGGGAATAGGAACTTCTTTTGGAATAATTTTTCCCACTAATTCTGGCTCTGTACCAAGAAGCAAGGACAAATAAATTCCTCCACATTTGGGACCGTTTTTCCTCACAACCTTAACTTAACTGCAGCACACAGCATTATTCAAATTTTCAAACAGAGCAACTTTCCTCTTCCTCTTCCTCTCCAAAATTAGTATTGATTGCAATTTACGTTTTCTTTTTCTTTCTAGGCATGTTCTTTTCTTTTTACACAGTTCGTTGATTTGTTCTGAACAAAGAAATGACATGTTCTCTAGTCACAGCCCTTTTACTAGTCTTAAATATTTTTATAAACACAAAAAAAAAAAAAAAAAAAAGCAAAGACGGGGGAAAATCGGTCTGACAAATGTGGCTTTGGGCCATTTGATAGTTTTCGGACTGTTTCATGGCCCAATAAATGATGTTAGGATGATGGGTCCTGTGTTTAAATAGACATCTTATTTTTATGGGTAAATTTCACCAAAAGTAATTAGTGATTTGTTATGAATTGTTTATTCGAGTATGATTTATCTCTATGTTATCACATAACTTATTATTTGTCTCAATCAATTCACTCTCTAACTTTTCCATGAAAAAATAACATAATATGTTCATTTCATTCAAAATACTAATAGAATATGTTCATTCATCTCCATATCACTTTATATATATATATATATATATATATATATATATTTTTTTTTTATGTATAAGTAACGGAATAACTGGATTGAGACAAATGACAAGTTCAGTACCTACATGGAATAAATTAAATTTAAATAACTAATTCATAACAAATGACAAAGTTCAATGATTTCTGACAAAATTTACCCATTTTTATTTTATTTTTTGTTTTTGTATGTTTTATTGCAACTTCTAATTTACCAGAAAAATGACAGTTTTCTATTGATATCTAAAACCAGCGACCAGTTTCTGATATTCTAAAATATCCCTAGAAGATAGGTTACTAGAAACTTGTGGTCTGGAATCTTTCCCTCAATATAGACAAGCTCAAAGCTTTGATCTATTATAGAAAGAAAAAAAAGTAGAACCAAAGATGTAGCCAGCCACATGACAGGATGGAAAAACTGGTTTTCGAACAAGACAATTTTCTCATTCAAGTCACAATTGCAACACTAGTTTCCCTAAACAGCAGTCTCAAACTAAACAATTGAAAAAAAAGAGAGACAAAAATCCCTGGTTTTACATTCATCAAGAGGAAAATTCCCATAAAAACCACAGCCTAAATACTTCAACAAATTGCGGTCTTTAGGGAATAACCATATTGAATTCTACGACTGTACAAGTCCCCACATATCAAGAGACAACAACACGAGGAATAATATATCACCAATGCTTTGCTCACACGGCGCATCTATGTTCACCTTTTCCGCCTCTTTGACTCTACCTACAGATTCAAACCCAAGGCAATAAAAAAAGTTTTTTTTTTTAAAAACTATACACCTCTTTGACTATGAACCAGTTTGACTCGACCTTTGTTTTATTCGTTCTGTGCTATGAAACCATAGTTTGGCAACAAACAAGTCAGGTATTTACCAATGCACGCGTTCATTATTCTTTACTGTTTTTATCAGGGTTGTATAGCCAACTGAGATTGCACTTGGTTCAATCAAACCTCTAAACCTTTTTTTGGTTCAATGATTCAATCAGCCATCTTGTACAGTTACAAGTGGTTTTATCAGGACTTTGAACTTTCCGTGGAGTGGAAATCTCGCTTCTAAATACTCTCACTTTGAAGAAAGATAATAGGATGTACATTCAGAAGTTCACTAGATAGATTCTTCTGTCAATTAGCACATAATATAGAAATGTTCCAACTGGTCGCTTTTGAAAGGAAAATGAGGTTGCTACACGATTTTAAAGTGTAATTAGCAACTATTAACTAATGCGTAAAAAATTTGTAATAATTTTGTTTATATAATGAAATTATTATTATCTAATTACCTAGCACTTCAAAATAAAAGTATTAACTAATGGAATACCCAATTGGGGAACAAAAGGCCAGAGAAGCTAACTGGAGAAAACAAATCAAGGGGCCAGATTTACTGTGGAAGACCCGGGTGCTGATTGAACAAAAAGGTCTTAACTGAACCAAATGTAATAATCAAAGGTTGATCACAGATTTACCATAATTCAAATGAACATAATTAATAAAAAAAACTAAAACTTGAATACACTAACTAACTGATACTGGTCAGAGTGAAAATGAAAGATAAAAACAGACAGAAGAATTTAAGCACCAGTGTAGACTGGTATCTTTCACCGGTAAATTCTGGTAGTGTAAACCATACATAGAAAATGGGCAAAAGAAATGTAACTGCTTTTTCTGTGTCTTAGTCTCTAACCTTAGGCCCGGTAGAGCCATGATAGGAATTGGCTCTTTTGGGATCATTGTCAGGGGAGCAATCTGCGCAGACAAAGTTATCCAACTTCTTTGCTTGCTCTATTGTCATATTCATGCATGATGGATGGAACCTGCATTCAATCAAAATTAATACATGTTTAAATAAAATAAGTGGACACTTACATGAATAAAACCTCAATTGAACACCATACAAGCAGGATGAGCAAATAAAATTCTGGAATCAAGATTCTAACTGTCACAAGTATGGTAAGGTCAGTGAATTTCAGCTTATGTAAATAAAATTAATGGACACATACATGATATTAGAAGGCTGTTTAGAACAATGTGAAATGTGACTGGGAACAGAAACTTAAGCCCCATGTTTTGTGATTTATAAATAACAGAACATATGAATGAAATTATGTAAAGAAAGGAAATCTTAATTAAGTACCAGTCCTTGCACTCTTCACACTGCACCATGAGGTCATCAGGGTTATATGGCATCTCACACTTGCAATACCTGTCAGGAGTATAAAAAATTAATAAAATCACCTTGAAATATCAGCTTAAGCTTTTTGGAACAACTGCTGTTCCCACCTCAGGTCCACAGAAATAGTGTGTTTTAAGTACCAACGAGGTTTCCAATTTAGAAACAAAGCAAAAGAGAAACTTTACTTGTGCTCTACATTATCTCAAATATGAACGTCTACCCTTGCAGAAAATTACAAGACTTATGTAACCCACAAAACAATATATGAAATGTCACCTCCTGCAAAATTTTCGAGAAACTGCCCAGCCATTTCTTTTCTCATTATCATATGGAGAAATGCACAACTAAAACAACAGGTAAGTGAATAACAAAATGAGAATTATCATACAGACCAATTAAGTTTGGACTTAGTAGCACATACATGACATTATCTATGTTTAGCAATAGTGCAGACAATGGTTATCATATAAAAAGGAGGAATTAAATAAAAAATAACATACACAGCAACACGATCTGGGGTGAAGCCTCCAGTGGATGCCTTGTATTCAAACCTGCAGAAATAATCATCTGCACCAACATTCTCAAGCTTGGTGTAGTTCTTGAATGTGTGCACAGTGCATGTGCCCTCGATGGTGTGAGCGCTTTGCACATCATAATGGTCTGAGAGGAAGAGCTCCTTGGCACCATGGAACTGCCGCCGACCGCCAATTGATTCCTCTGGCCGGTAATACCAACGTACACGCACTTTCACATTGTTGCGGTGGTCAGCCTCAATCTTCTCTATCCGTGCCACATACGGTGGCTTGTCTGAGTCTGATGGCCGCATCAGCACAGTATCCCCCACTGCACACATAATTATCAAATAAATGATATGTAAGATAGCTTATTAACAATAATTGTAGTGAGCATTCCGTCGCTGACAATTTTGCATCAGCATTCTGGGCCCCGCATAAAATGCTTGAGAGGCCTCCGCATATAATGGCTTGCCCAGAGCAATCATATTATAAAACCTCAAAATCTATGTCCTTACAAAACCTCAGATCATTTTACTGTTTATAAACAACAAGTTTCCTTAATGGCCTACAAAAAATTAGAATTATCAGTCAAGCCACCCTCTCCTAAAATATTCAAAAAATAAACAAATTAGCAGCTTTTTTTTTCTTACTTTCCTTAATAACAATAACAAGCACAGCAACGTTGTACTGTACATTAAATTAAACCCTTTTTACGAGTTCATGCGGTATTTCCTATATTTTATGAAACAAGCATTTTATATTTGTTGAGGAAGTATAGGATTACTAACAAGGGAGCATATGAGTTTGTGCCAAGAAAAAATATAATCCCAAAAAGGCTCTCTTCTGTGTAAGTGGTGTTGATTTTCCTCTATTTTCTTGCCCAAAGAAAATTTGAATTTCTTTGAAGGTGTGGGTACGCATGCTAGAGCTAGACAGATAAAAAGGGAAAGAAATAGAAGTGGGTTAAACCTAAACCCCTAATCCCTCCCCTCAGAAAAGGAAAACAAGAAAATGAATGAAACGCTTTCAAATCCAAGCTCCATCAACCAACCAGCATTGTTGACAGTTGAAAAATGCAAACCCCCCTTCTTAACAGCGACTAATTTCTTGGTTTACTAATCTCCCCTCAGCATAGTTTCCAAGAGAGAAAAAAGTAGGTAGCTTTGATTTTACCTCGAACCACTTTGTTAGTGCCCTTGATGCTGTATGAATCGAGGTCTTTCTTTCCGGGCTTGGTTTTCGCCATTGATCGGAGGGAGGGGAGCTGGTGCTCTGTCTTCTCCTACTACTGCTTCTGCTCGAAAGAGATCTGCGAGGGGAAACAAAAAATGGGTCTCTAGAAGTCTCTCTCTCTCACTGCGAGGGGATTGATTAACTTTAATTGTGTGTAATGCAAATGCGAGAGAGAGAGAGAGAGAGAGAGGTTTGGAAAAATGGGCAGCAAAAGCAATAGAATAGAGAGAGAAAGAAACCCTACTGTGAATTGGATTGGAGTATGTATGTATGTATGTATGTATGGACTATGGTCTTTGGTCTATGGCTCTATGGGTCATTACTCACTGGTATTCCGATTTAATGCCCTCAGCAGCTCAGCTCAAGCCCTCAACTCAACAGTGGAACTGGAGGCGTACTGTACAACATTACATTACATAACATATATAGATGTATCCTCTCCATTTCAAACACAACTGGTAGTGGACGGTTCTATAAATGTAGCATGGATATGGTTAGGGCTGTAAATGAGCTGGCTTGGGCCGAGCTGGGCCTTAGCTCAGCTCGTTAATTCTGGACTGAGCCTGGACCGAGCGAGCTGAACATAGGACTTTCGAGCTAAAACCTCAGCTCAAACCCATGACGAGCCAGCCCGATCTAGCTCGCGAGCTGACGAGCTGGCTCACTGGGTTTGGCTGTACCTTGTTTTAAGAAGAAAATAAATTTTACAAACCTTTTTTGACCGAGTTGGACCGAGCTTAACCGAGCTTGACAGTATAAAAAACACGCAAATTCATACAAATTCATAAATTGATGCCTAGCCGAGCTAGCTCGCGAGCAAGCTAGGCCCCAGCTCAAACTCGTTAATTCTGGACCGAGCTAGTAGCGAGCTGACTTGTTAACAACTCGATCCAGTAACGAACAAGCCAGATACGAGTCACGATCGAGCCACGAGCTATGAGCTTTTTGGCCATTCCTAGATATGGTCGTCTATATAAAAGTCCAACATAAATACCAATGGAGCGAACGGATATATATGAAACTTGACGGGCCAGGGATGGCAAGAAAAGACCAGTTGTCCCGGCTTTTGGGATGATCATAGAAAAGGGGGTCACAATTTCCTAACTTATCGCAAGGTATGCCATCATTTTTATTTTATCTTATTTTTTTGTTTTTTTAACATTTATTACTTAAATACATTAATGTAATTTTTGTTTTTGCAGAATAAACGAGATCAGGCTAAATGGAAAGGAAAAACGAGATGAATATGGTGTCATCAGAGACAAGGATGGTAATGGTAGTACCTTATTTTGATTTTGCTGAATTGTAGCACCTTATTTTGATGTTTGTATTAAGCTGAAATTAGGCCTGCTAATTGAACAGGGCCTGTCCATGGACAATCGGGCTGAACACTTATTTATTTCATATCAGACAAAGTTTGATCCGAACGAAGCCCGATGTTCTGTTCAGTTCAAATTAATTTTCATTTACGAACCGAATCCGAACAGAACCTGAACAAAGTTTGGGTACGTTCATTCATCCGCCCGTTCGAACAGATTTTGAGCAGCCCGATTGAAAGGGTTTTGAGCAGTTCTGTTCTAACAGCCCGTTCAAAGTTCAAACAGGTCTCTTCCAAGTTCCAACAACAACCCTACTCACCGCTTTCTCTAAGTCCATATTACATGTTGAACGGTTCGGATTGAACCGGGCCTGTACCGAACAGGGCTCAAGTTTGAACAGGGCTCAATTTTGAACAACATTAAATGAATTGAACTTGGACAAAAAAAACTCTGTTTCGGGCCGATCATGAACATGACCCATTCATTTCAATTTCGATCTGAGCTGGTAATGAACAGGGCTTTTGTTCATTAGCAGGCTTAGCTGAAATTGATGGTAGTAGGCCAGCAGCTTGAATGACTCTTGTTTTTATTTTTTATTTTGATTTTGTTGAGATGGATGTAACACTTATGCATGCAGCACTGTATTTGAATGAATTTTGTTGAGATGGATTTTTTTTTTTTGTCAATTCCAGTGGTACAGTGATGTTGCACCGACACATAATTTATCATAAGCACCTCTAGTACAGTACTGCTGTTTATGGATGTAACACTGCTGGTACCGCTGCTGAATTTTTTTTTTTTTGGTCAATTATATCAATTATTTATATATTCAGCACAGTAAACATCATACAAATTATTAAGAAAAATGTGTTTGTATCAATTAAAACTAGTAAAATTGATTGTTATGATTGTTTGATTGTTTTCTATATGATGTTTCTCTTTTATTGTAGTTGCTATTATCGACAGTAAATTGATTTATTTGTAGTTGTTTAAATGTGTTGAATACTTGAATGCTACAAATAGTTTATTTTCTACTGGTATAGATTCCTGAGGCAGCAAGTATGAGTTTGTCATTTTACTGTTGATTGGATGATTTTGTGCTTAATTTGAATCACTTCACATTCAATGGTATGGTTGATACAGAGTTCTTTTTCTCTGTATTATCTTGTAAAATGGTAAGTTGAAAAGTAGAGGACAATTTCGTCATAATAGAATTATAAGCATACATCACAAAGAGAGTACAACTACAAGCATAGCATACAACGTTCATCCTTTATAAGCATAACACAAAAAATTCTTACAAGCTTACATTATAATAATACATCACAAACAGTACAACATACAATTGTGTTTTAACTCGATCATTTTGTCAATGTGTTAATGAAAGGTGGAGGTCATCCTTGAATGAAATAGCTCAGCTCAGCTATTGGCCTATTGCCTCTCTCCTTGAATGAAACTTTTGTCAACAATTAAGCTGTAAATATATATAACAATTATGCCCTGATCGAAGATAACTTTGACTAAATCGATGCTTAAATTAAGAATGAGATACAACCCATATATATCAACCAAAAATATATTAATACAGCGCACTATCAACCACTAAATTAATTGATACTTAAATAATCAGAGGTGGGTTAGCGTACTGATATGCATCTTCTGGTGTAGTGCTAAGAAAAAATTCTAAGAGGAACTAGTAAGCACATGAGAAAAAACTAAGAAAAATGTAAGAATTATATAAGCAAATAAACATTAAATAGAAGATTGAAGATCAAAATAGAAATGATAGATTTGAGAAGAAATAAAGAAACTGCCTCTGCAGTCTGCACAAATCAGAAATATTTTCATATCAGTTAATTTATCAAAAATTTGAAAACAAATATGAAAAGTGAAAATTGCTACAAAAGAATTATATAACACAATAACATATGAGAAATATGAATGCTAAGAGCAAACAGTTCCGTACCTTATCAGATTTCGACAAGAAGAGAAACCAAGTGTTTATTTTTGTATGACTTTATTTCAACCAAGAAGGCGCTGAGAAGCCTGATGCATACAAAAAAAAGTTAGTGATTCCATAATGAGTAAAATAACCTAGCTTAAATGGTTTAGGTTTGTAAAATTGAAATAACGTACTCAGCTCTAATTTTCTGATTAATTTCTTATTTGGTGGAAGGAATGAAATCCACAGGAATATTTAGAATCAGCCCCTCAAATGTCTCAAAATTGTTTTGTCTCTAATTCATATAAATTGAACAAATTTAAAAAAGACTAAATATTTAGAATCAGCCCCTCGATTGTAGAGGAGAGCGGGTGGGGAGGAGGGGTGCGACGGACGTGAAACTTAGACCGAGAGCGAGAGGGAGAGCGCCTGGTCGGAGGGGCTGAGGCGGATCTCTAATTGACTTGTCGGGAACGAGAGGCGAGGCGACATGGAGAGAAATTTGAGAGAGGAAGGCAATACAGAGAGAGAGAGAAAGAGTTCCAACACTTAATGCTAATGGAGCACTTTGTTTTTTAATTTTCCGTCTCCAATAGAATTTTCAGCGTCTAATCCGTGCGTGAATTTTAAAGTTAATCCAATAACAGAAAATACAATACCACTAGACGAAAGCCTCGCGTTGCTTCAGCAATTATTCTACAATTTTTTAAGAGACGGAAGAATGCCTCGCATTACTTCAGCAATTATTCTGTAATTGTTTTTAAGAGATGGAAGAACACACACATAGATGTTATATATATAAAGTGGTGAGCTACATAAATACATTACAAAAATTGTGTAGGTGACAGATCATGTTTTCATCTTCATACAACAAAAACTTTACATCAGATAAAGTTAGACTACATATTTATGTTTGGAAGAGAGATAACATGCTTTCAGTATGCACGCTACCTCTTTATGGCAAATCTTCCAAACATATTTTTTTCCCATGACATACTAAGTTAACTGTTTTGTTGATGTCTATATCAGTATATCAACACAAATTATTATAACCGGGTTGGGGTGAGGTAGCGAAACCATTCTGTAGAGATGCAATAAGGAGAAAGGCTGGATCGGGGATCGCACTTGCTTCTTTTGCGGCACTGCCGATAAAACCTTGTCCCACCTTTTCCTGTGAAATGATTGAACGAATGGTTTTAGCAAATAAATTTAGAGACTTAAGACCTAGAGTAGACGGTTTAGGCAAAGAAATTATCTCGAACGCTTAATGAGAGAAGAGAGAGGAAGAGAGTTAGGGCAGTGAAAACTGTAGGAAATATAAAAAAAAAAAAGTCTTAAATCCTAAAATTACCCACATAGCAACAAAAAAAGAAGACAAATTTCATGTGAAATTCCATTTTTTTAGAATAAACAACTAACTGCAATAAAAGAAGCCAAATTTGATTCAAAATTCCATTTTTTTTAGAATGGTCAAGAATAAATCCTAAATTAAATGAGAAAAGAATAAGAAAGAGGGAGAGAAATAAATACCTGAATGTAAAGAGATCGATAGAGAGTAGAAGAAACATAGATCTTTCAACTGTCGGCGATAGGAGGGAAGAAACTTGAGCAGACCATTGAGGTGTGCGGCGCTTGAGAAGCTGTAGACAACACGAAGAGCGTAGGATAGAGAAGAGAGGGATAGAGATGGTCGGCGGCGAACAAAATAAAGAGAAAAGAGATGGAGAGGAAGTAACTATTTTCTTATAGAGGAAAAAGGGAGCAATTCTTTGGTAAGGAGTTTATTGGAGAAGATGGGTTTCTCTGTAAAAATCTAGAAGGAAATAAATATAGTAGGGAAGGGACCCACTTGTCATAGTTAGAGATATGTATTCAAGAGATATTCAGGGAGAAGACACGCGTCAACAAAAAAAAGAGACAATAAGAGGTATGTGTCACTCAATAACATTAGATGAATCACAACCGTTCAAAACAAATCCTACGAAGAGAAATTGGAATGTTAATAGATGTGTGTCACTGGAAGGAGATCAATGCTGAGAAACGTTGGATTCAGATCCAACGGTTAAAAATGAAAGAGTCATATATAACAAACGGGTTGCATGCGAATTCGCATCTTGAGGACATTAGCTACGCGTTGCATGCGAATTCGCATCTTCTGAGAAATCTTAATTTGCGTGATTTTTTTGGAATATCTCAATCGTTCAAATACATTCTGCACGAATCTCAATGCTCAAATTATACTGGCCCCCTACGGTTCCCCGAATTGGCACTAGACACATCAGTCATGCAAAAATTGAGATATCTCAGAGGATATGCACCCGTTGCATGCTGACCAATTTCTATATATAAAGTTGGGTTACGGTGCTTCATGAAGTAGAGCGAGTGTTTTACTTCACACTCATATTTTGCGATTTTAAAGTTCAAAACATCGATCTGAGCCATTTAAGTTGATTTCTATATTAAATTGTGATTTTAAATCAAATTTTACATTTCTTGCAAAATTTATTACTATTTTTTTATTTTTAAAAATTACTGTTTTTTTTATGAGCAGTGCAATTTTAAGATCATAATTTCTAGTATTTAGCATAAAGATAATTCTTTGTTTTTAATGTCGGTTTTATCCTTAATAAACACCTTCTTATAATTATCTCTGATTAAATCTTTGTTATTAATTGAGAAAGATAACAGATTTAGTAACTCTATTATGTACCGTCTCAGAAACATTTTTGTTCATGTGCTATGCTCAAGTTCTTCTGTAACTCTATTAATAAATCATAACAAACATCTAGATTAATAAATTAATCATAATTGCCCGCATAAAATAGTCAAATCAAAATCATTTAAGGAACATACAAATTTTTTTGAATAAAATTAGGAACTTATAACTGGCTGAAAAAAATATCAATTAAAACTTATTATGGTGTGGATTAGTTAATTTGTTAATTTTTCAATATCATCAATTATTAATTATACAAGCTACTAACGAGGGTGTATATTTTAATAGCTACCTTTTGGCTCAAAGCAGCAAAGAAGTTAGAGAAAATTTTAAAAATGACCATTTACTCCTTTAATAGATACCTCATTAATTGAATATAATTAATTGATAATTCTTTCTTTAATTGGCCGTCAATCATAATTGGTATTTTTGGCTGAACAATAAAAAGCTGATGCATGAAAAAATGAATTCATGCTTTGAGTGCGCTATTTCTCTCTTCTTCGTTCAGAAATTCTCAAATCAAAGGTAATTTAAAATATCTAACTAATTTTATTTTCTAAGGTAACAAGTGTTAATTTCTCTCATCAAATGTACGAAACTTTTATAATTTTTAAGTAAATATTGTTTTAAGCAAATTTAGTTAAAATTTGATGCTTGAAAGTCTAGCATAATAATAAAAAAAAAATTTCTACAATATTTTAAGAGGCCATTTTATTTCTTGCTTTATTTATTTTCTTTTTTTTAATAGATGAATATTGATGAGTTGGCAATTTCATTTGAACAAGAGGTCGAAAAATTTGAATTACTCGGTTTCAAGTATGAAACTCGCGATGATTTACTCATTGGTGTTAGAGCATTTTACTCGGCTAATGGATACGCATTATCTATTTGTGGTTCAAAGCCAGAGAAATATGTTGTTTTACAATGTGATAGAGGTGGTAAATATCGTGATGTATGGGGTGTGTCTTTAGATGAAAGAGAAAAGACAACAGGGACACGCCAGATCAATTGTCCTTTTAAAATTAAGGGTAAAAAAACAGATGGAGGAATTTGGATAATTGAAGTACGTAACTTATCACACAACCATGAAGCATCTGCCGATATCTCTAGCCATCCTTCTCTTCGATAACTATCACAAGAAGAAGATATCGAGAGTGTTGACCATATGAATCGATCTGGAATAACGCCTGTATTAATCCTCTCTTCTTTATGCCAAAAGAAACCCGACCTTAAAGCTATCTCTAAAACAATGTATAATGTGAAGGCGAAGACCCATAGAGAAAAGTTAGAAGGTCAAACAATGATTCAAGTTTTATTGGACGAGCTAGGAGGAGGAGGGTTTGAATATGATATTTTACACAATGAAAGTGATATTCTTACACATCTTTTCTTTATATATCCTATGTCAATCACTTTGATTAAGAATTTTCCGAGTGTTTTCATTATAGATTGTACCTACAAAATAAATAACTATAAAATGCCACTTTTTTGATATCGTTGGGGTCTTATGCTTTAACATATCATTTTATGTCGGATGTGCATTTTTAAAGAATGAAATGTTAGTGTTGTGATCTAGAATCCAATCATAGGATGATTGTTTTCTAAGTTTTGTTTATGTAATTGAATGATTTTGTTTATCATTTTGTTTCTTGAGTATTTTATTACTTATAGATTATTCAGGTTGAGGACTTGAAATTATGGAACTCTATACAGGTGTTAATAAATACTCTAAAGTGTCCCTAGTCTTGGTAATTAACAAGGGACATTAATTACCGGTATAAGATTAGCATTTGGATTAGATGATGATCATGTTCTGCAGATATATGACAAGGAGTTGTCAATCTAATCAAATGGATACCTGATAGAGATTAGGGGATTGGACGTGACCAAAGCAAAACATTTAATATGGATTGTGTTTGTGTCATTAATATTTTATTTGTGTCTGGAATTATAAGGTATGAGATGATTGTTTCTCTCACATGGGAATATATATTTGTGGATATTATCCAACATTGTCCGTGACTGGCAATTATACAGATTCTATCTCAGTATGTATCTCTTATGTGGAGGGATAGTAATTATCAAGAATATTAATGTCCCTCATATAATGAGTGATGATATCACTGGGCCCCTTGATGAAATAATACAAGTATGTGCACATATTGCACATATGATTAAAGAGTTAATCATAATTACTGAATTATTTCGGAATCAAGAAACGAGTAGATTTGCAAGGATGACACATTCCTATCTTGGATCTATTCATGATATCATGAGACATGGAATTGACACGAGGCAATTGTTGCTTAGGGATCTTGATACAGTATGGTACTTATCATCTGTGTCATTTGGGTAATTACAATACATATTGCTAGGTGCCTCTTGTAATTTATGGAATCGAAAAGAGTTTCAGATTCTATTGCCGAATGACATAGATCCCACAGGGTCACACCAATAATGAATTAATTGGAAATGCTCCTTAATTTGTTTGACATGTATGACATGACAAATAAATTGGTTTCTCCACTAAAACATGAGAAATATAATTATTTGGATAATTATATATGATACTACAATTAATTAGATTAATTGTATTTGATTAATTCAAATAAGAAAAGTGAAACTTGGCCCAATAAACAAAGCCTAATGTCTGTTGTTAATTATGGCTCATGTTTAGTTGAAGAATTGTTTCCATAATTAAAAGTTAGCCCAAAATAGTTTACCACGTTTTCTGAAAACTGCTGCATAATGTTTCTTGTTTGGCCCATATATCTCTAATACGACATCCGTTTTTAGCGTTCTATACCTTTCTGGAAAGGTAAAAGAGAAATCTAGAACTTTATATCTCTAGAAGAAAATCAAATTGAAAATATATCAGGGTCAAAAATGTGGTAGAACGTGGTGCTTAATTTAGACTACCCTGTTCTGGAAACTGCTGCGTATATTTTGTATTTTGACCATAACGCCCTCATACGATGTTTGTTTTGGATGTACCATATATGGATAGAAAGATAAAAGAGAGATCTATAACTTTCATTTCTGGAGCAGAATCTAATTCGAATTAGATCGTGGTAAAAATATGATAGAACACGGAGTTAATTTTGGAAACAGAATTTCACATTCTTTGTTTGCTATATATGCACTCTCTCTCATTCCTTTTGAGGAGAATTCGTTTTTTGAGAGTTGAAGTTCTGCCAAAACTCTCTCTCTTTCTTGTTTTTCTCTCATGTGTTGAGAACCCATAAAACCTAGAATCAAGATCTTGTTCTCTTGGAGAATAGGGATTAAGGAGCGACCAAATTACTACTCTTTAGCAAGAGGAAAGTTTGGTTTCTAATTAATTTCTTGGTGGATACTGTGGAGGGCTTCTACTTGGAGTCTCATCTTGGTGCAAGGCGTTCAAGGTCACGCACACATCAACCACCAAGGTGCTGCAAGGCATCAACCACCATTAGCATCGATCAACAAGGAGGTGGAGGCTACAACCCTATATCTCAAGGACCTTCCTTTCTTATTTGGAGACAAGAAACTAAAGGTATGATGCTTATTCATTTTGGAAATTGATTTTGGTTTGATTTCAATCATACATAATGATCTTTTGGTACTTTCTTGTCAATTTTTTTTTGAAATTCCGCTGCCTTAAGTACCATGAAAACCCAACATGAAAGAGAAGAAGATTTCATATGGACACTAAGCATGTTTAAAAAGGTTCTTCCAAAAGAGACTCAACCTTTAGTTATAATCAGGGGCGGACCCAAAGAGGGGCAGGGGTAGGCACTTGCCTACTCCTGGATTTGAATTTTTTTTTTTATATTCAGTTCAATTTGATGTTTGTGCCTACCCTTGAGTCAGTATAATGCCTAACTCTGGGCCACAATAATTTTATTTCCGGGCCATGAATCTCCTTAAAAATTCATAGATCCTGTTAAGGTGAGAGTGATTTTCAAGGCTGCACATCCTATTGTGGGATTAAGTAGGCGGTACTTATATTACAATCCGGATGTTGTGTTGTTGTATTCTTGTCGTGCTACTATTGTACATGGATTCCATTTTTGGACCACTATAAAAAGTTCTTTAATTTTATATTCTAGATTGTCCCTTTTCAACTTTTTTGGACCGCTACAATGATAAAAGGATCATAGCAGTAAATTCTATACATATGCTTACTGAGTCTACAATAGATTACATTCTACATAAATTATTATCCTGATCAAACTTTTATTACTTTTCAATTTTATTAAACTTGGTAATTTTTTTTTTGCGTTTTTAAATTACAAATGCTACATGTAGATGTATAGTTTTGTCTATCTGTGAGTTCAAAATAGTTGCAATTGAAGTATGCAAAATTATGGGTTGAGTTGTGTTTATCATGTTGATTGGTTTATATAATATCCGATTAGTTAACGGGTTTTGTAGGACGCAAAAAGTCGCATGGTTAGGTTAGCTAACGATGCTGATATATTTGTGGGGGAATGCTCCCGCATGGGTTCAGTGCTCCAGTCTCTTAGGCAGATATGAGCGGGGCACCGAACTCGGGGCATTACTGAACATCTTTTTGCATACCTTCCGGTTCACCCTTAGCCAGACCTACATTCATGATCAATCAGCCAGAGTTTTATTATTTGATTGTGGAGACGTTTAACTCCCAACGGGCGCAAGCCCCCGCCGTTAATTACATCAGAAAGACTTGTCAGGTCTAACTGAACACCTCGTTCATTCTGGGATTTGTGCCTATTTGGTCTGAATTGAGTAATGAGGCAAAATGGCTCATGTTTTGTCATTTTATACATATATTTAGGGTTCTCGATTGCTTTAGACATTCATATGATTATGTACATGTGTATATTTGATCATGGCATCTATATAGACATTGGTCATAGAACAAGACATTTCTGGTCATGAAAGACATGTGTGCATATTTACAATTTAGGTGTATTTAAGAGAGCATGTGTTATATTTTATGAAATTCATAATTTGTTTATAAAATATGATATTTGATTTAAGAAAAGGGCATTTTGGTCATTTTAGGTTATGGTTGAAACTTGAACATATTTAATTTTGATTTAGAATCATAGAGAATTGAATTTAGATTCATTTGGTTTTGGTTTGAGTCAATTTGGACTTGAAATGAACAAGTTATGATAAAAAAATGACTTATTTGTAAGCATTTTTATGTTCTAGGGACTTGTTTATAATTTCTGGAAGGATTGGGACATGTAATTTGGGCTTTTGATGAGGTTTAGAATGCAATTTGGGCTTCCAAGGACCTATTTGAAGGATTTTTATACAGGCAGGGACCTATTTGTAAATTTCCAGGGACTGCGCTGTGAATATTATTTATCAGAAGGACCTATCTGTAAAAGAATTATATTTATTTAATTTTATATAAACAGAGATTGAATCTGGGCCTTTGGATTAAACATTTGGGCCTTTGAGATGTGTGTTTGGACTTTGAGATGTGTATAGAGGATTGGATATAGGCTTATGGGCCTTGGAGATTTGAACTAGGCTTTGAGATTCGGGCTTGACAGATTTCATTAAATCTGACAAGTAGGGACCATTTGTCAGGGTTCTTTTAATTTAACAGAGGAAGAACATGGGCTTTTGGATTGAGCATTTGCATCAAGATTCGGATATTGGATTTAATTATTTGGCGCCTTCATCTGACACATCATATCGTATTATTTGCATTTTAAATATAAGTCCGAGCCCGAGCGGCGATTGAGCGGGTGAGCCAAGCAAGCCCAAGTCGTGAAATATACTTTAACGCAAACTCCACAGAGTTCCTTCTCAGTCGAGGGAACTGGACAACTCCAGTCCCGAGAGGGGTTTCCTCCTCCGGCACTACTCTGGCCATGTCAGGGCTTGAGTCGGTGCAGTTTGGATCGTCTCTCCAAAGGGGATAAGCTGGTGATCTTGTCGGCCACCGGCGATCATCAGAGGTGAAGATTGGGATCTGACATGAGACATACCGGTACCGGTTTGGTTTCTTATTCGATTTTATCAATTCAACATGATTTCTTTTGATTAACTGATTGTTTAGCATCGCATAGGAGCATGGGAGCTTAGAGAAGTATAAATTTGAGATTTAGATATCATATATGCATAACTTGGGTTCAAAGTTCTCGATTTGACATGAATTTAGTACCGGTATGAGGTACAGAGAATGTAAGTCAGAATTAGGCATTTGGCTCATTATTTGAAAGCATTTCTGAACATATCAGAGACTCAGGAACATTGTATTTGGAGTTTGGAGACATATAGTTTATATTCATGTATGGCATATATAGTTTGACATTTTCTAAATTTTCTAAATTATATTTTGCTCAGATTTTCATGAAGGAATAGATTAGATAAGATCAAAGACATGTAATATGATGTATCAAGGGTGTCCAGGAGAAGATTTATCATTTTTAAGATTTTATTTGCATTTTTAAAGAATTATTCAAAGCTGTCAGGGGCATAATCGTCCAACAGTGACAAAAGTTTTGTATTTAATTCATGATTTTATTCTGGATGCTATACAGCTTGGATTTGAACAAACTTTGAGTCTAAATTCATGTACAGAGAGTCTAGATTATGAATATAATTTTTATTTAATATTTCAAGATTGTTTGGTTCATGAAAATGATGAAACAGTAAACTGATGTCAATTTTCCAGTGAACTGTGCATTGTGCAGTTTTAATTTTCAGAAATATGAACTTTGAAAAATCATAGAAAATAGCAGAAAAATCCTACAAATGGAAAATTTGTCATGAATGTGTTTGTTTTTGAGTCCTTTATTTGACTGTTTTTGTGGATTTTCAATTTGGTCCCTGTGCTGGTCAGAAATGACAGATTTGTATACAGGGGTCTGTTTGGTGCATTTCAGTGCATTGCACTGTACCAGTGGGCTTTACATTGCCTCTAATCACTGAGTCTAGGCTTGGTACAGTACTAGGTGTTGGTCTTACATGTCTTGAGCATCAATATAGGTCTGGTTTAAGTTTTTAACATGTCAAAAGGGCATGATAGCCACTGATTTGGTACCAGTCAAGATCAATTAAGATCAAACAAAGCTCCAATCTTTGAAAATCATCATTTGAATACATATGAACACTGTCAGAGCCTGCACATTTGCAGAACGGTCCCTGACTTCTTGAAAATCGCATTTAAGTGCTCTTTTCACTTGGATTTGGACATGATCATTGATTTATCATTATGCATAGAGTATAGGTGACTTAACACAGTATATACTGCTGTCCACCTGTATCTTGGCATTCCTTCTCTCACTATATGCATATTAATCCATTTTCTTTCCTTTGCAGCATGCAATCAAGTGCATATGGCTTGTCCTTAGCCTTGCATTGGGATTCAAGTGCATTAATATGCATATAGGTCCATTTATTTAAGGAAACAACAAGGAAATCATCAGACTTGACCTTATTGCCCCTAATTTTTATTATTTGACATTTTAATGTTTGATCCTTTGAATCTTTACACTAAATAACTTCTATAAATTGGATATTAGAGAAAATCATCAGACTTGACCCCCCATATCTTCATTATTTCCATTATTTAATCAAGAATCAAAGGACTTGATTAAAGAAAAGGCAAAAGAAGAAGACAGAAAAAGAAAAGAAGAAGGGAAAAGGAAAGAAAAGAAGAAAAGAAGAAAGAAAAGAAAGCAAATGCATAAGAATGTTGTTTTATTTCCATTTTCACAGATCTAAACTAAATGTCAATATATTTCTTATATTTTTCACATTTATTTGCATTTTATTCATTAAAATAGTGCATAAAAAGGAAAGATGCAAGCTTTGATCATCAAGCTCTGTGCCAATGCACAGAGCTCTCTTTTTTATGCTTCAAAATAGCAAATAACAGATCAGATCAAGAAAAGAAGAAAGAATCAAGAAGAATAAGCTCCAAAATAATGAAAAATTTACAAAAATGTAGAACTTTCAAAGGAATTGCATTCACCAATGGAATTATTATATCATACAGCTCAAAGAGCACTTCTAATCTATGATATACCTATCAATTTGCAGGAAAGTAGAACAAGCTTCAAGCTTTGCTATGATTTGGAGAAGAGAGAGAGAGAGAGTGTATAGTGCAAGTGCTTCTCAGTGTAATTGGAGGTGTATTGTATATCTCATCTGTGTATAAAGCATGGGTATAGGGTGCCTTATATAGGGCAGAGCATGGGGTAGGGTTTGCATCAGCATTATCCATCATTTGACATGTGTCCATAGGTGTTTGATCAATGGCCGAGATTGGCTCAAGCATATTCATTCATTCCAGAAGCATCTATGGTATAGGATCACGTGTTCATGCATGTACATCATCATTTGAATCATATCAATGCTTGGATTTGTTTTAAATATCGTGTAGTGCATCTTGGCCTTCAATCGACCGGCTGTGCATGGCTCAATGCAAGAGGCATGACCCTGCGCCTTTGGAGAGGAATATTCTTCATTTGGCATTATCCAGGGATAGAGAGACACGTGTCCGTGGGGACCAGGCAGCTGGCAATGGCCTCAATAGATCAGTGTGCTGTGCTCGAGCCCGGCAATACTTATACTGAACCGGCTCTAACTGATGCGTCTCAAGGCATGAGAGATCAACACATAGCATCGCAAACATCACCTAATCATGTGCCTAAGCACAATTTACACCTCCAGGAGTCGGGCACGCATTCCCTCCTCCATCTCGGATCCCATGTGAAACCAATTCATGGTGTTAATGTAATTAAACACTTTCCTTTAAAAATCTTGTTTCCATTATCATCGTGCCACCATATAATGACCACATGCCAAGCTACATAGCTTAATTCGGCTTTAAATATTCATTTCAAGTACCAAATCGGCTCCTTTCTCGGCTGCATTCAAGGCTTCTGAGAATACGATTGCTTGAAGGGTTCTGATTCGAGAAGAGCATTCATACCCCTCTGACAATCCCCAATATTGGTTTAGGTAGAGCTCAATCCCTTTCTCTGAATTTCATTCCTTCGATTTTAATTAGTACAGTGGAGGGAAGAAGAAGAAGAGAGGAGAGGGAGAGCTGACAAGTGGACCCCAATGTCGGCCTCTCAAAGCCCCAACCAATCGGGTTATTTCTTTCGAATTATTATTTGGTTTGCGTCCGGTGTTTCATGAACCGCATAATAGGTATAACACGGCTCACATGCTCCGAGTTCACGAGAAACGAAGGGGTCACTTGCGCCGGATTTTAAATCCAGCGACTTAGGTGGTCATTTGGGTAGGTCCGGTGCACCATGAACCAAACCACCGACAGTCCAGTGTATAGAGTTATAATTCCATGTACCGAGTATGTCCATCTTTCAAACCTAGCGAAATATGACATGAGCCTATGACAGGTGGGCCCAGGGATGGGGATTGCTATGTTGCTCCAAGAATGCACCCCTGTGACTTCAGATGAGCTTTTAAGCTCTCTATGCAGACGTGGCACCAATCAAAGGTCGCCACCTCAGCATATTTCATAAAAATTCATAACTCTTCAACCATTTTGAGTTATAAATCGTATAGCATATCAAAATTCATGGTATTTCATGAGGAATCATTATTTGAACTCCAATGCATTGCTCTTGATCCAATTTTAAAGAGCTTTCAAGTACCCTTAGCAATATTTTAGGGTACAACAGGTTTAAATCTGAATAGTTATTTGAATCCGATTAGTGCCCTACCCTGACGGAAATCCTGGATCCGCCCCTGGTTATAATGTTGGATAGGCAACAAGCATTTACAAATGAAGTAAGTGTGGTCTTTCCAGCTACTACCCATCTTCTCTATGTGTGGCATATAGAAAAAAAAACTTAATGACGAATTGTTGAAAAGATTTTGATTTCAAAGAGGAGTATGATATTTTTCTATCCATTTGGAACAAGGTACTTTATTCTTCAACTAAAGCAGAATTTGATCAAAATTGGTTGGAACTTCAATCACTTTATAAAGAGAAAAAAAACTTCACTGCAGTATATAATGAAGGTATTATTTAGTGTTTCAATTTAGTTATATGAAATATTATTTTATTCATGTAGTTTTCGTTGAAAATTAAAATTTAGAAAACTCGAAAAATTAATAATCTATTTTGATTACAAATTAACTATAACGGTCCATATACTTAAAAAATCTAACAAAAAATAAATTAAGTTTGTCAAAAATCCGAACATACCAAGAATAAAAAAGCATGTAATTTCCGATATGCTTGAATTTTTGAATTCAACTGGTGAATAGTGATTTTTTTATATCCGACAAAAAGTTTGTCTCTCACTTCCAACTTTATACCATGAAATAAAAAAAAATTATTAGTGACATGCGTGAATTTTTGGTTTATGCAGACAAATTGCATGGAGAGATTAAAAAAATGAGTAGAAATAATTTAAAAATATAAACAAAACAATTCGGAAAAGATTTTGATATAAGACCTTATAATTGCTAACAATTGTCTAGTTTTAAATTTAATGTTCTAATTCAGGAGTATTATATTATTATTGAAACTTTGTAGGATTTGCTGCCATTGAAAGAAAAATTTATTGAAGCATGGACGGATAAGTATTTGCATCTAGGCGATTATGCATCCTCAAGAGCCGAAGGAGCACATACAAAATTAAAAATGTATCTACAAGTTTCAACAAATACTTATTTTTTAGAGAAAACCTTATTTAAATATGATAAATGAGAAGAAAAAGGGATAAACTTTGATAAAATACAATTGTGTGTTTCAAAATAGTTGAGCTGAAAAAAAATTAAAATAGCATTTAAAAATATAAAAGTAATTAGTTGAAAGTGCAAGAAAAATAAAAATAGAAAGGAAAAAACATATGGACTTGTCTATTAAACACCTACGCCAAATAACAAAATTTGTAATTATTAATATTGCTTTAAGATCTTTGTGTACTCTGCAAGTTAGTATCTTTATATAGTTTATTTTTGTAGGGCGCAGAAAGTTGCACGGCATCAGGTTAGCTAACGGTGCGGATATATGGCAAAATGCTCCCTTGGGGTTTAGTGCTATAGTTGCAAACGAACATAAATAGGGCACCAAACCCGGGACATTACAGAACTTCTCCCTGCATTCCTCCTGGTTCACCCTTAATAGACCTACGATTCATGATCAGTCCGTCAGGGTTTTATTGTTTGATTGTGGAGATATTTAACTCCCGACGGGTGCAAGCCCCCGCCGTTAATTACATCAGGAAGAGGGCTCATGTGCTTATTGGTTGTGAACTGAGTAATGGGGCTAAAGAGGGCTCATGTGCTTATCATATATGGTCATGTGGTTGGTTCTCGTTTGTTTGGATATTTGTGCTGGCATGTATGCATGCATGCATATGCTTGAATGTATATTTGAACTATTTTCAGAAACCGTGTTCTAAGGCTTTAGTTATCATTTTAGCACAAGGGAGAGTATTTTGGTTATTTCAAGTTAAGATTGAAGCTTGAATATATTTGGGTTTGATTTAAAATATAGAGGATCTGATTTGGGTTCATTTGGAATAGGTTTGAGTCAGTTTGGATTTGAAATGAAGAAGTTATGATTGAAAATGGTTTATTTGTGAAGAATTTATATTTTCAGGGACTTGTTTGTAAATTTTGGAGGGTTTGGAATTATAATTTGGAAGTGTAAATTGCGCTTTCAGGGATTGATTTGTGAAGGTTCTTTGGTGTCAGGGGTTCTTTTATAAATTTATGGGGATGAAACTGTAAAGCTTTTAGGTCGTCAGGTCATGATCTCAAGCTTCGAAGTTTTGGGCTTTGAGCTTAAAGATGTGGCAAGCTTTTGGATTTGTATCGTGGCATCGGATTTGGGAATGATTTTGTATTTAGATTTGGATTTCAAATATCGAGTTTCGAGATTTCATCAATAGTCGTGCAAAAGCGACTATTAGGCTTTTGACAAGTATTGGTTTCTGCAGGATTTAGCTTTTCGGGTCATGTGATCGCCTTAAAATTTGTATTTGGTTTCAAGCACTTTCTTTGACATCTGAATCTAAAGCTCATAGTTGCTTTAAAATTCGTGCTAAAGGTAGAGCCCGAGATCAAAGGGACATCAGAGTTTATCATTGAACCAGAGTGCATTAAGATTCCTGTTTTCTTTTTAAACACTCCCTTTAGTGCCATGTGCTTCGAGGTTCGTGCAGTGCTGATGGTGGTTGAACATCCGATTCGGTAAGGTGGGCCATCTCTGGTGTGACCCCAGCCACCAGACTGAAGAGAGGCACCACTGTGATCATCTCGCCTGAAGGAGTTCACTACACATCATCATTTTCTCCGATGATCACCGGAGACGACGGCTTGGGGCACCGGTTCATATATCGGTACCAATTGGTACCGGGCTTGTTTCTTCATTGTTTTGAGTGATTTCTTCACCATTGAGTTTGTAATTGTGTATAGAAAATGATTTCAACATCAATTTGAGTTTTTGGGATTAAATTGAAGGCTTTGGCTTTGATGGTGGCCGGTTTGAAGGTTCTGACAAGGTCTTGGCATAGAGCTTCTTTGGATTGAGTTGAGTTTTTTATACTTGGAGTTCCTTCCTAATGAATTTCTTCATGGTTAAGCTTGGTAGAATGCAATCAAGGTATTGAATTTGGAACTTGGCAGCTTGGCATCAAGAGATGTTGGTGTGAAGGTGACACGGTTTGGGTGTCTCCCTTCTATCAAAATTAACCCGAATTACACCACCTTGAGCACTAGAACTTCGTTTTGTTGTGGTATAAAGCATGTTTGGAATTCTGGTTCATATCAGAGACTGATCATCGTGCATATAGGTATTGCGTAGTATGACACCAGTTATACTATGCATTTGGGTTCTGGACAATTGCTTGGGTATGATCTCAGGGATTTCAGAGGTATTGGTTTGCCTTATGAACTATTGAGAAGTTGTCTTCAAGTTTTGATGGCTTGGTATGAACTTCAAGCCAATTGGTACCTTTGTATTTGGGTTTGAATTCTCAAAGGGACCCCTTTCTTGATTTAAGCTTTCTGACTTGTCATTAGCTTATCATACTGTGAGTTTGGATAGTTTGCATAACCTGGGAGAGACATAAGCATGCTTAATTTACACCTCAAATATGACCTTTGCTTTAGTGTTGGTCATCTTAAGGACATCTTCCTTTATCAGGAAAGTGAGTTTTATCATGATAATTTGAGGCACCTGAGAGGCCATTTCGGGTAACTTGGGTTTTAGGCTTTGCAGAGGGGTTAACAAGGAATGAATAGGAGTTGAGTGTTTGGTTCTTTTGCAATTACCACCTTCATCTTATCGAATTTGGAAGAAGGGTACCTCTTAAGCTGGGTACTGGTACTGTAGCAAATAGGGTCGAGTTAGGTCATAGGATTTCGATGTATGGAGGGAATATATCATCACGTGGACATAGGACATGGGTTCAGGTAGGGTTCATGAATATATTTTCATCTTCGACATTGGTTTTAGAAGAACATTTCATATTTGGCCATATACAGCATGTGTTTTTTGTGTGACTTTAGAACTTGATTTTGAGCAAAATAATGAACATAATTTTGTGTACAATTTATGGTTTTAAAGAGAAAGGTATAATCTACACTTCTATGAATTTTCATGAATTTTGTCTTATCATTTCAGTACTTAAAGGACATGTGAAGGAAGGGGACAAACTGGGGCTGTTGCTATATGAATGCAACTTCATCACCTTGGTCAGTTTTCAGAATCAGATATCTCCCACCTCACCTAGAAATTTTAAAATATATTTTACAGGGTTGTTATATGGAGTCAAGGCTACATGTCAGCCAAATTTTATGAATTTTGGTGATGCCTAACTATGTTAACTGAGGCCATGAAGTTGTGACCATAATAACAATTCTGCAGGATTTATAGTTTTTCAAAATTTGTCATTTTTTCTGTGATCTGCTCACTTGGACATTTGAGGAGCTATTTATATGGTTTAAAAGCTTGAAATATGAAATTTCAACTGTCAAAATATTAGATTTTTATATGTTGCGTAACTATGCTAAACTGTGAAGCAAAGTATGCTCCAAATGCATTTGCACAGTTATCAGTTTTTCTTTATTTTGGTGCTAAATTCTGAATTTTGTTACAGACAATTGGCTTATTATTTTTCCATGAAACTTTGCAGTTTTAACCTTTGACATCAAGTCTATGACCTGGTAAATTTTTTTGTTCTAACTCTTTCTAGATTGTGAGATATGACTGATGCAATATGGTACCAGTAAAAATATTACAGCACAGTTCCAGCATTTCAAATTCAGAAGGGTGAACTTTGAATGGCCACCATTTCCTACTAGATTACTCAAATCGAGTGATTCTTTTTTTTTCTCCTTATATTGGAGTCCTTTATCTACTGGTTAGAGGGTTTAGCCAAATTTGATCTGGTCTGGTCTGTAGGATCGATTTACTGATAGAGGGTATTTGAGTCATTTATGAAGTACCAGCTGGACATGATTTTGGTTTAGCTAGCATCTATAACTGAGACAAGCATGGTTACAGCATATTTGGCATACCATGGACTGGTTGGACATGAACATTACATTTATGAATCAAAGAAAAATTGAAGGAACATTCAATGACACGAAAATCAAAATTTTGACAGCATATCCCTTTATTTTGGCATGATATTGTCTCACATATTCTGAAAACATAAATAGTGGCATGACAAGTGGTCTTAGAACATTGAATCCTTGGGTTTCATATTCACCCTATTCTCATTTGCTCTCTCACTTGTTGATCATTCCAAGAGGACCATTTAGAGGTTGTCAGGCACTCTTTTAAATATCCTAAAGTATAGTTCTTTGCAACTATATGTCAAGGAGGCACTGTCAAGTGTCGATTCTAAATTTTCATTGCATAGACTCTACACTTCATGGGTTTATATACAAAATATTGATTTTTCATTAACTCTCAAGGTAGCCCAGATGCAACTATATGCATAAGAGATGCAATCAAGCATCTATCTTAGCTTTCATCACATAGGGCATGCCTTAAGAGGGTCCAATCGTAAAAGAGCTCAAATCATTTTTATTGCACTTTTTTGTTCAACTTTTATTCTTCATATTAATAGAAATGACAAAGATCAAAGTACTCAAAGAGATGCCATGAGACATCAATATTTTACAACTCTCTTTAGCATTTCTTTTAATATGAACTTAGCATTTTTCATTTTGTTTATAAGTGTGATGCAAGCAAATGTGCTCAAAGGAACTTTAAGATACAAAAAACTTAGATTCATATGTCTTAATCATTAGAAATAAGTTAAGAAATAGAAATGGCGACAAAGGGATGTAATTACACATCAACCTTCATACCTTTCCTTTTCTTAAGCCGGTTTTCTTTGACTAACTCATATTTCACTATTTTTTATAACATAAATAAATTTGTATTTTTTGCTCTTTCATGGTATTGAAATCCAAATGAAGAACATTTTTTGCTTGAGAAGACCCAAGCTCATGACCATTGCAAGGCCATAGCTTAAATCATCTCTTATTTGCTCAAAGAAGAAGAAGATGCGAGGAGATATAAGGAAGCTCCAAGAAAATGAAACAAACCAAAGAAACATAGAGGAATATAACAACATAACATAAAATAGATTTAAAAGCCCCTAATAAGAGCATGCTTTATTGAATCATGGTCTTTATTTACAAGAACATAGCCTAATTAGGCATCTACATTGCTTAAGGCTTAAAGCTCTACCTATTCTATTGTTTGGAGTAGAGAACAACAAGGAGAAGTATGGATTTTGATTTGTTTAAGCTTTTTAAAGCTTCTTGGCAGCAGCTATGGGGTATGAAACTATAGGAATTTCGATTTTTTGAGTGTATTTTCTCTCTTGGCTATGGCTATTATATTATGGTTGTTTGTAATTTCAGAGTTTAGGCTATGTTATGGCTGTTTTTCCTATGTTTTCTCCTCTCTATTTGCTTCATGTCAAGGGATTTATATAGTCATGAAGCATATGTTTTAGGGTTTTAAGCTAGGGCCGAGTTGGCATGATCTTCACCTTTCATTTTACTTCATTTTTTTCAATGCTTCAGATTCATTTTTAGCCTTCAATGCATCATTTGCAGGGGATTTAGCCAATCGAAACATACCATGTTGGCAATCCGAAATATGCTAGATTTTTTAGCCTTTGATCCTTTTCATTTGAGGGTTAGGATTGATTTGCATTGTATCATGCTTCTCCTCATGCATGAGAGGAGATTCTTCTATCTTGGCAGCTAGCTACAGTGTCAGGGACAGCTGTGCAAGGATACAATTTCGATTCAACACAACAGTAGTGATACTGTATTGGTTATCAATCCTTTGTTGTCTTTTCATTGCTTATTTGATTAGCTGAAGCCTACTCTAAGTGTAAATTATAAAACTAAGGGTAATTGCATTTAAGGGTAATCAAGGCAGATTGTTATACAAAGTTTAATTGAATTCATCTAAGCCATTAGGTTAGAAATGTTGTTCAACTATCATTACTTGATATGTGTTTTTTTTGGAGTGATACTTGATATGTGTTGATCATTGAGAACCAACATTATTTTGGCAAAAAAATTACCCTTTTTCTCAATTTCATTTTTGTCATCTTTTTCTACATGTGGGTTTTATTGGTATTGGGTTGCTCAGTTTAGGGTAAGTTGATGTAATTTCAGATACTTAAAAGAGGTCGCTAAGCACACGAGCCTCAATTGGTGTTGTTCGTGTGCTTAACAACCTCTTTTTCTCTTGATCTTGTGCTTATGAACCACATTTGCATTTGTTGTTGTGCTTAGGAACCTCATTTGCCCTAGTTTGTGTGCTTAACAACCTCAATTGGCGTTGTTCGTGTGCTTAACAACCTCTTTTGCCCTTGATCTTGTGCTTATGAAACTCATTAGCATTTGTTCTTATCCTTAGGATCCTCATTTGCCCATGTTCGTGTGCTTAACAACCTCAATTGGCATTGTTGGTGAGATTAACAACATCTTTTGCCCTTGATCTTGTGCTTAAGAACCTCATTTGCATTTGTTATTGTGCTTAGGAACCTCATTTGTCCTTGTTTGTGTGCTTAACAACCTCCTTTTGCCTTGATCTTGTGCATGAAGAAGCACATGAATAATGACTATTGAGGTTGTTCAGCATATAATTGAAACATATGAACCTCATTTGCCCGAGTTTGTGTGCTTAAAAACCTCAATTGGCGTTGTTCTTGCGCTTTGCAACATAATTTGCCCTTAATCTTATGCTTATAAACCTCATTTGCATTTGTTCTTGTGCTTAGGAACCTCATTTGCCCTAGTTTGTATGCTTAACAACCCCAAATGGCGCTGTTCGTGTGCTTAACAACCTCTTTTGCCCTTCATCATATGCTTATGCACCTCATTTGCCATTGTTCTTGTGCTTAGGAACCTCATTTGCCCTTGTTCGTGTGCTTAACAACCTCAATTGGCGTTGTTATTGCGCTTTGCAACATAATTTGGCCTTGATCTTGTGCTTATAAGCCTCATTTGCATTTGTTCTTGTGCTTAGGAACCTCATTTTTCCAAATTTGAGTGCTTAACAACCTCAATTAGCGTTGTTCGTGTGCTTAACAATCTCAATTATCGTTGTTCATATGCCGTAAAGTCTTTTGCCCTTGTTCTTGTGCTTAGCAACATCATTTACACTTGTTTTTGTGCTGAACACCATCATTTGTCGTTGTTCTTACGCTATGCAACATAATTCGCCCTTGATCTTGTGCTTATGAACCTCATTTGCATTTGTTCTTGTGCTTAGGAACCTCATTTTCCCTTGTTTGTGTGCTTAACAACCTCAATTGGCGTTGTTCGTGTGCTTAACAACCTCTTTTGCCCTTGATCTTGTGCTTATGTACCTCATTTGCATTTGTTCTCGTGCTTAGGATCCTCATTTGCTCTTGTTCGTGTGCTTAACAACCTCAACTGGCATTGTTCGTGTGCTTAACAACCTCTTTTGCCCTTGATCTTCTGCTTATGAACCTCATTTGCTTTTGTTCTTGTGCTTAGGAACCTCATTTGCCCTTGTTCGTGTGCTTAACAACCTCAATTGTCGTTGTTCATATGCCTTAACCTCTATTGCCTTATTCTTGTGCTTAGCAATATCATTTACACTTGTTTTTGTGCTGAACACCCTCATTTATCGTTGTTCTTGTGCTTGGCAACAGAATTCGCCCTTGATCTTGTGCTTATGAACCTCATTTGCATTTGTTCTTGTGCTTAGGAATCTCATTTTTCCTTGTTTGTGTGCTTCATAACCTCAATTGTCATTGTTCCTATGCTTCTTCACCTCTTTTGCCCTTGTTTTTGTGATTAGCAACATCATTTACACTTGTTCTTTTGCAAATGAGTTTCATAAGCAAAAGATCAAGGCCAAAAGAGGTTGTTAAGCACGCGAACAACGCCAATTAAGGTTGTTAAGCACACAAACAAGGGCAAATGAGGTTTCTAAACACAAGAACAAATGCCAATGAGTTTCATAAGCACAAGATCAAGAGCAAAAGTGGTCGTTAAGCACACGAACAACGCCAATTTAGGTTGTTAAGCACACCAACAAGGAAAAATGAGGTTCCTAAGCACAAGAACAAATGCAAATGAGGTTCATAAGCACAAGATCAAGGGCAAAACAGGTTGTCAAGCACACGAACAACGCCAATTGAGGTTGCTAAGCACACAAACAAGGGCAAATGAGGTTCCTAAGCACAAGAACAATGCAAATGAGGTTCATAAGCACAAGATGAAGGACAAAAGAGGTTGTTAAGCACACGAGCCTCAATTGGCGTTGTTCGTGCGCTTAACAACCTCTTTTTCTCTTGATCTTGTGCTTATTATCCTCATTTGCATTTGTTCTTGTGCTTTGGAACCTCATTTGCCCTTGTTTGTGTGCTTAACAACCTCAATTAGCGTTGTACGTGTGCTTAACAACCTCTTTTACCCTTGATCTTGTGCTTATGAACCTCATTCGCATTTGTTCTTGTGCTTAAGAAGCTCATTTGTCCTTGTTTGTGTGCTTAACAACCTCAATTGGCGTTGTTTGTGTGCTTAACAACCTCTTTTGTTCTTGATCTTGTGCGTAAGGACCTCATTTGCAATTGTTCTTGTTCTTAGGAACCTCATTTGTCCTTTGTTTGTGTGCTTAACAACTTCAATTGGCATTAAGCGCATGAACAAGGGCAAATGAGGTTCCTAAGCACAAGAACAAATGCAAATGAGGTTCATAAGCACAAGATCAAGGGCAAAAAAAGTTGTTAAGCACCCGAACAATGCCAATTGAGGTTGTTAAGCACACAAACAAGGGCAAATGAGCTTCCTGAGCACAAGAACAAATGCAAATAAGGTTCATAAGCACAAGATCAATGGCAAAAGAGGTTGTTAAGCACACGAACAATGCCAACTGAGGTTGTTAAGCACACAAACAAGGGAAAACGAGATTCCTAAGCACAAGAACAAATGCAAATGAGGTTCATAAGCACAAGATCAAGGAAGAATTATGCTGCAAAGCGCAAGAAAAACGACAAATGAGGGTGTTCAGCACAAAAACAAGTGTAAATGACGTTGCTAAGCACAAGAACAAGGGCAAAAGTTGTTAAGAAGCATATGAACAATGACAATTGAGGTTGTTAAGCACACAAACAAGGGCAAGTGAAGTTCCTAAGCACAAGAACAAATGCAAATGAGGTTCATAAGCACAAGATCAAGGGAAAAATTGGTTGTTAAGCACACGAACAACGCCAATTGAGGTTGTTAAGCAAACGAACAAGGGCAAATGAGGATCCTGCACAAGAGCAAATGCAAATGAGGTTCATAAGCACAAGATCAAGGGCAAAAGGGGTTGTTAAACATACGAACAATGCCAAATGAAGTAGTTAAGCACACAACCAAGGAAAAATGAGGTTCCTAAGCACAACAACAAATGCAAAGGAGGTTCATCAGCACAAGATCAATGGCGAATTATGTTGCAAAGCGCAAGAACAACGACAAATGAGGGTGTTAAGCAGAAAAACAAGTGTAATTGATGTTGCTTAGCACAATAACAATTGCAAAAGAGGTTAAGAAGCATATGAACAACGACAATTGATGTTGTTAAGCTGACGAACAAGGGAAAATGACGTTCCTAAGCACAAGAACAAATGCAAATGAGGTTGATAAGCACAATATCTTGGGCGAATTATGTTGCAAAGCGCAAGAACAACGACAAATGAGGGTGTTTAGCACAAAAACAAGTGTAAATGATATCGCTAAGCACAAGAACAAGGCAATAGAGGTTAAGGCATATGAACAACGACAATTGAGGTTGTTAAGCACACGAACAAGGGCAAATAAGGTTCCTAAGCACAAGAACAAAGGCAAATGAGGTTCATAAGCAAAAGATCAAGGGCAAAAGAGGTTGTTAAGCACACGAACAACGCCAAGTGAGGTTGTTAAGCACACAAACAAGAGCAAATGAAGTTCCTAAGCACAAGAACAAATGCAAATGAGGTTCATAAGCAGAAGATCAAGGGCAAAAGAGGTTGTTAAGCACACGAACATCGCCAATTGAGGTTGTTAACCACACAAACAAGGGCAAATGAGCTTCCTAAGCACAAGAACAAATGCAAATAAGGTTCATAAGGACAAGATCAATGGCAAAAGAGGTTGTTAAGCACACGAACAATGCCAACTGAAGTTGTTAAGCACACAAACAAGGGAAAATGAGGTTCCTAAGCACAAGAACAAATGCAAATGAGGTTCATTAGCACAAGATGAAGGAAGAATTAAGCTGCAAAGCGCAAGAAAAACGACACATGAGGGTGTTCAGCACAAAAACAAGTGTAAATGACGTTGCGAAGGACAAGAACAATGGCAAAAGTTGTTAAGAAGCATATGAACAACGACAATTGAGGTTGTTAAGCACACAAACAAAGGCAAATGAAGTTCCTAAGCACAAGAACAAATGCAAATGAGGTTCATAAGCACAAGATCAAGGGAAAAATTGGTTGTTAAGCACACGAACAACGCCAATTGAGGTTGTTAAGCAAACGAACAAGGGCAAATGAGGATCCTACACAAGAGCCAATACAAATGAGGTTCATAAGCACAAGATCAAGGGCAAAAGGGGTTGTTAAACATACGAACAATGCCAAATGAAGTAGTTAAGCACACAACCAAGGAAAAATGAGGTTCCTAAGCACAACAACAAATGCAGAGGAGGTTCATAAGCACAAGATCAATGGCGAATTATGTTGCAAAGCGCAAGAACAATGACAATTGAGGATGTTAAGCACACGAACAAGGGAAAATGACGTTCCCAAGCACAAGAACAAATGCAAATGAGGTTGATAAGCACAATATCTTGGGCGAATTATGTTGCAAAGCGCAAGAACAACGACAAATGAGGGTGTTTAGCACAAAAACAAGTGTAAATGATATCGCTAAGCACAAGAACAAGGCAATAGAGGTTAAGGCATATGAACAACGACAATTGAGGTTGTTAAGCACACGAACAAGGGCAAATAAGGTTCCTAAGCACAAGAACAAAGGCAAATGAGGTTCATAAGCAAAAGATCAAGGGGAAAAGAGGTTGTTAAGCACACGAACAACGCCAATTGAGGTCGTTAAGCACACGAACAAGGGCAAATGAGGATCCTAAGCACAAGAACAAATGCAAATGAGGTTCATAAGTACAAGATCAAGGGAAAACGAGGTTGTTAAGCACACGAACAACGCCAATTGAGGTTGTTAAGCACACGAACAAGGGCAAATGAGGATCCTAAGCACAAGAACAAATGCAAATGAGGTTCATAAAAACAAGATCAAGGGAAAACGAGGTTATTAAGCACACGAACAACGCCAATTGAGGTTGTTAAGCACACGAACAAGGGCAAATGAGGATCCTAAGCACAAGAACAAATGCAAATGAGGTTCATCAGCACAAGATCAAGGGCAAAAGGGGTTGTTAAACATACGAACAATGCCAAATGAAGTAGTTAAGCACACAACCAAGGGAAAATGAGGTTCCTAAGCACAACAACAAATGCAAAGGAGGTTCATAAGCACAAGATCAATGGCGAATTATGTTGCAAAGCGCAAGAACAACGACAAATGAGGGTGTTAAGCAGAAAAACAAGTGTAATTGATGTTGCTTAGCACAATAACAATTGCAAAAGAGGTTAAGAAGCATATGAACAACGACAATTGAGGTTGTTAAGCACACGAACAAGGGAAAATGACGTTCCTAAGAACAAGAACAAATGTAAATGAGGTTGATAAGCACAAGATCAAGGGCGAATTGTGTTGCAAAGCGCAAGAACAACGACAAATGAGGGTGTTTAGCACAAAAACATGTGTAAATGATATCGCTAAGCACAAGAACAAGGCAATAGAGGTTAAGGCGTATGAACAACGACAATTAAGGTTGTTAAGCACACGAACAAGGGCAAATAAGGTTCCTCAGCACAAGAACAAAGGCAAATGAGGTTCATAAGCAAAAGATCAAGGGCAAAAGAGGTTGTTAAGCACACGAACAACGCCAATTGAGGTTGTTAAGCACACAAACAAGGGCAAATGAAGTTCCTAAGCACAAGAACAAATGCAAATGAGGTTCATAAGTACAAGATCAAGGGAAAACGAGGTTGTTCAGCACACGAACAATGCCAATTGAGGTTGTTAAGCAAACGAACAAGGGCAAATGATGATCCTGCACAACAACAAATGCAAATAAGGTTCATAAGCACAAGATCAAGGAAGAATTATGCTGCAAAGCGCAAGAAAAACGACAAATGAGGGTGTTCAGCACAAAAACAAGTGTAAATGACGTTGCTAAGCACAAGAACAAGGGCAAAAGTTGTTAAGAAGCATATGAACAACGACAATTGTGGTTGTTAAGCACACAAACAAGGGCAAATGAAGTTCCTAAGCACAAGAACAAATGCCAATGAGGTTCATCAGCACAAGTTCAAGGGGAAAATAGGTTGTTAAGCACACGAACAACGCCAACTGAGGTTGTTCAGCAAACGAACAAGGGCAAATGAGGATCCTGCACAAGAACAAATGCAAATGAGGTTCATAAGCACAAGATCAAGGGCAAAAGGGGTTGTTAAACATACTAACAATGCCAAATGTAGTAGTTAAGCACAGAACCAAGGGAAAATGAGGTTCCTAAGCACAACAACAAATGCAAAGGAGGTTCATAAGCACAAGATCAATGAGGGTGTTAAGCTGAAAAACAAGTGTAATTGAGGTTGCTTAGCACAATAACAATTGCAAAAGAGGTTAAGAAGCATATTAACAACGACAATTGAGATTGTTCAGCACACGACCAAGGGCAAATGAAGTTCCTAAGCACAAGAACAAATGCAATTGAGGTTTATAAGCACAAGATCAACGGTAAAACTGGCTGTTAAGCACACAAACAATGCCAATTGAGATTGTTAAGCACACAAACAAGGGCAAATGAGGTTCCTAACCACAAGAATAAATGCAAATGAGGTTCATAAGCACAATATCAAGGGCGAAAGAGGTTCTAAAGCACATGAGCCTCAATTGGCGTTGTTCGTGTGCTTAACATCCTCTTTTTCACTTGATCTTGTGCTTATTAACGTCATTTGCATTTGTTCTTGTGCTTAGGAACCTCATTTGCCCTGGTTTGTGTGCTTAACAACCTCAATTGGCGTTGTTCATGTACTTAACAATCTCTTTTGGCTTTGATCTTCTGCTTATGAAACTCACTTGCATTTGTTCTTGTGCTTAGGGACATCAGTTGCCCTTTTTTGTGTGCTTAACAACCACAATTGTCGTTGTTCATATGCTTGTTAACCTCTTTTTCCCTTGTTCTTGTACTTAGCAAAATCATTTACACTTGTTTTTGTGCTTAACACCTTCATTTGTCGTTGTCCTTGCGCTTTGCAACATAATTCGACCATGATCTTGTGCTTATGAACTTCATTTGCATTTGTTCTTGTGCTTAGGCACCTCATTTTACCTTGTTTGCGTGCTTAACAACCTCAATTGGTATTGTTTGTGTGCTTAACAACCTCTTTTGCCCTTGATCTTGTGCTTATGAACCTCATTTGCATTTGTTCTTGTGCTTAGGATCCTCATTTGCCTATGTTCGTGTCCTTGACAACCTCAATTGGCATTGTTCGTGTGCTTAACAACCTCTTTTGCTCTTGATCTTGTGCTTATGAAATTCATTTGCATTTGTTCTTCTCCTTAGGATCCTCATTTGCCCATGTTAGTGTGCTTAACAACCTCAATTGGAGTTGTTGGGGAGGTTAACAACAATTTTTTCCCTTGATCTTGTGCTTAAGAACCTCATTTGCATTTGTTCTTGTGCTTAGGAACCTCATTTGTCCTTGTTTGTGTGCTTAACAACCTCAATTGGCGTTGTACGTGAGCTTAACAACCTCTTTTGCCCTTCATCTTGTGCTTATGAACCTCATTCGCATTTGTTCTTGTGCTTAGGAAGCTCATTTGCCCTTGTTTGTGTGCTTAACAACCTCAATTGGCGTTGTTCGTGTGCTTAACAACCTCTTTTGTTCTTGATCTTGTGCATAAGAACCTCATTTGCAATTGTTCTTGTGCTTAGGAACCTTATTTGTCCTTCGTTTGTGTGCTTAACAACTTCAATTGGCGTTAAGCCGACAAACAAGGCTAAATGAGGTTCCTAAGTACAAGAACAAATGCAAATAAGGTTCATAAGCACAAGATCAAGGGCAAAAGAAGTTGTTAAGCACCCGAACAATGCCAATTGAGGTTGTTAAGCACACAAACAAGGGAAAATGAGCGTCCTAAGCACAAGAACAAATGCAAATAAGGTTCATAAGCACAAGATCAAGGGCAAAAGAGGTTGTTAACCACACGAACAATGCCAACTGAGGTTGTTAAGCACACAAACAAGGGAAATTGAGGTTCCTAAGCACAAGAACAAATGCAAATGAGGTTCATAAGCACAAGATCAAGGAAGAATTATGCTGCAAAGCGCAAGAAAAACGACAAATGAGGGTGTTCAGCACAAAAACAAGTGTAAATGACGTTGCTAAGCACAAGAATATGGGCAAAAGTTGTTAAGAAGCATATGAACAACGACAATTGATGTTGTTAAGCACACAAACAAGGGCAAATGAAGTTCCTAAGCACAAGAACAAATGCCAATGAGGTTCATAAGCACAAGTTCAAGGGAAAAATAGGTTGTTAACCACACGAACAACGCCAATTGAGGTTGTTCAGCAAACGAACAAGGGTAAATGAGGATCCCGCACAAGAACAAATGCAAATGAGGTTCATAAGCACAAGATCAATGGCAAAAGGGATTGTTAAACATACGAACAATGCCAAATGAAGTAGTTAAGCACAAATGCAAATGAGGTTCCTAAGCACAACAACAAATGCAAAGGAGGTTCAAAAGCACAAGATCAATGGCGAATTATGTTGCAAAGCGCAAGAACAACGAAAAATGAGGGCGTTAAGCAGAAAACCAAGTGTAATTGATGTTGCTTAGCACAATAACAATTGCAAAAGAGGTTAAGAAGCACATGAACAACGACAATTGAGGTTGTTAAGCACACGAACAAGGTAAAATGACGTTCCTAAGCACAAGAACAAATGCAAATGAGGTTCGTAAGCACAAGATCAAGGACGAATTATGTTGCAAAGCGCAAGAACAACGACAAATGAGGGTGTTTAGCACAAAAACAAGTGTAAATGATATTGCTAAGCACAAGAACAAGGCAATAGAGGTTAAGGCATATGAACAACGACAATTGAGGTTGTTAAGCACACGAACAAGTGCAAATAAAATTCCTAAGCACAAGAACAAAGGCAAATGAGGTTCATAAGCATAAGATCAAGGGCAAAAGAGGTTGTTAAGCACACGAACAACGGTAATTGCGGTTGTTAAGAACACAAACAAGGGCAAATGAGCTTCCTAAGCACAAGAACAAATGCAAATAAGGTTCACAAGCACAAGATCAATGGCAAAAGAGGTTGTTAAGCACACGAACAATGCCAACTGAGGTTGTTAAGCACACAAACAAGGGAAAATGAGGTTCCTAAGCACAAGAACAAATGCAAATGAGGTTCATAAGCACAAGATCAAGGAAGAATTATGCTGCAAAGCGCAAGAAAAACGACAAATGAGGGTGTTCAGCACAAAAACAAGTGTAAATGACGTTGCTAAGCACAAGAACAAGGGCAAAAGTTGTTAAGAAGCATATGAACAATGCCAATTGAGGTTGTTAAGCACATAAACAAGGGCAAATGAAGTTCCTAAGCACAAGAACAAATGTATATGAGGTTCATAAGTACAAGATTAAGGGAAAAAGAGGTTGTTAAGCACACGAACAACGCCAATTGAGGTTGTTAAGCACACGAACAAGGGCAAATGAGGATCCTAAGCACAAGAACAAATGCAAATGAGGTTCATCAGCACAAGATCAAGGGCAAAAGGGGTTGTTAAACATACGAACAATGCCAAATGAAGTAATTAAGCACAAAACCAAGGGAAAATGAGGTTCCTAAGCACAACAACAAATGCAAAGGAGGTTCATAAGCACAAGATCAATGGCTAATTATGTTGCAAAGCGCAAGAACAACGACAAATGAGGGTGTTAAGCAGAAAAACAAGTGTAATTGATGTTGCTTAGCACAATAACAATTGCAAAAGAGTTTAAGAAGCTTATGAACAACGACAATTGAGGTTGTTAAGCACACGAATAAGGGAAAATGACGTTCCTAAGCACAAGAACAAATGCAAATGAGATTGATAAGCACAAGATCAAGGGCGAATTGTGTTGCGAAGCGCAAGAACAACGACAAATGAGGGTGTTTAGCACAAAAACAAGTGTAAATGATATCGCTAAGAACAAGAACAAGGCAATAGAGGTTAAGGCATATGAACAACGACAATTGAGATTGTTCGTGTGCTTAACAATCTATTTTGGCTTTGATCTTCTGCTTAACAAGAACATAGGATCAAGGGAAAAATGTTCATAACCTCAATTGGCGTTGTTCGTGTGCTTAACAATCTATTTTGGCTTTGATCTTCTGCTTATGAAACTCAATTGCATTTGTTCTTGTGTTTAGGGAAATCAGTTGCCCTTGTTTGTGTGCTTAACAACCTCAATTGTCGTTGTTCATATGCTTGTTAACCTCTTTTTCCCTTGTTCTTGTACTTAGCAAAATCCAAATGAAGAACATTTTTTGCTTGAGAAGACCCAAGCTCATGACCATTGCAAGGCCATAGCTTAAATCATCTCTTATTTGCTCAAAGAAGAAGAAGATGCGAGGAGATATAAGGAAGCTCCAAGAAAATGAAACAAACCAAAGAAACATAGAGGAATATAACAACATAACATAAAATAGATTTAAAAGCCCCTAATAAGAGCATGCTTTATTGAATCATGGTCTTTATTTACAAGAACATAGCCTAATTAGGCATCTACATTGCTTAAGGCTTAAAGCTCTACCTATTCTATTGTTTGGAGTAGAGAGCAACAAGGAGAAGTATGGATTTTGATTTGTTTAAGCTTTTTAAAGCTTCTTGGCAGCAGCTATGGGGTATGAAACTATAGGAATTTCGATTTTTTGAGTGTATTTTCTCTCTTGGCTATGGCTATTATATTATGGTTGTTTGTAATTTCAGAGTTTAGGCTATGTTATGGCTGTTTTTCCTATGTTTTCTCCTCTCTATTTGCTTCATGTCAAGGGATTTATATAGTCATGAAGCATATGTTTTAGGGTTTTAAGCTAGGGCCGAGTTGGCATGATCTTCACCTTTCATTTTACTTCATTTTTTTCAATGCTTCAGATTCATTTTTAGCCTTCAATGCATCATTTGCAGGGGATTTAGCCAATCGAAACATACCATGTTGGCAATCCGAAATATGCTAGATTTTTTAGCCTTTGATCCTTTTCATTTGAGGGTTAGGATTGATTTGCATTGTATCATGCTTCTCCTCATGCATGAGAGGAGATTCTTCTATCTTGGCAGCTAGCTACAGTGTCAGGGACAGCTGTGCAAGGATACAATTTCGATTCAACACAACAGTAGTGATACTGTATTGGTTATCAATCCTTTGTTGTCTTTTCATTGCTTATTTGATTAGCTGAAGCCTACTCTAAGTGTAAATTATAAAACTAAGGGTAATTGCATTTAAGGGTAATCAAGGCAGATTGTTATACAAAGTTTAATTGAATTCATCTAAGCCATTAGGTTAGAAATGTTGTTCAACTATCATTACTTGATATGTGTTGATCATTGAGAACCAACATTATTTTGGCAAAAAAATTACCCTTTTTCTCAATTTCATTTTTGTCATCTTTTTCTACATGTGGGTTTTATTGGTATTGGGTTGCTCAGTTTAGGGTAAGTTGATGTAATTTCAGATACTTAAAAGAGGTTGCTAAGCACACGAGCCTCAATTGGTGTTGTTCGTGTGCTTAACAACCTCTTTTTCTCTTGATCTTGTGCTTATGAACCACATTTGCATTTGTTGTTGTGCTTAGGAACCTCATTTGCCCTAGTTTGTGTGTTTAACAACCTCAATTGGCGTTGTTCGTGTGCTTAACAACCTCTTTTGCCCTTGATCTTGTGCTTATGAAACTCATTAGCATTTGTTCTTATCCTTAGGATCCTCATTTGCCCATGTTCGTGTGCTTAACAACCTCAATTGGCGTTGTTGGTGAGATTAACAACATCTTTTGCCCTTGATCTTGTGCTTAAGAACCTCATTTGCATTTGTTCTTGTGCTTAGGAACCTTATTTGTCCTTGTTTGTGTGTTTAACAACCTCAATTGGCGTTGTACGTTTGCTTAACAACCTCTTTTGCCCTTGATCTTGTGCTTATGAGCCTCATTCGCATTTGTTCTTGTGCTTAAAGCTCATTTGCCCTTGTTTGTGTGCTTAACAACCTCAATTGGCGTTGTTCGTGTGCTTAACAACCTCTTTTGTTCTTGATCTTGTGTATAAGAACCTCATTTGCAATTGTTCTTGTGCTTAGGAACCTCATTTGTCCTTTGTTGGTGTGCTTAACAACTTCACTTGGCGTTAAGCACATGAACAAGGGCAAATGAGGTTGTTAAGCACACGAACAATGCCAACTGAGGTTGTTAAGCACACAAACAAGGGAAAATGTGGTTCCTAAGCACAATAACAAATGCAAATGAGGTTCATAAGCACAAGATTAAGGAAAAATTATGCTGCAAAGCGCAAGAAAAACGACAAAAGAGGGTGTTCAGCACAAAAACAAGTGTAAATGACATTGCTAAGCACAACAACAAGGGCAAAAGTTGTTAAGAAGCATATGAACAACGACAATTGAGGTTGTTAAGCACACAAACAAGGGCAAATGAATTTCCTAAGCACAAGAACAAATGTAAATGAGGTTTATAAGCACAAGATCAATGGCAAAAGAGGTTGTCAAACATACGAACAATGCCAAATGAAGTAGTTAAGCACAAATGCAAATGTGGTTCCTAAGCACAACAACAAATGCAAAGGAGGTTCATAAGCACAAGATCAATGGCGAATTATGTTGCAAAGCGCAAGAACAACGACAAATGAGGGCGTTAAGCAGAAAAACAAGTGTAATTGATGCTGCTTAGCACAATAACAATTGCAAAAGAGGTTAAGAAGCATATGAACAACGACAATTGAGGTTGTTAAGCACACGAACAAGGAAAAATGACGTTCCTAAGCCCAAGAACAAATGCAAATGAGGTTGATAAGCACAAGATCAAGGGCGAATTGTGTTGCAAAGCGCAAGAACAACGACAAATGAGGGTGTTTAGCACAAAAACAAGTGTAAATGATATTGCTAAGCACAAGAACAAGGCAATAGAGGTTAAGGCATATGAACAACGACAATTGAGGTTGTTAAGCACACGAACAAGGGCAAATAAGGTTCCTAAGCACAAGAACAAAGGCAAATGAGATTCATAAGCATAAGATCAAGGGCAAAAGAGGTTGTTAAGCACATGAACAACACCAATTGAGGTTGTTAAGCACACAAACAAGGGCAAATGAAGTTCCTAAGCACAAGAACAAATGCAAATGAGGTTCATAAGTACAAGATCAAGGGAAAAAGATGTTGTTAAGCACACGAACAACGCCAATTGAGGTTGTTAAGCACACAAACAAGGGAAAATGAGCTTCCTAAGCATAAGAACAAATGCAAATAAGTTTCATAAGCACAAGATCAATGGCAAAAGAGGTTGTTAAGCGCACGAACAATGCCAACTGAGGTTGTTAAGCACACAAACAAGGGAAAATGAGGTTCCTAAGCACTAGAACAAATGCAAATCAGATTCATAAGCACAAGATCAAGGAAGAATTATGCTGCAAAGCGCAAGAAAAACGCCAAATGAGGGTGTTCAGCACAAAAACAAGTGTAAATGACGTTGCTAAGCACAAGAACAAGGGCAAAAGTTGTTAAGAAGGATTTGAACAACGACAATTGGGGTTGTTAAGCACACAAACAAGGGCAAATCAAGTTCCTAAGCACAAGAAAAAATGTAAATGAGGTTCATAAGCACAAGATAAATGGAAAAATTGGTTGTGAAGCACACGAACAACGCCAATTGAGGTTGTTAAGCAAACGAACAAGGGCAAACGAGGATCTAGCACATGAACAAATGCAAATGAGGTTCATAAGCACAAGATCAAGGGCAAAAGGGGTTGTTAAACTTACGAACAATGCCAAATGAAGTAGTTAAGCACACAACCAAGGGAAAATGAGGTTCCTAAGCACAACAACAAATGCAAAGGAGGTTCATAAGCACAAGTGTAATTGATGTTGCTTAGAACAATAACAATTGCAAAAGAGGTTAAGAAGCATATGAACAACGACAATTGAGGTTGTTAAGCACACGAACAAAGGAAAATGACGTTCCTATGCACAAGAACAAATGCAAAAGAGGTTGATAAGCACAAGATCAAGGGGGAATTCTGTTGCAAAGCCCAAGAACAACGACAAATGAGGGTGTTTAGCACAAAAACAAGAGAAAATGATATTGCTAAGCACAAGA